>CM065052.1:174966334-175331334 GCA_032883995.1 Coronaproctus castanopsis
CCCAATAGTTTCTCTTCCTCGCTGCTTGTAAAAGTCTACCTATATCGTCGATGTTGCTCCATTCTTCAATATTCCTTATCTACGAGGTTTTTCTTCTACCAACTGGTCTTTACCATCAATTCTTCCTTGTAATATTAGACGCAGAATTTCATAATTTTCTCCTCTTAGAATGTAACCCAAATATGCAATTTTCCTTTTTTTTTAACATTTTTTATTAGTTTCCTTTCCACACTAGCTCTTTTCAGTACACTGTTATTTAAAACTTTTTCGATTCACGATATTCTTAATAGCCTTCTTTCTAAGAAGCCACATCTCTGTGGCCTGCAAACGTCTAATGGTGCTGGCTTTTAAAGTCTATGTTTCCATTTCGTACAATAGTACCGGAATCACGTAACAGTCTACAACTGTAAGTATTATCTGCAGTGGCAAATCATTTGCAAGCATAACGTTTTTTATTTACATATACACTCTAAATATCGAAAACGATTGTGCATTGAAAATCTTTGTACTCTAATTTACCTTTTTATTTTCTTTATATATATATATTTTTCTAAAATAAAATTCGAATTTTCGTTAGATTATTCTCTAAAATATTTCTTTCAAAAATAAAATTCGTTTATTTTAGCGATGAATATTGAACAGGATAAAGCGTTTACCGGAGATACCAGTGGAATATAAACTGAATTCCCATTTTCCTCCACACATGTAGTAAGACTCGCCCAAGCAATTGGAATAGCACTTATCTTCTGATAGTAGAGCGTTTTCCGGAGGTTGTTGGTCGCCGCAATAACAATAGTTTCTGTATCGGTATATATTAATACAAAATTATTAGTCAATGAAAATAAATAAAGATTACTTATATATATATATATATATATATATATATATATATATATATATATCGATAAATAAGGAAAAATTAGTTAAAATTACTAAATTACTAAAAGACCACAAAAAGTTTTTAGGGTATTGAGTCATTTTCAAATGGGTGTTATACTTGTCATTTTTATTTACGTCCACTTGAAAATTGCTTAATACCCGAATTGTTTTTTATTTTTTAAAAATCACTATATTACACATTTTATTAAACAGCTTTAGGCTATTATGAGGGTGCTAAATAATTATTTATGTGTTAGTAAATCCTATTGACGAATTCAATTTTTTTTTAACTAATTACGGATTTACTCACCCGACAGTCATACCAAAGTAAAGAAATCCATTTTTATGACAAAGTTCATCACACAGTGTTGGTGTCAACGTCTCGTCAAAGTCTTCCCAATAGCCTTGCAATAACGAATGATTTTTCTGTTTGAAATCTATTTTGTTGTCTCGATAGCAGCCTATATACGTGCTGCGCGGTCTCGAATCAATCACTGTAATTAGTTAACGCACTCTAAACGATTATTTATTTTGGCGATATTCGGATTTTTGTTGAACTAATATATATATATATATAATGTTGAATATATTGGAGAGTAGTGATTTTATTAATTAATTATAAACAAACAAAATATAACACAATCACTAAAAGTTTTTTAAACATCTTTTTTTTTTTAAGATGTAATAATTTTTGTTCGCGCTTGAAAATGACGTAACTGTCGAAAAGCTTCGCGATTAAAAAACTTTTAGTGATTGTGTTATATTTTGTTTGTTTATAATTTTATTATATATTATATCGATAAATAGATAAATAGATAGATTGATAGATATTAAGAAACAAAGAGAGATTGATGGATACATATAACATTTTAGTCGTTCTACCATATTTATTACACAGTTCTAGAGATGCTTGCAATATGGTTCTTGCAGAACTCCAGAAAGTTGTGGGATTTATGTAGTCTTTTTATGGGGTCGTTCTTCAAGTTGCCCTTCTATTTCCTCGTCTTCTTTCCCTGTCATTACTACAGTCATCAGTTTGAGGGCTTCCAGCAGTAACCGCCTCCTGTACCGAGCCCACTTATTTGACATATGTCTCATTCGTGATATATCTGCAGATATTCCGCTATCAGTCGCCTCTAGACGCCCCCCATTTTAGTTAAATCGTGAGCGTGTTTGTTGGGGATAACTTTTTTCTTTTCTTAAAAACAAATAATAAAAAACGTGTATTACCGGTTATTCCGGTTGCGAATGCTGACAACGTATTCGGACCACCGCAAATTTTAGTTCGATCGCCGCTACAGGTGGAATTGCATGACATATTTGTTGTGCGGACGTTTATCGATGGAAAATGATGTCCGCAATAACAACCGTTTCTAAAATAAAATATAAACAAAGAAATCTGTTTCCTTTTTAAATTACAACACTAATAAGTTAAAAGTTTCAATTAATGACTAATCGAAGAAATTTGAATCCATACATCCTACATATATAATGTGAAAAGATTTTAGAAGAAAAATAAAAAATACTGATAGTGTACCCGGGATTTGAATTATGATATAAGACATAATCGAAAATAAGTTTTTGTAAATACCTTATGGTTGTTTGGGTTGTAGTAACTATTTTAAAATAAGTATTGGAAACTAAAATTATAACTGAAATTTGAACTTGTTACCAATAGTGTATAATCCATGAATGTTTTACTTAATTTTAAAAAGAAGGTATAATCGCCTGAGCGTTTTCTGGAATATTTATCTGTACATTAGCAGCCTTAAATTGCGCACCTAGAATTAATTTCAGTTTAATTACTTACAATAAACAACAAAAAAGAAGTTAAAATCACTATTTTTTTAAAATGAAAAAACAACGCTTTTCGGCTGTTAGGCCACTATCAAGTGAATATTTAAAAAGATAAAAAATACGAAATGAAAAAATATTAATTCAAGATTACAATTCACAAAAACTAAACAAAATGAAGAACAATCTTAATAAAAACAATGGGGCTTCTCGTTTGATAACTCCTGGAGGCAGAAATTTGAAGCTAGCTATTGACTTTGAAAAATGTGATATAGTTTCAAGAGGATTATCTCAAAACAAAACATCAGACCTGTTAGACTTTTATATTATGAAAACCACCGCAAAAATTACATCAAAGTTGCAAATAACTTAACTTCCTTGTCTTCCGATCATTCAATCGCTACGTTATCAAATGAACAAGTATTGTTGAAGGAGCATGAAGCAATATTATGCACCAGGAACACGGAATAGGACACATTCAGAAATTTACTAGAAGAAAATATAAACCTATCAGTCAGACTAAAAACGAAGACAGACCTGAATGATGGTGTTAACCTATTTTCCACTCAAGAGGTACAAGCAGTGTACAGAAGTACTCCATCATCAGCTTATAAACCACTAGAAATCCAGGTCTTTCCTGATTATATAAAAAAACAAGTGACAAATCAAAAGATAATTGAGAAAACGCTGGATTCGAGAAGTTCAGCTGACAAGACAGTATTAAACACAAACTAGAAAACTCAAAGAATTACTGCAAAACTTTAATAACACATCCTGCAATGAATTTGTTTGTAACTTGAAGCCATCAAAGGATAGCAATTATTCATATTGTAAAGCGGCTCGCTACAGTAATAAGCCGGAACCTAGGAATAACCCACTAAAACTGAAAAAAAATGTAAGTTGGGTACTGTTCGACCAAGAAGAACGAAATCTGTCATTGAGGGTGCTGTCTAAAATTATTTAAAACGATCAAGTAAATCCGATACTAAAAGACGTTTTCAAGGAAGGAAATAAAAGTGGAAATAAGGGAGTTAAACAACAATGCGAAGGTGGTGCACAAACTGTGTGGTCGTTGTGTTCAGTGTCAAAGTTAAGCTCGTCTTTTCTCTCTTAACCTTTCGTATCGTCGGCGTTTATCTCTCTCGATCGGCTGTCGCTTTCGCGTCGGTTATCGGTAGTTCCTAATCTCCATGTGTAATTTTATTCTCCGTCTTCGTCGTGCATATTGCGTGTCCTCGTCGTGTTTATCGCGCTTTCTCGGCCGCGAGTTTTACCCCGTTGCGTCAACGTTCGATCGGTTTCGTTGTTTCGCATTATGTTATCACACATCGGACATTTATACGTTGTATTTGTGTGGTAAGTCAAACTAAACTATCTCCTATCTAGCATTCCCGCTCTATACAGCGAGCTGTTACTTGCCAGCTCGCCGTTAATATGACTTCATCTCTCACTCTTCCCACCATGACACCTAATAAAGTTTCTTATCCAAATGTTACCAAAAAGGTCTCACCACTTACTTCGTTTAATCATCCCAAAGACGAACAGGGCTTAATCTTTCAGTCGTTGAAAGATTACACACTTCGTGATCATTTAATGGCGATTAAGGACTTAGTCCAAGGCTCGGACAAAATCCTAGCCGCTTCTAAAGTTAACAATAATAAAATAATTATTTTTTTTTAAACTGAAAGTCTAGTCAGCTCATTTATGTCTACACACGGCGGCTTCTCGATCGGTTCTATCTTCATCCAGTGCTATCGTCTTAAACAACCAGCGAAAAGAATTATATTTTCCAATGTATCTCCAGTTATCCCAAACAATGTATTAAGCGAATATTTAACTAAAGGTCTAAAAATCAAACTGTTATTTAATATCTCCATACTACGAATGAATTCCTCCGATGACCTATTTGGTCACATCATAAGTTGGCGTCGCCAAATCTATACCTAGGGAAACTTTGATACTACCACCCTCCCCAAATCTTTCGAGTTTTCTTATAACGAACGCAACTACAGAATATTTATCTCACCTGACGAACATACTTGTCTTTCATGTTGATCCAAGGGGCACCGAATCGAAGAATGTTCATCTGTATCTCCCTCAAAAATCCCCTCGTTAGATCCAGTAAACAATGATTATGTAGAAAAGATCCCTTCTGTAGTTCCAAAAGAGGACAACAAACTGCAGTCGATAATACCATCAACTCCCATCAATTTATCCCATTCTGAAAATATAAAAAGACAATTGTCTGACACCTCGAACGCATCCGACTCCAATAATCTGATCAAACCAGAAGCTAGCATTCTCAGCTCCACTACACCTTCATCTATCAAAAAGAAACGGAAAAAAGGCTCAACGGTTGATAAATCGATGGAGGCAACCCCTTGCTGTTCTGAGATCGAATCGGACCTAAATCTTTCTGATGATAACTTAGACAAAAATAAACTGAAGCAAAATTCAGCTACCTCAATTAAAGACATTCTAAAACACGTTTAACATACTATTAATGAAAAATTTACCTCTAAACAATATCCTATCTCATTTTCCAATTTCTCTCTATTAATGGACTTAGTCAAGGGTAAACATATTGCAGATATTAACCAAACTCTCATAGACTTTAAAATCCCTCCATCTGACTTATTACAAATATTAAACGAAAATCACTCTTCACTATCAGAAAGGTCGGTCAAACTCAGATTCACTAAACTCAACAAAAACTCAAGGACATTATCAGTTTCTTTTCCTAATTCGTAACTACAAATAATTTCGCTCCATCGTTTTTATCATTAACTACGAACAACAATAATCGTGAAACCATACTTTCCTGGAATTGCAACGGCATTTTCAAACATTACAAAGACTTAAAAATTCTCTCTCATCAGTACACCCCGTCTCTAATATGTCTACAGGAAACTCATTTGAAGCCAAACAATAATTTCAGTATCCAAAATTATAATATTCTTTCATACTCTCGTCTATTGGGTCAGTGTGCATCAGGCGGGGTTCTTCTAGCGGTAAAATCAAATATTTATTTCCAGCAAATCCAAATTCAGACCAGCATAAAAGTTGTTGCCGCAAAAGTATTTCTCTCCACTCCACTCCACTCACCATAGCATCAATTTATTTACCCCCCAATGAAGAAATCAATCGTCAAGACCTCGTAAACATCATATATTCGCTCCTGCAACCGTTTTTGTTATGCGGAGACTTCAATGCTCACTCCCCCTCATGAATGGTAATAAACTCAACAAAAAAGGCCGAATTTTAGTAGACCTGATGTCGTGTTATAATGTTGGTGTTATGTGCATATCTGAACCAACCCACTACAATTTCTGATCAAAATCTTGGTCTACCTTGGACATAATTATAATTTCTCCTGATCTTGCCAGTGAAATTCATCTCTTCGGGCACTCTGATTTGTCTGGCAGCGATCATCGCCCTATTATTCTTTTTCGAACAAATAACTTATACTGTCCATCTTCACCACAAAAGAAAAAGTATAATTATCACAGAACTGATTGGATTGCATTCCATAATTCTATAGCCGCAGTCATCCGATCTATTAATATAGACAGCTCAGAATCGGACAATTACATGCAAATGTTCACAAATAAACTTTTTTCTCATCCTAACCTTCATTCTCCCGAAGTAAAGAAACGTGTTAATTCGATTCCATGGTGGTCCGCTGAATGCACTTCTGAAATAAGGAAAAGGCGCAAAGCATTAAAACAACTGAAGACACATCCTACACTGGAAAATCACATCACTTTCCAAAAGTTACGAGCCCAAACACGTTTCACTCTAAAACGAGCGAAACGTAAATGCTGGCAAGATTTCCAAATATCAATCGAATGTATACGCTTAGTTTACTAAACAACCCTCCCAAGCGATTCAAGAAACGGAAATGGTGTCGTGATGCCCTGCCGATCACTTGAAGAAATAGTTAATTTTTCCAAACAGCACTACATATGTATCAACCTAATTTAAATACAAATATATTTGCTGTACTTTTTTTAACCTCATCCTCGAACTAACTTATCTCACTGGAGATGTTAGTCGCATATATATCTCTCTATTCCCTTCCTTACTTACCTCTTCTTTATCTTTCCCACTTCTTCTATTCATCACCGTTGGTTGTGGCATATAACTGACGGTACAACGTAAAAGAAGAAAAAAAAAACATATCTTCAATGTTATTATACGTATGAAATACCTTCCGATAATATAGAAGTTCGCAAACTTGATTATGATACAAAAACCATGAAAGCCACCTGAAAAAGTGCCGTCTTATCTCGGCCTATCTCACTCCTATCAATTTTGTCTAAACTATTTGAAACACTGCTAAAGAAGAGGTTTCGAAAAGTCATTGATGAAAGCAAAAAATCCCCAACCATCAATTTATATTTAGAACTACAGTCCAGTAAGTTCACAGACTCGCTAAAAAAATCGAACGAGCTTTTGAAGAGAAGAAGATCTGTTCTGTGACCTTCCTAGATGTACAGCAAGCGTTTGATAAAGTTTGATACTCTGGTCTTTACAAAGTGCAGTCAGTGAAATTGGAAATTGGTCCAGAAAATGGAAATTGACAATAAACGAGTCTAATAGTACACATATTATATTTACTAAAAAGATAATTGCTCACGATAGATATAATATCTTCATCAAAATTAGGCAAATAGTCGAACCGTAAAATATCCCGAATAAATATTAAAGTCTGTATGGGTTAGGCAGTGGAATTATGGGGCTGTGTACGTCTAAAAGCAAACGGTACCATATAAATCCACTAGCAGTTACTGAAGAAACCAGTAAATATTAAAACACCGAAAAGACGAACGATGATGAATTGGGTGTAACCAATCCAATTAAGACCTTGCTAATCGGCATGTTCTCAAAAGAACAAATGCGTTCTCAAGAGACAACATCCGGTTGATGACATAAATCTGTTAAGGAAGCGTTTAAAACAATTATTATTATTTTTGTTATTTTAGAGTGTACTCAATCTGTTCTCGTAATTTAATATAAGTGAATTAAGAAGGTCCCATCTAGAAATTTTGTAAAATATAAAAAATTAATTTTGACGTTATTCGGTATGCAATACGAGTTTTATTAACTCCGTTAAATTTTCTCCTAAATTTCATTTCATTCCGATTAAATTGTTATTTAGAATGATCGTAAAATCGTTTATTATGCAAAATAGTGATTCGTCATATCTGATTTTAGTTTTTTAAGTCATACTTTAGGCACGGGATTAAAAAAAAAAACGCGATTAAGTTTAATATGATTCAGACTAAAATTTTTCCTGCGTTACCCGTTTTCAAGACCCGCGAATGGATAACCTCGAGCAAAACAAAGTTGAATACATAGTTCGGGCGTTAAGCTATTAACCAACATCTCGTACGAATCGTCCAGTAATCTGTGATATTCTTGATCGATATAACAACCTAAATATTTTTGACTTCTCTTTGCTTCGATACCTACAAATAAAAAGGAAAGAATATTGTTACTACGTGAAATTCAAAAATAAATATTATAATAAAATATGAAACATGTACGATAAATTTTCTTCTTCCTTGGGTGCCATATACTGTGCAGTGCGTATTCTATTAACTTGCTGCCTGGAAAAGTCTATCTATATCGTTGATGTTGGTACATTCCTTAATATTCTTTATTCACGAGGTCTTTCTTATACAAACTAGTCTTTTACAATTCTTCCTTGTAATATTAGATGCAGAATGTTATACACTTTTCCTCTTAGAATGTAACCCAAATATGCAATTTTCCTTTTTCTTTAAACATTTTTTATTAATTTCCTTTCTACACCAGCTTTTTTCAGTACATTGTTATTTAAAACTTTTTCTGTTCACGAGATTCTTAATAGCCTTTTTCTAATGGTGCTGGCTTTTAAAGTCCATGTTTCCATTCCGTACAACAGTACTAGAATCACGTAATAGTTTACAAATTTAAGTGTTACCTGCAGTGGCAAAAACATTTTTTATTTTTCGAAAGGTTTCCTTTGCCACTCCACATATTGTTCTTATTTTTTCATCATCGTGTAGTTTTTTGTTTATTACTGATCCTAGATATTTGAAACTGGTAACTTTCTCGATTAGATCATTATTTACAATCAGATGACCGTGACATTTTGATTACTTCTTTTAATAACCATGAATTAATTCTAATTCCGTATTTTTTGGCCTATCGTGCAGAGTTGATCTAACATACATTGTAGCTCCTGAAGACTTCCCGCTATAATTACTGAATCATCTGCATATCTGAGATTACTTCTTTTCCCATTTACTTTTATTCCGAATTTATCGTTTTGTAATGCTAGTTGAAAAATCTTCTCTATACATATGTTGAACAAGAGGGGTGAGAGTATACAACCCTGTCTTACACCTTTCACACACACACACATATATATATATATATATATATATATATATATATATATATATATATGTATTGTGGAGAGTCGTACGAAACAATCACTATAACAGTAAAAATAAACTACGTTGAATTGAAATAGTTCAAGCATGCGAAATTTTAAATCAACGTAAATGAACGTTGGTAACACGTCGATCGATATTTATTAATAATATAAACTGCCAATTACTTTCTACAAACGCACGCTAACAATGTCTAAAATAAACCAATTCTTTATTTTAAGACAATTGAGTATAAAAACGAATTGAGTATAAAATCGAACCGACAATTATCTCAGACTGAAGTTCATTGGTCACGCAATAAAACAAAATTGTTTATAAAAACGCCATTTCAAAAAAAAAAATAGATGGCAAAGGAAGCAAAGAACGGCTTCTGATAAGATTTATCGAACACGTTAAAAAATGGTTTTGCACAATTAGAAAAATTAATAACTTGTAACAACAGGAATAATAACGGCAAATGGTCTTCCAATCCACGAATTCGTGATAGTTGATGTTCACAACATACGACTGAAGAGCGAAACTTATGTTCGGTACCTAAAGATTAGCACTTTGCTACTCGGCAGGAGAGTATGCGTACCCAGTTTTTGGAGTTATTCGACATATGCGAAGAAAATAAATGTTACTCTGAACGAAACATGTTTAATAATTACAAGCTGCTTGAAAGCAACACCGCTACACGAGTAAGTTCTGTACGTACACAGTAGTATTGCACTACTTGACATCAGATGCAATGTAGCAGCAAAAAAAAAAAAGGAAAGACCGATCGAAAATAATAAATATTGAACGCCACCAACTACATAACGATGCAGCACTTGCTAATAACGGAAGATTAAGATCGAGACGTGGCCTTTTTGAAATAGTCGAAGAGATGGAAAACTCGCAAAAGTCTAGAAGACTAAAAGCTTGGGAAACTCAAAGCGCTAGTAAATATAACGGAATCTCATCCAACAGGAAACAATTTAAATATTACTTTACGGCACACCTTAAACAGAATAAGAAGTAGGGTGACACGAAACAAGTACAACTTAAATAAATGTAAAATGGCTGAAGAAAATCGATGCGAATGTTGCTCGGTGTTGAACAACGGACATTTATTCAAATGCGACCTATTTAACAGCTTTTATGCAGATAAATTATATTCCGATATGGATGTAGGAACTTCAAAATTTCTGGGAGATCGGTCGCATCTCAATTATTCAATTGTGTAATTATACACTCGTTTGCTTACATTATAAACTCCGTTCGCGGTTATTTCCTCGGGTTGAACAGACATTGAATATATTTAGGTGTCCTAACTTATTCGCAATCTGTAAATCCAAACAAAAATCCTAGCTTTCCAGTCATTTTTATCTTCGTGATTGAACAGACATGGAATAATATTCAATCATCTGTCAATTCATCGAAAATGTTCCATAAATATATTAACTGATGGCAAACAACAGAGTAAACAGATGTAGTGGCATCAACTGGAGTGGAGCTTGCCAGGAGGTCATGTGGCAACAATAATGGTTGACAAATGGACAAAAACAATAATCAATGTATACCAAGAGGAGGTTGATTCGTGGACGGCCATTACCCTCAGTGGCAGAATAATATATAAAAGTTCGCCAGAGTGAAATGGATGAATGAAGCTTACAATTGATAAAAAAGAGGGACCACTTATACGCATCGTTACCGTTTCTACAAATTAAAAACTACATTCGGTTTTCTTAAAATAAGTAACATCTAGGATAAGTGTTGTATGTCTGTTCGGTAGATCGTTTAATTAGTGTAAACAAATATTATTATTTTCGGTTTTGTACGAACAATTTCTGTTTCTTTATATTAAAAATTGTCCTTAATCACTTCATTACATATATGAAAATAAACCAGTTCGTTCAAAATATTCAAGAAATTAATAATTTAAATTCAGGTATTCGGGTCAGGTTCCAATTTACCTGGTACAAATACATTTAAAAAAAAACAACAATAAATTAATATAAAAATGTAAATTTACACAAATATATTCATATGTTTAACATAATTTTAAACAAAAGCTAAACTCTAATGTAACACATAAACAGATGTCAGAAAAGAAGTAAAAATGTTGAAAATGCAAAAAAAAAGTAATTTCTGTTTATAAACATTATATATATATATATGTGTGTGTGTGTGTGTGTCTGTGTGTGTGAGAGGACATACCAGCGGCGTAAGTACTGAAAACCATAATTCGTTCTTTATCGCCACAATTGTGATTCGCGTCTCCTGCGCACGGTACTATGTTGCACTTCGAATCTTCATCGCGTAGACTTCCATCTGGGTGATTATTTGAACAGTAACAATATTCTCTGCAATAATAAAATACGCATAGAGGATTGCGGTCATCTTATTAAAATTCAAAATGATGATCTTTTCCCCTAAGTTTCTAATTTCCTACCATTCAGTCTCAATCAAGATAATTTAGCAGTTACACGTACTAGATATGCTGTGTTAAATTTATCAAGACTCACGTTTCCTAATTTACTGAAGGACTACAATTTTCTGAATGACTTCATTCGTCCGTTAAAAATTTTTTCTGTGTAAACTACGCCAATTTTTTCCTGTTTGACGTTTGCATTTATCGTAGAAATGGTGTTTACATTGAAAAAATAATTTTTGAACTTATAGTAATCAACCGTAAAAGCTTAAAACTATATTTTACTAAATTCATCGTTTAATAGGTTTTTGTATATTTCAACGTATTTTACGTACGTGTTTTCTTATACCAGTTTTTTTTTTTATTTAAAACGTTATTAAAGCAGTTTGTTCTTTCCTACAAAACATTTCCCTGACACCATGTAGCTAAAAAAATGATCTATAAAATTTTTTTTGTTAGCAGGACAAATACACAGTGACAACAGTTGATTTTAGGGAAGTGTGTTAGATAGTTTGAAGCGGTGTGATATATACATTACGTGGTGTAATCAGTCAAAATGAAGGGTAGTAAATTTTCGCGAAACTTGTCAACCTTCTGATTTAACGTTTATCTCCAATAGTGCGTAATTGTGTGTTTTAATTCTTTCAGTCGCATATTATTAACTTTTAACGTAAAATTTAAATTTTATCAAAGGTGCTTGTTTTACAATATGGGTTCTTAGATGACTATAGATAGTTTTCAATGTATTTATATAAATATTTTTAAAATTGGAAAGTTTCATGTCAACCGAATAGTATACAGTTTTGTTATTTAACATGCCATATAGAGGACATCGCGACTGAAAAGGTTTAAACATAGTGGAACGCCATAAATTGTTTGCTTTCATATGAACTTTATCCATACATTTCTTCTTTCGAAATAATATATATGAAAAATAATAATTAATCATCAGAGTTAAACCAAAGTGTTTATAATAATCTCTAATTCATTCAATCAACTCATATTTTTTTTTTGTGTTTTTTTTTCCCAGTTTTCACCCTTTGGCCAGTTTAAGTGGATTGTTCAGACTATAAACTTATATTATTAGCCTTAATAAAATTATATAATGTACGCGCATCTAAGGAGATAGGATCCACAATAAGTTCTTCAAGTTGTATTTGAAGCGTATTCCTTGTCGATAAAAGTTCAGAAATAAAGCTGTTTCTATTTTTGTATTTTGGGCAGGACCAGATCTGATGTTCGATGCTATCTTCAATATTACATATCTCACAAACTCCCATTCTGATGATCCCCAATTTGGCAAGATGACTAAGTGAACAGTTATGACCACTCCTTAGTCTAACAAACGCAGATACAAAATCTTTATGGAAAAGATCCCCATGTTTAAACCAGGGCTCTTTTGGAATTGTATTTTGAATAATGGCGTATTTTTTCCTTTTAACAAGCTTTGAAATTCAAAATACGATTGAAAAGAACGGTACAACATTTCCTTAAGCTTCGGTATTAACTGTCTCCATTTTAGCTTGACGTGCTTCTCTATAGCCAGAATTAGATCCGATCGAATAATCGCATCCGCTACCTCATTTTCACGGACGCCACAACTTCACCTTGATTCCACGCTTGTGAAGTTGCCAGACCCACTGTCGTATTGATATCTCTAATATACTCATTGAAAATTCCGGGAGTCTAGATAGTTGTAAAAGAACACTCATGGAGTCAGTGGGTATTAGTATATTTTTTTTCTTATAAAGTCTAATAAAAGAAATAGCCTCGTATATGGCATACATTTCCATAAAAAATGATGAGCTTGCATATGGTATGCGGAACAAGTTAGAGATGTTTCTACTGTGGTAAAAAAAAAAACGGCTATGTTCAATTCGGTGTAAATAATTTCATAAGCGTTGTACTCCTTCTCCAATACTGACTTGACAATGGAATTGTTAACGCCGTTTGGGAGACTCTTCGATGTATTTAAAAAACTAGTCTTCTTCTTCTTCATCGTAGGCTCGATCCGAGCATCGTGATACTATGAAACCTTGATTTTATGTAACTGCGTCCGGCATATGTTTCGGTCCTCTGCATATCGAACCGCTTGCTGGAATGATGTAATGTTTAGCAATTCTTTGATTCCATCCGTATATCGTGTAGGCGTTCTTCCTTGTTTTCGCCGACCTTCGACCATACCCTCCAAAATTAACTTTCCCAAACTATTTTGACGTATGATATGACCGAAGTAAGTTACTATTCGCTGCCTTACTACATCTCGCAATCGTATTTTTGGACAGATTTCCTTTAACACCGACAGGTTTGTTCTCTTTTCGGTCCAGGGAATCCGCAGCATCCTTCTCCAACAGAACATTTCAAAAGCATCTATTCGCCGGACATCCATTTTTTTTAAAGTCCAACATTCCGATGCATACAGAAAATCCGAAAAGACTAAGGTGTCCATGAGGCGAATTTTTGTATTCTTCGTTATGTCATGGCTCTTCCATACTCTTGTCAGTTGAGCCAATGCATTTTTTGCAGTTCCTATTCTTTTAATTTCATCGGTCGATCCTCCATCTTTGGTAATTACTGAACCTAAGTATACGAATTTATCAACTACCTGGAAGTCATGCCATTGCTGGATGTTATCAGAGTTGTTTCGATTAATAATCATTATTTTAGTTTCGTCTTTATTTATTGTTAAGCCTGCAGCTTTTCCGGAGTAAAACACTAGTATCTACCTCTAATCTAAACCGCAGTATCTGGAAGGAAGTCTTATAGAAGGGATCTAAAGACGTCTGTATTAAACTTATCTCGTGCAGTTTGTTACGACTATGAATGAGTGGAGGTAAATTTTTACCAAGCCAATATTTATTATTGTGTGCTTTGTACATACGAGTAAGTTGTTTGTTGATTATGTGAGGATAACGCTGCCTGACTCTAAAGTAAAATTTGTCGGATATAAATTTCTGTCTTAACGAAAAAAGAGGCTCAGCAGCTTCTGCCTGTAAGATATTAATGGGTCGGTTCTCAACTCTATGCTTCTCTATTCCGCATATTCTTCAGAACATTGAACAAAAAGTTAAATTGCTACTTTGATTTACGAAGCTGTCGAATATTCTTAAAAGTTATTTATTTGTGTGTGTCCGACCGGTTCCGCAGTATATGCACGTGTTAACGGATAAAAAGAAAACGAAATAATATTTGAATACCCATTTTCAACACCGCTGAATTTATAACCAAGCTGTCCACAGATATTAACGCATCTGCGTGCTGAATTTGTAGATGCATATCGCATTTTCAGTTCTGCACTTAATTGATTATCGATTGGATTTTTCAAGCATCCTAAATACTTTCCATTTATCGGGAAATCTGAAGAAAAAGTAATACGAATCGCGCGTCGATTAAATGTAATTGAAAATTTCGCATTCGACGATTATTACTCCTCACAGTAAATGTAATTATAATTTCTAAAGAGCAAAACGATGAGGTATAATTTAATACTATAGCCCTATTTCCTTGCTTCCGATCTTTTCAAAATTATTTGAAAAATTAATATGTAAACGATGAATCCTATATTAGAATTAGAACATGTTATTCCTCAACATCAACTTAGATTATAAAATCAAGACCATTGAACGGGTTTTACATACTATTCAAGACAGTCTTTAATCTAAGCGAGTATGTACGGATGAGTTTTTAGACGTCAAACAAGCTTTTGATAAGTTATGGAATCATGGTCTGCCATATAAAATAAAATAAAATTTGTTCATATATTTATAAATTTATATTAATATTTTTATTATTTATCAATAGTATTTATAGAATTAAAGTTTTAATTACTAATAATGAAGGTACTATATAATATAATGAAAAATAATATCACATCATAGACTGTGCAGGTGTAAACAGCTAATAATGTTTTGAATAAGTCCGCTTCTGAATATATATATATATATATATATATATATATATATATATATATTTTAATTAAATAATTGTGTGTAAACACTAGTTTTAAAAATATGTGTAATTCACTCACCAGCAACGCGTTCATACTGTAATTTTAAAACTTTTTTCTTCTTTCTTCGTCTGTTATTTTCATGAAGCGCTCATTTAACACATTTCTTGTTATTTAGCGATTTTATTCTGATATGTTCGTGTTCTCACGTAACATGCAATGGCAAATTCAACTATATCGATGTATTCCGATTTCAACAAGTCGATAAATAATTTCGTTACATTTACAGTTCGATTTACTTCTTTACCGTCTTCTTCTTATCGTGTCGGTCATTTATATTCCTTTTTTTCCCCAATATTTCACTATTTGAACTGCGTCGTCTGAGATTCCGTCTATTCTTGTCATATCTTCCATCCCGCATCGCACCGGCAGCAATGAGCAAGTTAATAGGTGCTCCGAATCTTGTACCATGCCACAATCACATCTGTCGTTATCTGTAATTTTCCATTGTTTCATGTTCTTTGCTGTTCTACCTGTCATAATTCTTATTCTATTTAGAGTTTTCCATGTTGACCACGGCAATTTATTACCGGGAGGTAGATGTTCGTTCGGTTGTTTTCTTTACCGTGATAGTTGCTGAAGTCTTCCTCCATTTTATAAATCACAACGTAACATGCAATGGCAAATTCAACTATATCGATGTATTCCGATTTCAACAAGTCGATCAATAATTTCATTACATTTACAGTTCGATTTACTTCTTTACCGTGATAGTTGCTGAAGTCTTCCTCCATTTTATAAATCACATTGACCCATTTATTAGTTGGATTTACTAAACCTTCCTCTTGAAATTGTTACAATCCAGTTTTTCTCTTCACATACGCTGTTGGATGTTGTTGCCTGTCCATATTCAAATGTTGTATCTAATCCTGGTTTATTTACTCTGTATGCAATATAACCGGCGAACATTTGCAATAAATCTTTTTTTCCTCCTTCACCATCTGTTAACGATTCAGTGATATTAGTCAGATCTTTGTCTACATCATATATGGTTATATCTTTTGAGTCGGAATTCTCTTCAAATTTTATACCTTCACGTTCTTCTTCTCCTTCAAATTTATTTGTTATTTCGGCACTTAATGTTGCTTCATTACAGCAATTATTTCTTATTATTGATGTTGCATTTTTAGCCATGAGTAATTCGTTGGTTAATAGTGACTGATAAAGGATAATCATAAAATGGACCTAAACCCCCAATTAATGAAAAATATGATTCTAAAATGTATTGATTACATCGCAGTCGTTATGTATGAAAATCATTCCAAACTTAATTCAGCATACATCTCCCTTGTAAGCTATGAATCGATATCAAAAATCCTGACTTAACAATATGATTATTTACTGGAAGAGTATATTCAATAGCAGCAGCCACTTTTTTTTAAAGTAATTCAGCAGCTGTTCTTACTGTTTGTCGTTCAGTTTTGCACAACAAGCAAAAGATGTCGATTAATTTTGTGAGCAAATTTTAGATCACATTGCTGTTGAGATTCGACCAAACGTACAAAACTTTCTTTTTTACAATTTGGCCGGTGGGTAATTTATACCCTTGATCGAGGAAGTGATTTCTCAAAAGTTCAAGAGCATAAGGGACATCACAAAAGAGCCAAATTTTACGATCTTCGAAAACAGGATGTTTAACGCTTGCTTGTGTTCTATTTATGCCGAGTTCAGACAGAAGTTTTCTATTTGTAGTTCCCATATCACACACAAATGCAACAATCTGGAAGCCCGTTGAGGTTTGAACAACTTTAAAAAATAAATCCTTATTTATGGAAGAATCAAAATCATAGTAGCTTCCAATTTCCAACGAGACTACGAATAATCAAAACTTGTGCACTCGCGTGTGGACCACGGATTGCATCCAAAACATTATCGTAACACAAATCAGATTCAATTTTCATTTCATCAAATGAAAGTACATTTTTTTCAACATCAGTAAATACAGGAGAATGTGATTTTAATAAATTTAAACTTAAATCGATAAAACCAGGAACAATTTTAAATTCACGCAGACGACGTTTAATAGTCGACTCGCTCAGTAAAGGAAAATTATAAATATGATTTACAAAATTAAAGGACTTTTTACAAATACAATGTAATGACATAATGTTATCAGAGTTCCAGTTACGGCATCTTCCATTTATTATTGTTTGCAGTTGACTTATTGAAAATATATTTTCAAATGCTTTTAATTTAGATTTTAATGATAAAATTTCAGCCTCTGCATTCTGTAAATCATTCAAAAGTTTTTATTGTTTTTTTTTTTTTAAAGGAACAATTTTCTATTCTTAGACGATCAATTTGGTTTATGTACATTCATCAAATATTGCTGAAATATGTTCATCATTTGTTTTGGGGGTTTCCTTAATAAGTAACAATGAATGTACAATTTTTTTTATTTTTCCTTTTAATGAACTTTCACTTCTGTCTGTGATTATTTCAAGTTTGTTATAGTTGAAATATTTAAATGAGGAAACGATGTACTTTTTAAAATATATTTTGATTTCCAATTCATTAATTCTGCTTGTATATCACGTTTGTAATCAACTTCAGCAAAATGAGGGGAACAAACACGTGCATTCTTAACGTTAAAATAATCTGCTCTTTTGTAGGCATGCATCCATTGACTTCGAAAACATTCATTCGCAGGAAAACGATGAAAACGAATACCCAATTTTTAAAGCATTCCTACTATTAACCAGAGATTGCACAACACGAGATAATTTTTAAAAAAATTAATAAAATAAATTTTTTTAAAGAAAATGTCAAATTTTGTTAGCATATATAGTCAGAATCATGCAAAGGATAACTGGGTTAAATAAATATACACAAAAAGCAAAATCAAATAAATACACTACGAGAAATATGAAAAGACCTGTATATTGTGGGTACCACTGACGTCATAGTTGCCTATGAACTACTGCGCATCTATAGCGTGAACGTGCATTTCTAATTACCGTGGGTAAATAAATTTTAATTCTCCACGCTTCTATTCCATATAGCAGTACAGCCCATACATAACATTTAACCAGCCTCCATTTAGTTGTCCATTTAAGCCTTTTATTTGTAAATACTTTTCTTATTTTCAAGAATATAGTCTCTTTGCTTATGTCCTTATTTCATAATCCGGATCCCTGTACTATTAACGTTACAGCCTAAGTATTTGAATCTATTAGTTTGATGAATAATTTGATTGTTTAATTTTTATTGATACTTTCTAGGTTTCAGCTTCTTTGCTAACTATCGTGACTTTAGTTTTCTTACAATTTATCACTGCTTATTTTAGCTGATTCCGCATTAACCCTATTCACTAAATTAATGATTTATATATACAAATATGTGTTTTGTTAAAATCTAATTAGCAGGCTTCTCTTACGAATTATACTTAATTTATTTATATATATATATATATATATATATATATCAATAAATTGATAACATTCTTTTCTTTTTAACGTATACGTTTAGTTAGAATATTTTTCACGTTACACGATACAACGTTACTTCTTGAATTAATAACTATATAGCGATGCGTAATTTTTATATCGGCATATTGATGGTCAAATAAATTATTTTACTCAAACGTACTTTTTTTTCTAATTTGTAAACTTGATGGAAAATTATTACTTTTATTTGTTACAAATCGATTGTAGTGTGATTTTGAAAATTTTAGAAAACGATTCTTTCGAAAAAATGTTCGCATTTTCCAAGTTGAGCTTGAATATTGTTTACGATTCATAATTATTTTGAATTAAAAATAAGAAATAGTCCATTACTAGTTATTCCGGTGCTGTACATGCTGAATTCCCAATTTCCTCCGCATTTTTTGTACGGCATGCCCGAGCAAGACGTGTAACATTTTTCTTCGGGTAAACGAACAGATTGCGAAGGTTTCTGATCACCGCAATAGCATAAACGTCTGAAAGAAAGAAAAAACGACGATTAATCGTTAAGGGATATTTTTAATTTAACAAACGCTATGTAGTATTTAGATCGAAACGCGGGTAATTGAATCGCTTGAGCTATGGCGCTGGAGACGAATGCTGCATGTTCCATAGACAACCAAGAAGACCAACGACTCTATGAGCCGAAACGTCTATTAATGGAAGTGACGACTAGAATTGAGCGGATTTTTCGGCCATGCGGTCCGTGCAAATGGACTAATGAACTGAATGCGTTCTTCGTCGACGGAAAACCGTGTGAAAACGAGATAGTGGTTGTGTACCTCTAAGATGGTCGGATGGAGTTCGAGAATTTATCGGGAAAATCTTCAATAAATGTGCTCATGATGTGTACAATCGAGACGGATTGCATAAATTGCTTAATAAATGTGACAACGTTTTTGTATGAACACACGATTCAAACAGTGAGATGTCAACTACAATAATACAATAATTATAAACAGCGTCGTCGTTCCGTGTTTATTTAATAAATTTTTCTAAATCGTATGTATAAATGATATTAACAAGTTCGTTTGGATGTAGGGTACAATTAATAAAAACCTTTCGAGCAAAGAAAATAATATAATGTTTGAGAATAATTCGTTATGCATATTTGTAACGTTTGTGTAAGGAGGAACGTTAAGAATAATCCTGCAGCACCGGTTCTGTATTAACTGGAAACTGTTAAAACTAGTATCGGAAATACGACACCAAGCGCGGGACAGGAATATGTCATAATTGGTCGAATAAGAGTTTTATAAAAGATTAATTTGTTTTCGAGATTCGGAAATGATTTCCTATGCCGTCCCACGTCTTGAACGAAATCATAGTTAAAGCCGGGGATTGGGTCATTTAAACAGAATAATGACCTATACGATGAAGTAAGATATATGTATACGTATATCAAAAATCATAATTCGCACGAAGTCGTTTTTAGAAATCAGTTTTTCTTATAATCGTAACTTATTATCCTGGTTATTAGGCGAACGACCGGCAAATTTAGTACATATCGTTTATAAATAAAATCGTTTCTTATCGGTAAATGTATGAAATTGAACATCGATAAATATTGATTAAATGTTGATAATATATCATTAAAGATAGCGCTACTAAATTCGCAAACAAAAATTATTTTAACATTTCGTTAATAATTTTGAATCGTTTCGTTAAAATTTTAAAATTCGTGCAATTCTCTAATTACAACCAGGATGAAGTAAATCGATTTTTGTTTTATTTATGTATTTTTTTTTTTTTTTAAGAACACGCCTATAGGAAATTCACAAATATGAATGGATCTTAAAAGAAGAAAAAAATATTTTCGAACGTTTTTAAATTTTGTTATCCAAGTTAAGAAATAAAATTCGCCTGATTTTTCGATTCAGCTTGTTGATTTACAAATATATTCACGTCAGGTCTCATCAATTCGAAAGTTAGTAGAGAACGTCGTCTAACCGATTCACGTCAAACAAATTGAAAGAGAACCGACTAAGACAATAGAAGTAGTTTGCCATTACCTTCCCAGCTTCTCAAAGAGGTACCTCATTTATTGAAAGGATAGCTGAGTTGGCTATAGACTTTTTTCCATCAATAATTCTCGTTCATTTTGGGATTCGAACTCGAGATCATCCTTATGGTACATCGTGTTTTATTCGGAATTTTATTTTTAAAATACGTCTTCAGAATCGTAAATATTTGAAAAATATATTGATGTTTTAATGGCGAGTTTTTTAAAGTACTTATCGATACCCGATTGTCATCCCGAAATATAGGAAGCCGTGTTTGTAGCATAATTCGTCGCAGAAATCTGGAGTTAACATTTCTTCGTGATCTTGATAGGCGCCCTTTAATAACGAATTATTTCTCTGTTCGAAAAAACTTTTATGATCGTGATAACAACCTAAATACGTACTCCTCGGTCTCGTATCTTTTCCTGCAATAATACGTAATAGTTTTAATAACGATCATTCCGTAAACGCTTTCGTGTAAATGTATTAGCAAATAAATTATTCAGAATTGGTTTCATTACGAGGACTCTTATCGGTTAATCTACGATGTTACAATTTTTATGTAAATTATAACATCGCGATTAACTTTTAAGCACCTAGTTTATAAACCGTCATACTGCTCGACAAAGATGAACGTGATTATGGGAAATATAATGTCACATTATATACGAGTGTCGTATGTTGAACATATATATATATATATATATATATATATATATATATATATATATATATATATATATATATATATATATATATATATATACGTGTATGTATGTGAACTCAGCTAACTCAGCTTACATTAGAATTAAAATAATTATATTTAGATTTAATTAATTAACGTAATTAAAATATTCTTCAAAGTAATTCCTGGCAGGATTTATGAAAAATATTTTGGAGGCGATCGGAATAGATTGTAAAGTTAGAGGATTAGTAAGTGAATTTTGCTGGAATCAGACTGCAAAAGTCAGAAGTGAAAATATTGAATTAGAAGAAATACCAGTCAAGAAAGGTGTGCGACAAGGTTGCATACTGTCATCGTTACTCTTTAATGAAGAGATTTTTAAGTGAGTACTCGTAGATGACGACGGTGTCAACATCGAAAACCGTCATATTTCAAATATAAGATATACCGACGATACAGTGATAATCTCAGATAACATTGGAAAGTTAAAAGAAATAGTTTATGGAGTCGCTGCAGTAAGCAAAAAATGTGGCCTTGAAATAAATGTAAGCAAAACAAAATGGTTAGTAATACATGCTAGGAGCGATATTAGAGCCGTATAAAAAATTAAATTAACGGTAAATGGTCAAGTCATAAGACAAAATTCCTAAATTTCAGTATTTCGGAACCCGATCAATCACGAAGTACGATCCCCAAAAAAATTGAAAAAGACCTTTTTAAATATGAAAAATAGACACTAAACTAATATTAAAACTACGGCTGATGCGATGTTATCTAGCTGGTACTACTCTACAATATGAAAACTGCTTGAAAGGAAGTTCAAAACGCTGGAGATGTACATATATCGTCGTGTTTTGAAGATTTTATACAGAGACCGTATTACCAATCCAGATATACTGCGAAAAATGTTAAAGCAAATGAAACTGCGATACACTATACACTTCAGAAAATTAAAATATTACATTCATATAAATTGACATACAGAAAAGTATTATTTATTCCAACTTATCCTGAATGGGGTCACCGAGGTACATCGAAAGTGACAGAGTAAAAAATGTCACGAAGAACTGATCTACGTCGGTGATACAAGACATCTACAGAACTTTCAGAGGTGTCCAAGAGCAAGTACGAAACAGCTATGTTGATCGTCAAACTTCGGTCGAAGATGACGTAGAAAGAAGAAGAATTAAAGTAACAATGACGACTATAGGTGGTGTACACGGTGCTTGTAAGTTCATACGTTTCAGTATTATTATTAACACGTACATACCGATAAATTTTATGTTCCGAAATGTCACGGTTGGATCTGTAATAAATACCGCGTAAATAAGCGGGTTCATAACAGGTGAATCTGACAAAGGTGTGAGCAGCAGTATTATCCTTTATATCGTTTACGTATTGGGAAAAATCGTCTTTCGGCTACTCCGTTCATAATGCACCTTCTTTCTGCTCACATCCAAGAAGCATTCATTCTATCGTAAAGTCTAATAACGTTTTCCTCGAATCATCTCACCTATCTTCTCGTGATACATTATATCTTCTTCTTCTTTGTCCAATTGACTGTTCTCAGTCGTTGGTAGCAACTATGGCGACAATTTCTTGATATAATTTTCGGTCTCTGGCCTTGTGAAACAATTCTTCTACCTTCATCGACGACCATTTTCGGATATTATCCAGTCAAGTAATCGTTACATATTTCGGACCTTTTAATATGTGTCCCAGATACGCTGTTTTCCTTCGTTTGATCGCGTTTAACAATTCTTTATCCTTTTTCAATATATCCAATACTTCGTTATTATTATTCTTTGCTGTTCCACGATATGCGACGACGGTAACACCACATTTCGAAGGCTTCTATAGTTTTGAAGCCTTCAGCGTCCATGTTTCGCAGCCATACAGCAACACTGACCATACGTAGCAATTTTAAAACTCTGAGTCTTACTTCAAGAGATATTCCATGCGATGTTAATGTTTTTTTCATTTTTATAAATGCTACTCTTGCCTGTATCCTGCATTTAATTCCCTCATTTGAGTCCCCGGCTTTGTTTAGCCATGCACCGAGGTATCTGTACTTATTAATCGACGTTAATCTCTTTAAAAAATTTTCTCCTGATAAATATACATTTACTACAAACGAAATATCACATTTTCATTTATTCGTACAAGATCATTTTGTGAATGCAACATATCTGTTATATTTAAGACTACTCGTTCAATATATTTAAATAAGAGTGTTACATGAATGTTCCTGTTTTAGTAACTCGTATTAGGTGAATTGTTTATGGAAGCTCCCTAACAGAAAAATAAGTTGACCAGCGAATATTCGAAAACCGATACTTATTTTATAAAGTTATTCTTTTACGATGTACTAAATAGAATGAAAATAATTGTTTTTCAATATTTTAGAGTGTAATATTCTTGGAACCTTTCTTTTTTCTTAAATAAATGATCCGCTTAAATATTTTTATTTAAATGGAGGAATTATCATTGTATGCGCGAAAAACTAATATTGTTTTATTTCCGACAATTTTATCTTATTTAACCATTTCGTTCACACATTACAACTTTTTATACAATTTTTCTTTCCTGCTATGATCTACGGTTAACCTATCCGGTCTATCGGTAAATGTTATCATAAGTAATTACAATTTAATCACGTATAGCTTCATTCATTGATGGTGTAGCTAATTACTACACAAAATTATACTCATTGTGTAGAATAATTTAAAAAAATGATTCGAGGAGGTGAAAATATGAAGTAATATTTTGTATATAATACCGCCATTTTTAGATAATAATATGTTTAGAATTTAAACATTCTATATTCGTTAAGCGCCCATTATTACGAAAATTGACAATTTAAAAGTTTATGTACTATATATTATGGATGAGAATTAAGAAGAAATTAGCTTTAAATTTTTTTAAATAGTAATTTTCTTACTAGTTATTCCCGTTTCATATACTGTAATCGATAGCGAACCTCCACATAACATAGCAGTATTTCCGGCGCACGGTATATTGCACATACTTTCGCTTGTCTGGATATTTTTAGATGGAAATTGATGTCCGCAGTAACACATCACACTAAAATATTATTTTTTATGTATAAGTACATATATCTATATATCTAATCTCTTTATTTATATATATATATATATATATATATATATATATATATATATATATATATATATATATATATATAAATCGATTGTCTAGCATTTGCTGAATTCGGTAAAACGAATTTAGCTACTGGAGAGAGAGATAAGTAACAAAAGCTAGTATCTAAATTTGGACGAATAAAACAAAATTTATCACTAATATAAAAACACGATCGAATGTTTTATTACTTGAAAATAAGTAATATAGCAGAGTAGACAAATTTAAAAACCTGTGAGAGTGAATTTAATAATGTGCTAGAAGCTTGGAAGTGCATGCCCGAAGAACTGCAAAAAATAAATAAAGGAAACCGTTACTAAGAATCTTAGGCCTAAATAAAGCTAAATAAAGTAAACGAGGACTATAAGCAAAGAGATCCAATGAAAAATTATACAAATAATCGGTCAATTAGATGTCATGAAAAGAATTATGTTTATGGTCACATAAAACGTTCGGATCCCCACAAGACTAATTAACCGAATATTTACGTACATTCAAAATCTCAAGAATGGATGGAGATCGTTTGAGGAGATAGAGAGTGATCTAAACGAAATTGGGATTAAACCGAGTAACATGAGAGCTCATCATCATCCATTGAGAAAGAAACTGGCATAATATGTCAGATTCAGTGACCAACCAAAACTCCGCACAGAAAAATTGTGCACTGAAGAAAGAGAAGTGCAACATCGACAACGGAAACTTTTGATACAAAAGACAACTAAAAAATTAAACAATTGAAATAACGTCCTATTCGACAAATATATATATATATATATATATATATATATATATATATATATATATATATATATATATATATATATATATACGTACCAATAGGGCTAATCCCGACGTGAGATGTCAATTTAATACGAATTGATTGCTTTATATCCCGTCGTCGGTTGCTAATTTAATACGTATTAGGGTGCTAGAATCCCTACGCGTAGATCATAACTTAAAACGAAATAATGAACTGGGATTAACGTGATCGCCAAGTGGGTACTATCCACTACAAACTACCTCAATCTCTACAACTTATGCCTTCCGACGTGCTAACATAGACCTAACAACTTCGGAAACGCAGAATTAAAAATAATTAAATTAAATTTATCAAAGACACGATTTAAAATTGCACGTTTTACTACAATTATTATTATTATTGTTACACACAAAAAATAACATTTAAAATTTCGTAAACATGCAAAATAAATACCAAAATGTATATATAAATCTATAATACAATTTTAATATAAACGTATAACCTGACGGCGCCGCACGTGGTGTTCCTAATGATCCTGTAGCAATCCGCGGTGACTCCGTTGGTATTAACGACCGTAGGTAGGTATAGTGACGCGACTAGATTAGGTATTTCTTATATTTATTTATATATTTTATTTTATTATGACCATCACTCTGTTTATTTCGCGTATATATCTCGATTTAATTATTTTTATTATTACATCGCGGACTCGGATGTCATCTTGACTAGATCGAAATTAGGAACGTATAATGTCCTTTACCGACACGATTTACTCGAACGCGGCGGTTCTCTTCGAGCGACTTGTTTTTAATATTTAAAATATACAAAATCGAGTAACAATAAATTTATAAAAATACGAAACGTGTTAATATTTTTCGATATTTACATAACGTACATGCTGCTCTGTACGGTTCCAACGGATGGACTCGACTACGATCAACTTTTTCACATACACGAAACTTCGTTGTTTTGTCTACGTTAATCTTCAGGCCTTAACGTAAAATTCCTCCGTAATCTATTACTGTATCGATATGTGCGTATAGTATAATCGTTCATTATAACTATTATTAGAATAATACTCTACACTTTGACGATACAGACTACTATTTCCGTATTTAGGGAATTTTGTAAGCATACGTTATCTCTGTCGACGATCAACGTACCGTTATTGTAAGGATACTATTACGCAATAGCTGAATTTATCACTTTATAATATTTATACTTTTCTATCTCGATTCAAAATCATTTTTTTTTTAAATTTAATTTAAATGGATTTTATATTTTTATGATATACCCCCTTGCCAATAATATATTATATATCTCCCCTTTTTGTGAATTGATTTTGGACGGTAATTTACTGCAAAATCAATTCATCGAAAATCTATTCGTAAAGGTTTAATGAAATTATATATAGATAATGAATTTTTAATATGCCTAATTTTATTACCAACTGATAAGTATCAAATGTTTCGTTTCCATATATATATATATATATATATATATATATATATATATATATGTGTATATATGTATACATATATAATTATATAATAATAGTAGTAATAATATCGACACTCGGTATCTCAATGAAGTAGCCTATGAATAAAGCGTAAAAGGGAAATTAATTGTGAATATGTAAGTTCGCTATCAGTTCAATTCACCTTTGACAAATACGTCCATAAAATAGAATAGTTACATTTTTGTTGATTTTTAATGATGGCATCACAATTTCTGACACGATCGAGTGTACTAAAATCTGTTAATTTAATTTAATTCCAATATTTGATATTTGTATCTTCCGCGTGATATCGTTCGCGTATTCTTTTACCTTAAAGCAGTACTCCGTTCTTCGCTTCTAAAGTCTACTAAGCTTCAATGGAGCGGCACGATCTGTTGTGCGCGAACGTGTCTCAGTCAACAATTGTTTTCTATAAGTTTACACCCACTACGATGATGAAGAATTTCACGATTTGATACAAAATCATTTCACATGATTATTTTTAAAACATCCTATGCGTTATTAGAATTAATAGGATCCTAAGTTTACGCTTAAATAAGTATTATAATTAATACGACGATATATATATTTTTTATATATATATATATAGGGTGACTCAAATAAGATGGACGGTTTTGTTTTTTGAATAACTCAAAAACTACTGGATCAGAATTTTTGAATGAAATTTTATTTAAAAATAGAAAAATGAGAGATTAGCTTTTTGTGGAACGCAATATCGTTCAGATGACCATCATTTGTAACAATATATTCATTAAGTCTTTTTACAACATTTTCGAACATTTTTTCGAGCATAGGTCGCTGAATTTTTAAAATTTCTTCAAAAATCTAAGTTATCAGGTCTTCAAAAGCTTTCAACCCACCTTAAAATTGAATTGCGGGATGGTACAGGTTTACACCGCGTAACTTTGAATTCTTTTCAAAACTCTCTTTGCACTGTCGTTGCCAAAAATAACGTTCCACGCCGCTCCTTCTCGTTATAGGATGCCATGATAACTGAAACTATACAAACGAATCTTTCGTGTATACACTAAACGTGGAGTACGCGGTTTGCGTTGTAGCAGAGTTACCAACTGCGCTATTTAAAAAAACCAAACCGTCCTTCTTCTCTGGGTCACCATACACACACAAACACACACACATATATAGTCTTTCACGCGCATGATGGATTTTAGAAGATGCAATGCTTTCAATTTCTATTGCAGTAGAGCATTCTGTTGATGAACAAGGAACTAACTTACGAGTATTAACTTTAGCTGAAGGAGTGTATAATAACGCTCTGTTTACAAGAATAAAAGTGAAACAGCCGACAATGTTATTTATATCCATATTTAGGTCTATTGACAAGTAGAAACAGTGAGATGAGTATTTAAGCCATTCTGTTTTTTTGTAGATTCAATGTGGTGGAGTGTGATTATTGTCAGCTAGGGCCTGGTGGACAAGACATGAAAACTGCTGGCTAGTTGTGGAGATATTATCAAATCTAAAGTTGACCAGATGGGATACGCAAAATTATAGTGAATAAGTCTTCTTGTATTTTTGTATTTTATAAATAGAGGTTGAATGTAACCAATAATTTTTCTATTACACGGATAATAACAGGAATTGTCACGCATTTATCAAAGGAGAGGTTAATGACCGTAAAATGTTGAAAAAATTTGCAAGTGGAGGATAGATGTGAATAGTTATTCCAGCTGGATGTGAGTAGCATACTAGCTAAAGACTTGCGGTAGGGGTAATCTGCTGAATTATTGCTAACAATACTCCAACATGCGCGTGAAACCCAGAAAGAGAATATTATCTGAGAATATTGTAATTAGTTAGAGGAGGATTTTTATTGAATTTTAGACGAGTTTCTTGTAGAAAAATGATAAGTTGTTGATAGGTGGCTGTGAGTAACTTGAGTTCTTCATTGCGGCCATGGAAATATTACAGTTCTAGTTTATTATTATAACCATTTTCTGATGATTTAGCTGAGAGGATTTTAACACTTCTATAGATGATCGTTTTTCAGATTTAAGATAACTTATGAGAGCCCTAATTATTTTGGTTCATTTGTCTATTAATAATGGATAACGCTCTTTAATTCGGGTTATTAGACCATGGGTCACTATTTTTTGTTATACACATGTCATAGAAAATGGAAAAATTGGGGTTATCTTTGAAATAAGGTTCCAGCGGCTGAAGAGATTTGCTTACTGATGATCTGGAGTCTTTATCGAGTGAGAATTTTTCTTTTGAAACACAAACTTAGGTTGAATTCTTAGTATTTGGTACTGAGGAAGAATTGTTTCTTTTTTTTTCTTAATGATTGTTTTATCTTTATACCATCAATTTAATTATTATCCTCAAAGACTTTAAATTTGAGTTTGAAAAGCACTTTGACAAAGGACGTTTGTTTTGTCGAATTAGGGACAGTGCTCTTTTTGTTCTTATTAATTACTTCCGCCTCCTTTTGAATGTCTGAAAAATCTTTGTTCAGTTGCATTGGTAAAGGAACCTTATTATCTGTTGAGTTTACCAGCGGTTGTATTATATTTTATAGGTTATGGTTTGCTACACAATCCTCGGCTTTATGACCATGACCCCTTGAGTTGCATTTGAAGTAGAAGAATTTATCATCCGAGATGAAATTACAGTGGCTTCTGGAATTTAGTTCAATACTGAAAGAGTCTGATACATTCAGGTCCACATGGTTTAAAATATAAAAACCTGGCGTCTCCAGCTGATGATGTACCCAAATTCTTTATTGAGGGGCTTGACTATTAATAAAGATATGTGAGATTCGAGTTTCATGTTTAGATCAGTCGTTAAGAATTTTTCGGGAATTAAATTTGAGATGGTTGAGGAGACGTTTGATAAAACGAACTCAGTTGTAGATGATTTTAACTTTCGAGTTTTAAAAAAACGACCATTGATTTCGATGCCATCGTGTATAGAAATTAATTTATGTACGGAAAACGATAATTCGGAAGCCGCTAACACCACATGCCGCGATAATGCTTTTAGCACCTTCAACGAGGTTTTCTAAAAACGATAAGTAATCTAAAATTTTATAATCCAGAATATGATTACAACTAGTGCCTCGTTTCTCCAAGGGGTAAGCAAAATTTTCGATTGGTTTAATTTTCCCCTGTCTCTACTTTAAAGGCGAATAAAATATTGTTTGATGATTCGGAATTATGCCGGTTAATAAGAGAAGAAATGTTATTACCTGATTGTATGGTTGATAGTGTTTATCAGAATATTTACGATGAGCGGGTGTTAGAACGGAAATGTTGGTAGATTGAAGGTTGGCCATGTTCAGCCGACTGTAAAAGGTACTGACGAATCGGTAACGGAAACAGACACAATTACAAGATTAAACGTTACAAAACGAAAGTAAACACACAAGAATCCAATACGCGGAAACACACTACTCTATAGAACAACGCGAAACAAAATTCTTATTTATACGATAGTTAAAAAACAACGAAATATGGGTGGTGGGACTACAAATATTTTTCTGAAGAACTGTAATGATTTTGAGTAACGATTTATGTAATATATCTATAATAACAATAGGTGTTGATAACGAATAATCGATAAGTACCCATTTTCGACACCGGCAAATGGAAATCCTCTTAACGAACATAATTGGACGCAAACATTAGGCGTTAACGTACCCATCGAGACGCTATCTCCGTTTAATATTCGATGTTCTTGTTGATCCGCGAAGCAACCTAAGATTTTGTCAGTAATAGCTTCGACTTTAGGAATAGCTTTAACGAAAAAAAAAAATCAATAAAACATTAGGATAATGTTAAAACGATTAATTACTATTTAATCTTATGTATATATTATTTTGAAAGATATTTACCGTTTACGACGGTACTATATACTTTTAATCTTTCTTTATCTCCGCAAGTTTCAACCGGATTCCCGGGACACGGTGCAATATCGCAAGCTTTATCGGTGTCTTTTAAACTTTCATCGGGGTGACTGTTGGAGCAATAACATTTTTCCCTACGCCATTTTATATTTATAATATTATATATAAAAATAACAATAAACGTAAATGTAAAGTTAAGAAATATATTACGATTATCTAGAAATGTGATCTACTTATTCAATAATATTTTTATAAAATAATGAATTTAAAAAACAATTAAAATGAGATATTACGCTTTCTCTACGCTAATAATCAAGTTAAATTCTTATAGAAAACTTTACTTTTTTTTTTTTAACAAAAAACCGATTTAATTCGAATTAAATTAACAAAAACAAAAAACTAGGTTTAATATTTTTATTAATTCATAATAAGTTAAACTGCGCGTCATTTGTAAACTTATTCTTTATTTAACGTACTCTCTTCGAGTTACATTTGAACGAGTTAAATGTGAAAAATTTGTTAAATAAACGCAATTAAAGTTATTATTAGAACCCAGATCGTAACTAGATGTTAAATATAAACTTTTATTATACAATGCGATACTTAAAGCAATTTGGCTATATGGCTGCGAGCTATGATGAGAATGTTCCTCTAAAAGCAACATTTAAAAAATACAGCGGTACCAGAATAAGATATTACGAAAGATAGCTGACACTCTATGGTATGTCACTAACTACACATTGCATAAAGATCTTCAGATACAATATGTGGAACAGTTAATCCAATCACCTGGCGAGATTGGAAACTCACGAAAATCCGCTGGCATTAAGTTCGTAAGTTCAATCGGCGATTAGAAAGCTGAAAAGAAAACGTAACTTCAGATAATGCTTTCGGGCTGCATTCATTCATAACGTGGGAGTTTCACTGGACCGACTACATCTAAAAAAAAAATTTTTTTTTTTCACATTCATTACATCTGGTAAATGACGGGTTAGACACGTCAGTTCTAGATTAGAAGGAGATAAAAAAAAAAACAACGACGGCGCTGTTTATAATTATTGTAGTACTAGTCCTTAATTAGTACACATATAATAATAAATAGTTATAATTTTTGGAATCGAATAAGGATTAATATTAGAACGAAATTGACGATACTGAATTGAATGATAATATCAAGTATTACCAATTTAATCGAAAGGTTTCGATGTAACGCTTCAAAGGCGTTTGTTATTATATTTAAATAATCCGAATAGTATCAGTAATAAAAATAAAGATCGATACCCATTCTCGACTCCACCGAAAGCGTAACCTAGCTGTCCGCATATATTTACGCATCTTCTGGGAGAGTTAGTCATGTACACCTCGGCTCGTTCGGGTGTTAAAGTATTGCCGCCGACATCTTTAGCGCAACCTAAATAATTTCTATTAATCGGTGTATCTGAAAAGATCAAGAGATTATTCGATAAGGAGATGGTGATACAATGATTTGAAATATGTTAGTCTTTCTAATTTTAAACATGTCCGTTGTTTGTTGCCTTGTGTTGCATTTAAATTCCTTGATTTTTGCATATACGTGTAAAATTGACAAATTGTGCGTATATTCTGGCAGTTGCCTACACATATCCAATATATATATATATATATATATATATATATATATATATATATATATATATATATATATATATATATATATATACTTGTCTACCTCCACAATAAATATATTTTTCTGTCTATTCATAAAGAAAATAGTCATTCTAGTAAAGACAAATATTTAAAACTGAAGTTATCAAATAAGCTCATGCGTACAGATAAACAATTTACAACAAAGTAAATGACCCTCTACGTAAATGGTTAACGTGATACGGGATAAACAGGATAGGTCATCAACAATAATAAGGAACAATGAATTTTTAAAATAAAAGGAAACACGGTTCTTCTGCACATAAATAAGTTGTATTCTGTAGACGAAAAACCGAGAGATAGCACAATCACGGAGTTCTGTCGTCTGCTGATAATATTATGAATCGACAACGTACTTAACAGTTTTGAGCAATGTAATCGGACTAGTTTAGTTTAACAAATTGAATCTGGATTGAAGATGTGTTTTGAACATGGAAGAAGGCTCACGTAACTCTAAAATGTTAAATAATTATTAAAAAATTATAGGAGGTGGTTACGGTTAACGAATATATATATTATATAACCTGTATATTTTGGCTTGAAAATTGACTAGTTCGATTCTGATGGTGTTTAAGTTGATAGAAACATCCTAGTAAAATAATAATATACAATTTAAAAATTAATTCCCCTACAATTAATTTTTCTTGTAATATATTTACGCCTCGATTTACCTGTAATACCGGTAGCGTACATGCTGAATTCCCATTTTCCACCGCATTTTTTGGAAACGTCCCCGACACAGGCACTGTAACACTTATCATCGGGTTGTAATAAAGATCGCAGGGGTGGCTGATCTCCGCAATAACAAAACGATCTTTAAAAAAAAAATGAAGTGTCAATGGGCGATAAACAATTTTTCCTTTCTCAAAATGATGATAATTCTACAATTTCGTGTTAATCCTTTCAGTCACACGTGAAATTTTGACGCAAAATTATAAATTTTATACAGGGTATTTATTATATTTTTTAGATGATTCTAGACGATTTTCAATGTGCTTATATAGATATTATTAGAATTGAGACATTTCGCTGTCAACCAGAAAATACATAATTTTATTCCTATTAAAATTTCATATACCATATAGGAGACATCGTCACTGAAAGGGTTAAATAAATTTTCACGTGTTTAAACGATGTAATCGGCAATACTTATAGAATGTAACTATAATCCCTTTAATCGGTTATTTTCTATGAAAAACCCTACAATCTCAAGTAAAGATGCTAATTTAGAAAAATGATAAAGTTTAATCATTTGTGTTATTAATCTTATTTCTTTTTAATTAAAATAAATTCGCGGTTGTTATTTTTCAGATTCTTCGATGTATCTGTACTTGCGTTTTTTTCCCTTTTACTAGTAACGAGTAGGTATCCTTATATATAGACTTAGATTATTTTAAAACATTTAAATCTTCTGTTTCTCCTTCTATTGCTAAGGCGTTTTTTATTTCTCGTATCAATAACCACTTCTCTGAATTCACAGCTATCTACACAGACGAATCTAAATCAATCACGCACGTTGATGCAGCTTTTGTTATTCTTTCCTCCCAAATTGTTAAAAAGTTTAGAATTTCTTTTATCTTTAGCGCAGAAGCCGTAGATATCCTTCATTCTCTTCGTTTCATCCTTTCTAACTAATTATCTAAAAAATTGTAATATTTTCAGACCCCAGAAGTTGTCTCTCTGCCTTAAAATCTTCACACTACGACCCTCATTCCTTTCCTATATAATACTGAAAGTTCGCAATCATGTCGCTCTTTTCTTCAAAATGTCGGTGTCTCCATTAAGTTGTATGGTTTCCCGGCCACTCTGGAATCAGCGGTAATTTTTTCGCTGACTATACTGTGCCCACTCTTTTTCCCTTGTTGGACTGTTTAATGCTTATTCACTGCGCATTGATCTTCTCTCCATTGTTAAAACTGACCACAAGCAATACTGGAAAGCGGTCTGGGTAACCATTAACATTATAAATTGCTTCAGGTTGATCTTTCATGTTTACCCTGGTTTTACAATATGCAGATGCCAGTTATCCAAATTCGTCCATTCATAGTCGCCATATGGAGACTACGATTCGAAAAAAATCGTCTCTCTTCTTCACTATTTCAAATGAACCTCACTATCTCTCCCTGCTGTTTACACCCTGCAGATATGGACTTTATTGCTGACGAAAATTATATATTCTTTGTGTGTTCTCATTATCTCTCTTCCATAACACATTATACAATCGAATCGAATCCTTATCTATTCCTTTTCCTATAAACACGTCTTTCTTACTTGCTAAACGTGCGTACTTATATTTGTCTATATAAGTTCATTTGTGAATGTAACTTAGCGATCTTCGCTTCAATCGAAGATACTGAGGATAATGACCGATGCGCCATACTATGTTCGCAACAGTATAATTCACAATGATCTGGATGTCCCTACGGTGGTCGCGGTATATAAGCAACGGTACAACAAAATGCATAGTGCATTCAACAAAAATTTGAACCCATTAATATTGCGCATGTCTACCACTGGACTTCCTGGTAATTCGTCCAGAAGACTAAAAAAAAAAAAAACAATGCCGAGATGCACTTATAACTTAATAATAACGATAATGATAATAATAGTAATAAAAAGTAAGTAAAGTTGTGTAACAACTAAGAATATATAACCGACCGGCTTCATCTATTGGGATGTGCCGTTACTCAAACAGAGAATAGAATTATTATCCATTGCGTTAATGACCTAAGAGTCGGCATGCAAAAAAAAAAAATGTTTTATATTAAAATATATAATGGGTAAACTTTGTGGAAGCCCATAAAATAATAATAATAATAAAAAAAAAACAGAGTTTCCTTAAAAGCATAAGTTTCCATTTAATATATATTATAAATTTAAATTAGATAAAAATTACGTTATTTTATTTTTCATTATATACTTTTTTTTATCCTAACACGTAATTGTTAATTTCTATTACTAATAATTTTTGCCAAATTATAATCATTTTACAATGATGTAAAACGAACATCCAAATAATATAAACAACAGAGGAGTTAAAATCACTAAACTTTATGAAAAATCATAAAGCTTTTCAGCTGAGCCATTATCAAGTTACCATAAAAAATAAAGTATAAAGATATTCACGATTTATACCAAAAATAAAATGTAAAAAATACTAATGTAAAATAATCTGATGGTGAATGTGATAAACAACACAATTCACAGACTATTTTATAAATATTGTTTTTTTCACTTTGCTAATTTTTGTAAATTGTACATCTAAATTATTATTTTTTACGTTTTATATTTTTTATATATATTTTTATGTTCACTTGACAATGGCTTAACGGACGAAAAGCTTTGTGATTTTTCTTTAAAAAGTTTAGTGATTTTAGCTCCTTTTTTTTGTTGTTTATTTTTTAAAAATCACTACATTCCACACTTTTCAAAATCTAAATAATATATTGAAATATACCGATATAGATAATATAAAACATAAAATGTGATAAATGAAATCTACAATTTCATGGAATCCCGACAATGAAATTGTAAATTCAATAGCTATAGCAGGGCCTTATGATAGTGTGGTATTCTCTTTAGTTTCTACGCATAATTTCATGTTTTATACAGTTGGAACATACGAAATTTTTTGAACATACATATATGTTAGTTACTCAGCACTATCAATTGCAACCGTCTCTATCTAAATTTACACAGTTCTTCTTTTTTAAAAACATTTAAAGGAATTGTACTTATCAGCAGATTGCGTTTTGGGCGTATTACCGGACCGTCTATTCCGTATGCGACTTAGTCGAAACTTCTTATTGTCTTCTCCATACTGGACGTGTAATCTACAATCCTGATCATGTGTTCTTCGAATGCTCTTTAATAGAATTACGTTCTGAACTATGCCTTAAATCATTGCGCTCATCATATAATTATCCTTTATCTTGTCCATCTTGAGAATTCAAAACCGTTTCCAGAGATAGCGATATTTCTAGAGAAGTTGTCACGTTTAGAGAAATATGGGTTAATCCATATATATAAGCTGTAAAGACATAAGGCATCACCATTAAAAAACAACAACACAAAACTCAATTTATTGGCCTTTAAAGCTAAACATTTACATGTATGTATGTATGTATATCTAGAATATGTATTTATTGGTATTATTATTTTATTTTGTACGTGATTATCGCTTTTAGATTTCTATTTCCTTACGGTAAAACTTAATATAAGTCTCTGACCCACACATTCTTCAATGGAATTGTCGCAGTATTCGAAAAAATAAGCACAATTTTGAATCTCATTTTGCTGTAAATTCATTTTATCTAATAGTTGGTTCCTTCCTTTCTATTTTCTACTCCCGGTTATTTTTGTGACTGTAATAAGAGATGGGGTGGATATTGTGGGTCAGCTATTTAAATAAACAGTATATGTACCTCGTTAACATCGTGATATAAATTCCATTACAGTCAGTAATGGCTGCATCTGCGTTTGCACTTCTATTAAATATTTAAATAAATAACTTTATTTTTTCTCTTTTTATTGTCCTCCGTTCTATTTTATATATAAAAACTACCTTATTAATTATACGAACGTTCTTCTCTAGCCATGTGATAAAGGCTATAGGTATTTGATAGTCAGATGTGAAGTATAAAAATGAGTTTCTACGAAATTTAGCAGTTTATTCTATTATAAATGTCACCAAGAATCAGGTGTATGCATTTATTTTTATGCAAAACCGTTCATGGCGTGCAAACGTTCAGTAAATTCTATTTAGAGATAGACATTGTATGTGGGAAACTCGCGCCATGGTTGAATTCGTCAAAACTACGTGGCTATTAAAAAAGTATCAGTAAATGAACGCGAACCATCCGTGTGTCATCTAAAGGGTAGTTATATCATCGTGGTTGTTTATGGTTTAGCAACTTTCTCACGGTAACTGTAAGTTCTTCAGATTGTACGTCGTGTGATTATTTGCCTTATATATTGTAAAATTTCGGTTAAAATTAATGTTATCCCGAGTAATTATCTATAAATCTGTTTGATCTTGCCAATGAATAAAATTAAATATAATTTTATTTAAAGGTCTTTCTAGTTTATATTTCTCATAAAAGTATACGGTTAAGCCTATGAGCCTCGTGAATTAGCAGTAATACTTAAGCGTTCGGTTCGTACGACTCGAGTACCAATATCACCAAATAAGAGTATTTTTCATCATAAAAATATCTCTAGTCAACTTAACTATCAATTCAATCGCTAAGTTGTATTACCTTTCTAGGAAAGTAATGATGCCGGGGAATGCATTGTAAACAATACAATGTTGGCTTGTCCAGAATGCATCGCTTGACTGGTGTTCTATGTCAGGTGACGTCCTCTATTAACTTGAAACTTTACTTTCTTAAATGTACAATATCTAAAAGCTGAATAAGGTGGCAATAATTAACATCGCCCAAGTTGTTCTTAACTCGTGGCGCACATATGGTATAAGTTATTTACGCATTTTGCTCCTAATAGTAATAAACATTTTTGTGTTTTTATTTTTAATTTTCACGTTTGAATCATGCAGACAATTTTTCTAGATTAAAAATTCTGCTACACTCCCTAATTAAAAGTTCAAAATGAAATTAACGCAAATAACCTCATAATTTGTTTATACGGAAGAAAGATATCTGATTTTAGTAATGTTTTGTTGGAAATGTAAGCGCTATATAAATTACAGAAAAAGATGACGTGATTAATGCGTGCTATTAAGTCATAGCCTAATGATTTAAGTTTTCTACAGCTGTATAATTGCAACTATAACTTCGTTTATACAGTCAGAATTATTCATATATTTCCACTTCTTCGAAATTACGCTTTCCGCGAGAACTTTGCAACGTGACCTACCAAATGGTTTTATCGTTTTTCAATCTTTAGAGTATAAAAACTTTTACCGATACTGTACGCTTACATTCTAAGGATCTTTGTATTCGACGATATTTCATAAATAATCGCGATTATTGAAAATAAAAAATTAATGTCGGTTACGTATGGTCTGTTGTACGTTACGCGATGGAAATGTGTAAATTCTTAAAAATCAGAGAGAAAGCTACAAGCGTATGTATACGTACAGGCGAATGCATAGGATAAAATTGACGCATAAGATAACAAAGCACCAGATTAACCAGACCGATTTTATTGCCATCCTTGAAGAATAATAAGGAAACGTACATAAAGCGAAAAATACAAGTCGATCCCGTCTTTAGATTGGCCGTCGACGGCAAAATACCGGGTAAAGAACGACCGGGAAGAAAACGGATAACTATATGGGACGGTTTAAATATAAAATAACAGCTATCGTAGATAATTAGATTCGTTAAATTCAAAAAACTGCAATTTTATATCGTTAATTATAACCGTGTACGTATACTAGTTACCTTCAGTTATGAAGAAGCTAACTAAATAAATCAATAATAATAATCACAAGCAAAGTTGTTAAAAGTTGTATTATATGTCACGTAGGATATTTCCTAAGACGAAGTAGTCAGAAACGTACTTACCCCCTCGTTAAACCGAAGTAAAGGTATCCTTTCTGGTAACATTGTTTGTCGCATAAATCCGGCTGTAGATTGTCGTAATCACCTTCGAATTCTTTCAGCAAGGAAAAGTTACGTTGATCAACATGCAATTTAATATCTTTGTAACAACCTAGATACGTGCTTCGTGGTCTTTTATTATTGCGTTCTATAAATAACGTATTTTAATTATCGCATGATCTAAACGTAGCTTCAAAGTTAAAACTATAAGGATGCATAAAATTTTTAGGTTTATAAACATTATGTAATTATTAATAGTACACGTATATCTATATATACACGTCGATAATGATGATCGAGTCGAACCTCTCTAATATTCGGGATTGATTATTCGATGGTTCCACATATTTAAATTTAATTCTGTGAGCTCTTGGATTTCATAAAACGATCTTATTATGGTGGTCATCCTCTAGATCTCTACTATTGCCTACAACAACCGACGTTTAATTTCATTTCCTTCGCAGAAGGTGTTCAGAATACTTTAATTTACGAATACGTACCATTTTATGAGCTCTAATTTCTGACCATACGAAATGATAGGTGTCGGTATCCTAAAGGCCCTTGTCCAGTGCATCACATTTCAAAGCTAACCGTTCGATTCACGTCTTTTATTAAGCTTACAGTGAAATCGAAATAATTACTGCACGGATTAACTTCATTCTAGTGCATGTATTGCTCATTGATGTGTGGATTAATAGTACTCACACTAGCAAAATTGACACCATAGTAAATGAGTCCCTGCTGATAATCTATGGAACTTTAAAAGCTACTCCACTTCCATGGCTGCCAGTGCTAGCTAATATCGTTCCCGCCAACACACGTCAAGAAGTAGCGTTGATCAGAGATAAGAAATATTTCGCAATAGCGACCAGCTGCTTATTACTGATGTAGTTAAAAATGTGCCGCAACAACGGTTAAAGTCAAGAAAGTCACCTTGGACTCAAAATTTATCTACTCGAAATGATACCACTTATTAACAAATGATGATGCATTTGGAAAGACCATAGTTCTAACGTCAAAAATGCACGATTGGTGAGGGATCCTACTGAGGAGGTGAAAGGAAGTCCGATATACTCTGGAGGACTGAAGATTGAAGATATTCACGACCTAACTGATAGAAATGTCGATTGGCTCTCCAATTTGCAGTTAGATATCTAACTCGCTTGACGCATACGATAAGAAGAAGATTATTCTCTTTTCGAACCATCATTCTATCAAAGTATACAAATATACAAATTTATTTATTGTTTTATAACGGTAGACATCATCATTCATGGACTTGACATTTGCTCTGTCTATATTTTCTTGGTTCTTCGCATTATTTATACCAATCTCACCATTAATTTTTCAATTGTCACAATTCTGCATGTTGTAGGTTTGAATATATTTAACATTAAAACTGATGTATTCCATAAGTTATTTACTTTTGTAATATTATTTGTACTTTTTATCCTGTATACATCAACAAGTACGTATGTATAGTTTTGTTTTTTACCGGCTACCGACGAATGGGGAACGAATTAAAAGTAAGAAATATTAAATGTAACTTTACTGGACGTTGCTATTTCGTATACGGATATACGCAAAACTCCGCCACACTGTAATTTAGGATTTCCGGAACACGGTTGAGCACAGTCCGTTTCAAACGTACGAACATTTAGCGACGGAAAATCGTATCCACAATGACAGATAGTACTTGAACAAATAAAACATAAGATAGCTCTAGTAATATCAAACCGTTATAAAAAATGCATATATATTTAATAACACTCCATTTATTGTATTTCTGTACACACACGCGCGTGCATATATGTATAATATATATAAACATAAATATGAATGTGTGTGTTGTCTTAACAACAAAAATGGCTCCTTTCGGTGCTTAATTTATTATCGAATGATAAATTTTATTTATTGCTCCTGAGAACAGATTCTTAAATAACTTCCATATAAATACCCCACGAGTGGTCTTACTTTAGCTGACTGCAGGATAATATTTCGAATATGTACTCACACGCAATAAAATATTCCTCGTAGCAATTTAGATAATATCGACCGATTAATTTGATTCCTAAGTTGTTTATGAAAGTCTTAGAAAGGCGCGTATGTAAAGTACTAGACGAATACCAACCGCAAACACAAACTGAACTTAGGAACAGGTTCTCGACTATTGATAATATTCATATAGATCAAGTTATAGAAAAAAAGTTGAGAATATAATTTGAAGTTATATATTGTTCTAATAGATTTCAATAAAACTTTATATAGGATTAAACATAGTGCGCTGGTTGATGTTTTACAAGATGCAGGTGTAGAAACAAAATATATAAATTTAATTAAAGAAAATGTATAAACTAAGTAGGACTCATGGTTTCATTAGAAGAAGATAGTAAAATAATTAAACAATCTAGAAAAACAAAACAAGGTGATCTAGGTTTTCGTGCACAATTTAATACGGTATTTGAATTCGCTTGAAGGAGATTAAACTGAGAAACTAAAGAAATAAATATCAACGGACAATATTTATTGAATCTTAGATTTGCAGGCGACATAATTTTTATTTGCGGGATCTGCAAGCGAATTTTTAATAATGTTACACTAATTACACCGTAATTATATAAATGTAGGTTTAGACATAAACAATCGCAAAACTATTTGAGTAGCGAAAGTAGTAAATATTAGACAAAAATAAAAATATATGTTAGTAATTTTCGGAGAATGATTGTGAAATAATAAAATAAAAATTATAATATGAATACACGAAAACGGAGGACAATTTTCCAACCATGCGTTAACAATAATCCCGTCCGGTCACACGTTAAATTATGTTCGTAATTTAAGGGTTTCCATTCAGTTCTTCTAGTTACAACAAAAAAACTCGTGCTGTGCCATGTTTTGTTACACTTACTATATGCGTCGCAATTTACGTCCAGTTTAACGTTACGTCAACGTACATATTAGTTGGAATTTAAACATCCTTTCTCCGATAATAATGCAACGCACTTAAAAATTGAACAGTTCGTTTGTTGTGAACAGAAAAGCCAAAATAATAAATATTTTTTACGAGAAAAATTAAATTAATTACGTTAACGCACTTAAAAATTGAACAGTTCGTTTGTTGTGAACAGAACAGCCAAAATAATAATATTTTTTACGAGAAAAATTAAATTAATTACGTTGGTTTTAATTCGTTTTGTTTAAAAATCGCAATATTGGAAAAGTCTTTTTTGGGGGCTGATGAAATATTGACTTCCCTAATTTACTCTGGAAAATCTCCACGGATATCTATCTATATATCTGTAACATATATAATCATCATCGTATTGTTCGTTGCCCAACGTCGTGGCTAGCCATTGTACGTTTTATTCTCTGCCTTATACGTGGTAAGAGTTACGTACTGATGAAAAACTTTATATGTGGCGAGTTCGTTTCAAATTGTACCGTCGAGTTGACAGTCGAACACTCGCGACATTATTATATTATATTATATATATATATATATATATACATAAAATTTGAAAAGTGTGGAATGTAGTGATTTCTAAAAAATAAACAACAAAAATAAGTTAAAATCACTGAACTTCTTTTTAAATAAAAAATCACAAAGCTTTTCGGTTGTTAAACTATTAGTGCACATAAAAATTATATATATATATATATATATTTATATGCTTGCATATTTTATTTTTATGTTCACATGATAATGGCTTAACAGACGAAAAGTTTTGTGATTTTTTAGTGATTTTAACTCCTTTTTTTGTTTATATATATACGTATATGTATGTATGTATGTATTCTATTAAGTTGATAATATAATATAGGATATCATATGAATCGAGTTATAGATTAAACACGTTTCAAATGGAAATCGTAATTAAATAGTGTAGTAAATGATAAATACATTCCTTACCCTTGTTCTAATCCAGCGTAAAAATACGATCTTTTAGAGCAGAGACTAACGCAAGTATTCGGTGTCAAATTGGTTAAATTTTTCGATGACGTACCATCCAATAATCGATGATCTATTTGGTCGATGTAACATCCTAAATATATCTGATCGTCGGCTGCTTCGATACCTTTTTACGTAAAGAACATCTCGTTAGACGAAAATTTTACATCATTTACGAATTTAGACGAGGTCATTTGGGACTTCGGCCAACCAAGCACGAAAAGATAAACATCCGAATATTGAGGCAACAAATCATGTGCTTGACATATAGCTTTATGTCGATTATTTAAACATTGATATTTAGATTGTGTTACACATTTATAATGATAATAAAATATTTAAAATAACAAACTATACTTGCACTTGTATAAAATAAAAATAAATAATTATCGCATAATTACCATTACCCCGACTGTTTAATAAAACAACGGAGAAGATCCCGATTATCAACATGGCGGTTGTTACTAGTAAAAATTTAACATTACTAAAATATAATATTAAAAAAAATCAATAATATATCCCCGCTTTAAGCTGGGTCGCTTAGATAAGAACCGGATTCCTCTGATTCCCAGACCGATAGCAAATAATGGCGTATGACGTCATCTCGGTTTATATATATATACATATATATATAAAATTAAACGCGTCCGTAAAATAGTTGCATATGATGATAACGAGGGGTATGGAGTAAGCAATGCGCTGATTATGTTGTAGAAATTTGTCTAAGAGTTACTAACGTGTACACTTTTCTGTACGTTTGTGTGCGATTCGTCTAAGTCATTATTTTATTCCATGTATTTGAATATTTTCCTGTTTTATTCATCCATAGAGTATTAACTGGGTGTAATTTAGTCGTTTCTTTTACACAATTTTTTTCAACTGAGTGTATATATATATGTGTGTGTGTGCGCGTGTGTGAATGTGAGTGTGAGTTTAATATATAATTATTAAAATTGCAAATATAATGATGGATAGAATTGATATATTTATTTAAGCGTAAGCCACACTTCTATTATAACGAGTAAATAGCGTAGTAGCGACAGTTTTGTTTATGTAGCGAAGAGGTTTAAATAATTATTTCACGTCAAAAAATTCGATTATAATCTCCAGATCATTTTTTATGGTAAAATCGTTCCTCTTGTTGTTAATATTTAAAGACATTATTTCACTGCTACGAGTTGATTGGCAAATTTATATTTTCTTCCTTGAGTTTTATCCAGTTGTGACGGTTATAAGTATCATCATCGTCCATTCGTATGCTGGATCCCGAGCGTCGTGATCAGTTTGAGTACATTGAACAGTGCTCTCGCCAAGCTTCTCTAAACTCGACTTTACGCATGAGTTCCTCGACTGTCTGAATGTCAGTAATGCCAGTTATCCTTTTCATTTGGTCGATAAGTCGATTTGGTGGCCGACGTCTTCGACATGATTCCTGTATTTTACCCCGAATGACCGTCTTTTCAATACCGTCGGCTCGGATCATACGTTCGAAAAAATTTTATCATTCTTCTATGGATCATATTGAGTAATCTTCGATTATGCTGGATATCCTCAAAATATTAAATCGCGTCTGTCGTTATCAGTTTCTCTCTAAATTTTAATTTAACTATTTTCTCTTAATAAATAAAATTCTTTTCAAGGCAATATATCGAATTCTTAACTTTAAATATCGATTCCTTATATTGCGTTTCTTGTCTAGCTTTTGTTAGGTATCGTAATAACGTGTTAAACTTTTGTGGACGCTTAATTTTAAAAAACTTTACGAAATGTATTTATATATAACGACGATCGTCGTATGTTCACCGCGAAACAAAAAGTAATAAATTTATGAAATAAAAAATTATATATACATATTTTAGTAGATTTACTTATATTTAAATAATTATATATATATATATATATATATGTCTCAAAAAATCGCTCGATATAAACGTGATATAAGTTAATTTTATAAAATAGGAAACAAAGAATAATATTTAATATTAATGTCTATATAATGACAAGTTAATTATTTAGGATTAAAGTTTACCTCGCTAGCGTAGTAATTACAAACGCACGTACGTATAGTTACAGTTATCATTATTATTGTCAAAATCTGGTTTGAAATGAGCGAACTATTGTTACACTATAATAATAATAGTAGTAGAACAAGCTGAAACGTCCATATGATTATGAGATCAGTAAAAATTAAAATTGCGCATGCTCAAACCACCCGATCAGTTAACGACCGGTCGAGCGAGCAGAAAAACAACAACAAAAATGATAAAAAGATGTTGGAGATGATCTCAATGATTGAAGTAAGTCGATTAATAGAAGTTAAAGGAAGAGCATGAGTTAGTTTGTCGATTTTCGGAGTTCGAGAACAAGAAGATGTTTAGTGAGTTCGAGTTTGGGAATTAGAAAGGACAAAATAGTCAGCGAATGGGAAGATTTCTAAAACCATCATCGAACTAGACATCTGAAAACAGGTTAGTTTACTGTTTAATTTAATTTTAATACTATTTAATCAATTAATAATCAATTAACTTAAAACGAAATTTTATTAGCGTAAGCACAATCATATTGTTTAAATTATTCATAGAGAAATTAAATTCTGTCACACTTTACATGCAATTCGAAATCTAAATCGATGTTTGCATATAATTATTATTGCTGTAAAATAAAAATAAAGAAAAACAAATTAAATTAAATTGTTTATATATATAATTTCCGCAACTGGTAAAAGAATATAAAAGAGAATCTATTTAGAAAGAAAGAAGCTTAGTATATATGTATTAATATACGAGGACTCTAAGCTTATAATAACGAAGTCCAAATATAACCGTTAGATGAACATGAGGGTCTTCTTATAATATATAATTATATATAAAATGTATATATATATATATATATATATATATATATATATATATATATGTGTGTGTGTGTGTGTGTGTGTGTGTGTGTGTGTGTGTGTGTACGTATATATGTTTAGAAACACTTGACAGGATTCTAAAGAATATTACGGTTTAAACAGAGTATCTTTTTCTGCTTTACTTATATATCACTCTTCCTTGTTTAACTCTAAAATTTGTACCAGGATATGCGTCACAATTTTACGTATATACTATTTCTAGCGGCTTTTAAATTAATCTTGCACGGTACCTTTTTTTTCATCAATTGAAATTTCAATCTATCACAAAATTATATTGTACCTTTGCACGAAATTTTATTAATCCTATATTAACTAAATTTTAAACTCTAATCATGAAATTTAGTCGATGTCAAATTTTTAACCACGATTCAGTTAATTAAGTTCGATGTCGAGATAATTTAAATCTCGTAATCAGGTTCGGTTCAAATTTTTTTTAAGCGGTGCCATGTACTGCTACTGTGGCCAAAGACACCGCATGTAATATTTATATTAGAGTAAAGAGTTTAGTGCGTTTCAGAAATTGGAAGGTGTGATCGATCATGTTAGGATTATCAGAGATAGTGGATGAAAATGAAGTTCGGGTTATGTGATAAGATTGAAGGGCGGGACACTCATGGAGAGTGTGGACAACACTTGTATATAGCTGGCCACAATAGCAGCACGATTGAGCGTCTCTTCGATTAAGGATATGCTTGGGTGAAAGGCTGTATGCCCGATGCGTAGCCGGGTAAGAGCTGCTTCTTCACGCCGCGATACTCCGTAGCTTATTCATGGTTGGAGTGTCTATCCTTATTTGCCTCCACGTATTCCTGAACTGATGCTCTATAATCTATATGGCTAGTTAGATCCGCTACAGGAACTGGAACTGGAAAAATAGTTTATGCCTGTTTCGCTACCTTGTCAGCAATGTTATTGTGAGTGATGACTGAATGACTCGGAATTCAGCAGAAGATTACGTTTAGGTTGGATCTATAAACGGCAGCGCGGATTTCTTGACTTACAAGATGATATTTGGTTTTCATTAATTGGTGATCATTGATACTTTGTATAGCTGTAAGTGAGTCTGTGAAAATAACAATATTTGAATATTTCATTTCTATCGCTTGTTATATGACTAATTTTAGTGTAATTAGTTCCCCGAACAGAACATAGAAGTCACACGGTAAAAAGTCTATCTGATGATCTCGCCGTGTGTTCAATGTAAATATACGTTTCGGTCAATGTACAATTTAGTATTTTAATGATAATTTAAAGCTCGTAATCTGGTTCCCGATTTATTTTGACCGGCTGCGACTTGATTAATTCACGAATGCTTATATTCGTATTTATTCGAAATCAAAAATATATATGTAGCTTCTCTAGGTTTACACTATCTCCCTCTCTCGTATATACATACATACATACATATATATATATATATATATATATATATATATAAGTGTTATATCTACATATGAGCTAATCCAATTAATTACGATGATAAACGGAATACATCAGTGGTTACTATAGTGATTAATATTGTTACTATTATCATCGCTGGCTTTTATGTTAACATCGCATGAATCATTTTCATACTTTTACACTTTGATGATAACATTATTAGCGTTGAATTCAGGAACGAAGTTAGTTTATTTTTTTATTAGTTAATATTAACAATAATAATCAATCCAAACTCATTTATAATCGTTTTTTCTTTTAAACATTCGAGCTTAATCAAATCTTTTCGGTCGATTAGAATAGACGAATGTCGGTGTTAAATGAAAATACTATCACGAACGTCAGACGTTATCGTTTACTTAAATGCGATTATTTATAGTCATCAATAAGTTTAAATATTCCATCGCTCGCGAAACGTATCGCGTTTTATTTTTTGAGATAATAATCTTCGATTTACATAAATTAATCTATTTTTCGCATTTTTGTTTGCAGCGACGCCAGAGAATATGTGCATTGATCGATTAACCGTTAATTTGCTAATACTCGCATTCGTGACCGGTAAGTAGAGAATACCGCGCTTTAATAACGCATTTTTCTTATGAAAATTAATAATTAACGTGTAGTATTAAAATATTTAATAACAAAAAAAAAGGAATATTAACAAATAAGAATAATAGTATGGAAATCCAAAAAAAAAAATTGCGAGAATGTACGTTCGGAATTATGTAGTTGCTAGAGTGCTCGACTGTCAACTCGACGGTCAGCGGTTCGATACCAACACGCGACAAAAGTTTTCATCATTATTTAATTCTTAATTATCACGGAGAAGGCAGTGGTACCCCACTCCGTATAACATCATGTGCACACGCATGTGCGTCGCATATAAATAGTGCCTCGAATGCGTTGACGATGAAAATGGGGCCAGGCGCCCCGAAGGAATAATCCCCACGAGTTAGCATTCCTAATACCGTCATTTTTCAGATAATCATAATAAACATCTTAAGATAATCATAATAAACATTTTACGATAATTATAATAAACATCTTCCAGTAATAATAATAAACATCTATAAGGAAAATAATTCTTAAAAATGAAAAATGAAAACAAGATAGAGGAAATAATTATTTATATTTTATATATATATATATATATATATATATATATATATATATATATATACACACGCACGCATATGCACATTCACCCATATTACATGTATATATTCATATTTATGTAATAAAACACATGTAATATGGGTGTTTAGATGCATATACGTATATTATACATGCACTTATACACACACCCATATTACATGTATATATTACATATATGTATATATATATCCATGTACCTAAAGACGAAAGTACATATTTCCCAAAAATATAAATAATTATATAATAAAATGTGTCGTTCAAAATTGTACTGGTATTTTTATGTAATTCGGACAATACAAATTATTTTTAATAACACGTGTTTTCCATAAACTTAAATGGATGGGCTATGAATAAACTGTTATTTGTACCCTTTAATAACCATAATTTAGTTTTTAACATACTATAATAAATATTAATACTACATGTTATGTTCGGTATTATCATAGATTTATAAAGCATACTTCACTTTTTAAATTATATCTGTTATTATTATTATTATTGTATATTATATAAAATATGCGCATGATTTTGTTTATTTTATGTGTTAGGGAAATAATTATAAAATTTATTAATATTATATTTGTATATATTATTTTAACGCTTTTGGTAAAACGAGTTATTTGTAACTGGATTATTCACATAGTAGATTGTAATTTATACAATACGACAAAGGTATATATGTATATTAACATTTAAAATAATGTATTTTCTGACAAGGGAAATTAAATTATAAATTACAAAGTGTTAATTATGATCAATCTGCTGTATAGGAGATAAACAGCCTAAAAAAGAGTAATTCATTTTCATTTTTAAATAATTAAAACATCAGTTAAAAAAACTATATTGTATCCAATTTTTTTTTTTTTTTTTTTGCATATCTATCCTAGGTGGATAATAAGTAGCACTGTTATCAGATGAATTAAATATTAATAGAACGCTGTCCAACAACAGCCATTCTTTATTTGATGAGCATTAGTTAAGATCGCCTACATAGCTCTACTTGCGTAAGTCTTTTCAGACGCTGAAAATGAGCGCTGTTATCCTTGAGATCGGCTGCCAGTGGATTTACATGGTGCTGTAATCGCTGGATATATCTCTCACTGTGAATTTTGAGAGTTCCCATTACAGTCGGCATGTGAAGGTCCTTATGAAGATCGTCACTACGAACATACCATGGAGCACCCACAATGCTGCGTAAGACCTTTGCCTGAAAACGCTGAAGTATTTTTATTCGCGAATCGCTGGCTGTTCCCCAGATTTCTATTCCGTAGGTCCATATTGGTTTTAGAATGACTTTATACAGTAGAAGTTTATTTTCTCCAGACAGTGATGAGTATTTATTCATCAACCAGCTCATACTTCTCAGTTTCAGATCCAGTTGTTTACGTTTGGCCAGAATATGATCTTTCCAAGTTAAACGTTGATCTAAATGCAGTCCTAAATATTTTACTTTATTTACTGTTGGAATGGTTCTTCTATTTAACTGAATCATCACATTTGCAAATTTTTTATTTAATGTAAAAAGGAGGTGATTAGATTTCACACAATATACGATGAATTAAATGCTGAAAGTGATTAAAGTATACTTACATGAAATGAAATGAAAAATCTTTATTATATTTTTAAACATAAACCGAAAACAATTTTCTTTCATAACTTAAAGCTAAGTACCTATACATAAACCTTGGCAATTCTAAATATGTATAATTACAAAACTTATAGTACACTTTGAAATTACTTTAGAAATAGTGCAGGAAAAAATGAAAAAAACCTATAAAAAGACACACCCTGAAGGTAACAAAAATTAAAAAATCAATAAATCAACAAAACGAAAATCAGTGTTTTTAGACATAATTTAGCTTAAAATATCTGTACTTAACAATAGGTTAATAATTACAAAAATCTATGTTTTAATCTACGATGCTTATACTTAGTATAACGTATGCGTAGATGTTCCATATTGTAATTTCCTATTACACGTATTAGTTTATTTTGATGAGTTTTACAGTTTTCGTAAATTTTTTTTGAGATTTTACTAATAAACGAATGTATGTAAGGGATATTTAAATGATTATGTAGATTAGAAATTTTAGTATATCGCGTTGCATTCAACGAAATTCTGCAGCAATGATTTTGAACTACTTGTAGTTTCCTGTATGTACTATCAGACACTGATGACCATACAGGGCAAGCATAGGTTAATCTAGGGCGTATAACAGCCGTATAGATTAATTTTTTGTTTACTTAACTAAGACCCGATTTTCTGTTAAATAATGGAAAAAGTGTATGCATAGATTTATGCGCTTTATCTATAGCGAAAGTAATATGGTTATTGAAAGTTAATCTGCTATCTAAGATAACTCCTAGATACCGAACCTGTTTGACCCAAGGAATTCTTTTAGAATTTATTGTAATTTCAGTTAGCGGTAGTGGTCGTCTCCGAGTAAATAGAATTGCTTCTGATTTTTCTTCATTTAATTTTAAGTTCCATCTGTTGTAATATTTAAATATTTTAATTGCAGCCTTTTGCAATCGGTTATATATTGTATCTGTCCTATAAGAGGATGTATATAAAGCAAGATCATCAGCATACAACGCGGCACTAACGAAAGGTAGTTCTGGAAGATCATTCATTAACATTAGGAATAAGTAAGGCCCGAGTATACTTCCCTGAGGAACCCCGGCATTTAGTGTTTTAATTGGCGATTTTTCGAAGTAATTCGTAACGTAATATGTTCTCTGACTTAAGTATGATTTAATCAATTTAATAAGTAATATTGGAAATTTAAATTTAATCATTTTATATAATATTCCGTCGTGCCAAGCTGTATCAAAAGCTTTTTCAACATCGATTAACAGCATTCCCGTGTGTTTCTTGAGATTAAAGTTATCAGTAATAGTGTCCGCTATTCGAGCTAGCTGGTGAACCGTAGAATGCTTAGGTTTAAAACCAAACTGCTCATCTCTTAGAATATTATTTGAATCAGAATAAACTCGTAGCCTGCGCAAAATCACTTTCTCCGCTATTTTGCTTAAGTTTGTTAACAAACTAATTGGCCGTACATTATTGATATTACTGTTATCTTTACCTGGTTTTGGCAACACTATAATTTTAGCAATTTTCCATTTTGTGGGAAAATAAGATAATCTGAACATACTATTAATAATATTAGTAAAATTAATGGCTTTGTTCGGTAGATTTTTAATCATTGCCACAGAAATTTCGTCGTCACCGCATGATTCCTTATTTTTTAACTGTTTAATGTAATTTTGAATCTCAACAGGCGTAGTGAAGGTGTTTGCATGTAGATGTACATTTGCTGAATTTATTATCGTATTTTTAACTGTTTTGGTCACATTATAATAGTGCGTTCGTGGGACTTTAGTTCCGCAACTATCCGAAATATTATAAATGTGCGAAGCAAGTAGCTCCAATTTTTCTTCAGTTTTGTATACGGATATTTGCCTGATCGAATCATATAGTGTTGGTAGTGATAATACCTGTCGATTTAGGTGCTTAGTTATTTTCCAAAGGTTGTTAGTGCCAGGTGGAATGGCCGCTAGTAGATTGTTCCAGTTTTTGTTTTTCCAGTTGTCTAACAAAAATTTTGTAAGTCTGACAAGTATGACATATATAGTTCTTAATATTTTGTATGAGACCGTAAATTTGCTTTTATTTGAGTGACGCCTATAATAATTTTTTAGAGAGATCATTTTATTAATATAATTAGGCACGTTAATCTTTTTATTACAAAAAATATGTGATGCTCTCTTAGGAATACTTATGTCAGCAGCTGCCAAGATTGCGTTAGTAAATTTAGTGATTCCTTCATCTAATACGGTATCATTCTCAAAAGTATCGCGGAGATTTAATTCCTGCTCAATATTTCGTCTGTATTCAGACCAGTTTGCATGTTTATATAAAAATATTTTTCTTATGGGTTGCTGTAATGTGGCTGCGTTTGCAACAGGCATTATGTAAGAAAGAATCAGGTTATGATTCGACGATAAACACGACAATGAAACAGGAATAGTAATTTTATTAAAACGTCTTGTTAATATTAAGTCTATTACACTAGGTTTACCATTTTGCCAGTCTCGGAAAAAAGTGGGTTCTTCGGGGGATAAAATATTAAAATTAAGTTTTAATGAGGCATGCACTAATAATATTCCCGCGAAATTATTGTTATGATTATTAAGCACACTATGTTTCGCATTTAGGTCTCCTATAATTATTACATTATTGAATTTATTAAATAGATAATTTAAGTCATGTATAAAATATCTTATGTTTTTCGACGATCTGTAAACGCTTAGCAAAGTAACTGAACCATACTCTGTTTCTAATTCAATACCTACAACCTGTAACGTTCTTAAAGAAATTCTAGGTACAGCGTTATGACGAATGGTGTCCCTCAATAGTATTGCAACACCTCCACCACGCCTACATTGATCGGCTCTATAAATAAGATAACCCGGACATTTTATTGGTATACTCTGGTCGAGTTTTGTTTCAGAAACAGCTACGATATCTATTTTGTTATTATACACGAAGTGGATCAATTCATTTAGTTTTGGTTTAATGGAATTTGCATTCCATCCTATTATGCTAATTTTGTGGCTTCTTATTAAGATTTAACTCTTTATTCAGAAAAATGCGTTAATACAATTTCAAAAATTGTCATTATTTTAGTTATCGTATCAGAATCTTTAAGTTTACTTAATTGATTACTTATTTTATTAATCAATAACATGATTTTACTTACATTAAATTCTTTAATGAAATTAAATATTTCGGTAAATGCTGATACGTTACCCTGTTCATTCAGCTTATGATTTTTTGTTATTCCCCTAGCCATCTCCGCATACGTTCTTTTTCCTGCACTACTATTATCACTTTTATTAATACTTATACTACTTCGTTTATCATTACTATTATCATTATTATTTATATTATTATTATTATTATTAGTTATTAATATTGATTTGAATGTGGAATTCCTTCCTACTGATCTTCTCGCTAGCACTTTCTGTCACATGGAAAAGTGTGGGCATTCATAGCATAAATCAAAATGTAACTTTCATTGTGTTTCTATATTTCCAAATATCATTAACCTCCAGCGATCGATATAAATGAATGTTGATAATATTGTGCAATTTAAAAAAAATAATCATAACATATCAAATGTTGAACAAATTTCATTACCAATATTTCTTGTTTATTTCCCTAATAATATAAACATTCGAAAAATCTTTGAAATAAAAAAAATTCTTCACTGTATGATTACATGGGAAAAATATAGACCTAAACGAAATATTCTGCAATGTTTTAACTGTCAAAGGTTTAATCACGTGTCATTAAACTGCACCTTAACGCCTAGATGTTTAATTTGCGCTAAGAATCACAGTACTAAAGAATGTAAAAAAAATGATAAAGTCTGTTGCGCTAACTGTGGTCAAGAACACATTGCAAGTTCAAATGACTGTCCTAAAATACAAAGTTTTGTCCAACGTACATCACATTAACGTAAGTAATAATCAGTTACCTAACCGCACCAAATTTTCTGGACCGAGTAGAGGTACTTTTGCTGATGTCGTACGTGGTACAAATAACACGCAGCAAGATAATACTGAAGAATTTAATGAGAATTCCTCTGACATATCGTTAATATTTAGCTTATTTAAGGTCATTAATTTAAGAAAATTATTGAATGTTGCTAAAATTATAGTAAATCAACTGAGAACATGTAATACTAACGATGTTTTTGGCAAATTAATGTTAGCGATAGAAATATTCGCTCAACATTACTTTTAATTAAATTATTAATGAATGTGTAATGTACCTGGTATTAAACTAGTTGCTTGGAACTGTTGTTCTCTAATCAATAAACATCAGGAACTACATAATTTTATAATTAACAACCAAATTGATATCATAGCCTTGTCGGAAACCAAGCTAGATGGATCTTGTATACTTAACTTTCCTGGGTACCACATGTATCGAAACGATAAATGTCGCAAGAGTGGAGGAGTTGCCTTATTAGTAAGACGTGGTACACCGCATAATTTGCTTCCTATACCTTCTTTAAACTGTATGCAAGCAATTGGTATATATTTCCATACTAATAATGATGTACACGATAATAATAATATAATTATATATGCAGTATACAAACCCCCAAGAATGATGTGCAAATTTAGCAATGATATTCGGTTTTTGACTAATTCTAACAACAAAACTATTCTTGTAGGGGATCTGAATGCTAGAAATAAAATATGGAATTGTTTTAGCAATAACTCAGCAGGTAATCTTCTTTATCAAGTTTGTATGCGTAATAATCTTCAGATCGTTGCCCCGCGGGAACCTACTTACATTCCTTGTCCCCAAAATTTCAAACCTAGCGTTTTAGATTTAGCTGTGGTTAAGAATGTGAATATTATGCCTGTTGTGTTACTTAATTGCTTATCTTCTGACCATAATCCAATATATACTGTTATTTATATCAATAATAGTTATCAATTCGTTCAGGATAAGTTCTCTTATAATTATCGTAATGCTAATTGGAATGACTTCAAAAGATATGTTGCTGAACATGTAAATTTGAATCAGTCTATTAGAAATCAAAAAGATATTGATGATCACATTTCTGAGTTTACAAATTTAATTTCTGAAGCCACTGATCTATTTGTACCTAAAAATATGCATACTAATTTGTCGCTAACTTCGGCACCGCATTACATTGTTACCATTATTAAATTTAAAAATTATGTGAGAAGAATTTATATAAATAACCGCAACACTCGTCGCTATGGCAATATTAAGAAATTTCTTAACTTTTTAAATAGATTAGTACGGGCGATGTTAAAATACCACAATAATAATAAGTTTAATAAGTTTCTAACTACACTAAATACTAAAAACAACAGTCTGTGGAAAGTGTGCAAATACTATCATAAACCACACGAAGCTTTTCCTCCACTTTATGACACTGTTACAAATAATTATGCTTACAAAGACTTTGATAAGGTAGAATTACTTGCTAACCATTATTTTAAAGTGCATGCCCAGAACGCACTCATGGGGACTAGTTATCATTCTAAGAAAGTTAAAAGTACAATCATTAAGTTTATGAAGTATAATCAAATTTCATCTGGTATTAATTATATAAAACCTAGGGAGGTTCATGCTAGTATAAAACTGTTAAAAAATAAAACTTCAGTAGGTAACGACAATATTTCCTCTATATTAATTAAAAGATTTCCTGTGAAAGCTATTGTTAAGATTACTAATATTATAAATGCTATGATTAAATATGGATACTATCCACGTACTTGGAAAATTGGTAAAATTATAGCGCTTCCAAAACCTGGGAAAGATTCTTCTAAGATCAATAATATACGACCTATTACTTTACTCAGTAATCTAAATAAATTGTGCGAAAAAATAATTTTAAAGAGGCTAAATGAGTACGCTATTTGCCACGATATTATTCCTAAAGTACAATTTGGATTCAGGCCAGCTCATTCTACTACTCATCAAATCGCGAGAATCGCAGAACACATTACAGATAATTTCAACCGTAATAAGCACACTGGATTGGTTATGTTTGACATCGCTAAAGCATTCGATACTACTTGGCACAATGGCATTATATACAAAATGATTGTCTGTAATTTTCCATTGTATTTGGTTAAACTTGTACAAATAACAGGATATTTTATGTTGAAATTAATGAAGCGCGTTCTTCCAGCAAGACTTGTCTAGCTGGTGTACCTCAGGGTAGCGTCTCAGGACCGTTTCTATTTTCGCTTTATTTTTACGATTTTCCCAAATTAAACAACATCGAAGTTGCTCTTTATGCTGATGATACAGCTTTATTCTGTAGTTCCTTTATACCACGCGCAATTAGTAATAGATTACAACAAGGATCTTCACGAGTTTTGAAATATTTCACTAAATGGAAAATTGTCATCAATCCTTTAAAAACAGAATCGATACTTTTTACTCGCAGACGACCTTTGTTACCCGAGAAAATTAATATTAATGGCGATCTTATCGAGTGGTCTGACCATGTTCGTTACTTAGGCGTAATTTTCGATAAAAAATTGACATTTACTAAACACATTAATGCTGCTATTACAAAAGCGAATAAAACTATATGTTCCATTTATCCGCTTTTTAAAGGTAAATCTCACCTGAATATTGATAATAAGTTAATTTTATATAAAACTATTATCCGTCCAACAATGACTTATTCTTGTCCGGTTTAGTGCTCTGTATCTAATTCTAATTTTAAAAAATTGCAACTTGTACAAAATCAATGTTTAATATGCGTTTTAAATGCATCTCGTTATACGAGAATATCAGATATGCACCACATGTTAAATATTCCATATATCAAAGAATATATATTTAAATTAGCAAACAAATTTTTTCAAAACTGCAGTGTACATAGCAATGAACTAATAACGAATATTGGCAACTATGATTCCAGGCAACTTATGTTCATGTATACCAGGTACAAACATCGTCGTATTAAACATAATTTGTTGTAAATTAGTATATTTGTAATATGTTCAATCGTTATTATTCGTAATTATATAGTTAAGTTATTTTAACACTTATTTATACCTCTGTACGCTTTATCTTACATGCGCTTCGAAAAGAGTTTATTTTGTTTTGTATTTTTCTTTTTTCTCTCCTCCGCTGTGTATATATATGTGTATATATAATTTTTATTTATTTATTTTTTTTTTTTATTTTATTTTTTTAATTTTTATTTTATTTTTGTTTTGTTTTAACTTTTATGTGTGTTGTTACAATTTTTACCTTTGTATCGTTTTAAGTTATATGTGTATATGTGTATGCATGTACGTATATATTTGTATGTATATTCATGTATATATATATATGTAATTTTTTTTTTTTATTTGTTTATGGGTTTTATAAATTTTCCGCTTATCATACTTACGTTTAAACTATAGTGTTGTTATTTTAATTTTAATACTGCGGTCGAGGTGAGGCTCATGCCGGAACTCTACTATGTAAATATTTGTGTGTACACGTTGTAATTTGATAAAATACATTTTTTCTTCTTCTTCTTCTTCTTCTTCATTTACTCAATATATTCAAAAAATAAAACTAATTCAGATAATAATTAAATGTTTACTTATATTACCATTTACATGATGAAATAATCAAATTAACTATTACAGCACTTTCAACATATCAATAAAACAAAATTGTGCAAAGTAAGTCAACTTAATAACAAATAGATTAGACGTCATAATTGACAATCTATAATAATAATCGTATTAAATATTTTTTTATTTATTAAATCACAAAAATGTTTAACGAAATGAAATACATGAAATTAGATTAACTAAATCATTAATACATTCATTAAGCCATATAATTAAATAAAAAAAATTATAAAAAGTTTCGGTTACTTACATAGTTCATAATAAAATTTATTATATTATTCCTTTAATATTCATTAATTTCAATCGTCAAGATAATTATATATATCCGAATGCCTACTGAGTCAATTTGAACCTTCTGCATTTGCTTTTGTGGAAAGGATTCTGAATTCCAGCAGATAGGACAAAACGGCGAATAAAATGTTCTAACGAACAAAAGAACAAAGGCTAAATATGTGTGAAACGATCTGACTTCGTGGAAAATTCCCTAATTTATATTCAATCATTCTAATAGTATTTGTTTAGGTAGAACGATGTACATATATAAAATGGTTGTTCGGTGAGTGGTGTATATATATATATATATATATATATATATATATATATATATGCATACATACACATCCAAAGTGAGAAAAAATAGAAGGATGTACATACATAAAAGCGCTGTTCTGTGGTTGATATGAAGGCGACGAAATTACAGTTAAACTTATGTTTGTTACGTAAAGAAGAGAAATAAAAAACTTAAACTTCTTATTATGCATAGCACAGACATATTTACATCTTGAATAAAATAGTGAATTAACTGAAATATAATCTTATGGGAAAAACATTTTAAAAACTTCCATGATTTATATTTAATTGTATTGTCAATTTTATATGTGTTAGTTTATTGAATTCGTACGTTATGCTGTAATCAAAGTTACTGGCTTTCGTCATACGAGCTGATTGATGTCATAAAAAAAAAAAAAAAAAAAAAAAATCGAAGTAGTTTTTTTTAGTTGAGCGATTAGTAATAAAATTATCCGACTTTAGAAATATGTATTATATTTATAATAACTGATAGATATATATTATAAAAATTTCCGTTTAAACTAATTTTAAAATAATAATAACAATACAAAATCTAGTCGGAAGTTTTTCTTTAAAACGTTTATCTAGTCTGTCTAATAATCGGACATTAAACAAATATTAAATTGAATGTATTTATTATTATAAATTATAAAATAAATTAATAATAATAAATTAGATACAATAATTTCGGAATAACCGCGTAGAAAAAAGAAAAACCCTATTTATTAATAAAAGTGAAACGATATATTAATAAACCCGAGTTTACGTTTCAAGCAACATGCCGTGGTCATCATCAGAACTTTTAATACTAAATCGTGTTTGTTTTTTTTTTTTGTACGTGGTTATTCCGAAATTGTTGTATCTAATTATGAATATCGACTGCGAAAATAGTTTTAAAAAATAATGAAGAACAGTTAATTTCTCACATTATACTATATACAACATTCGGTTTGGATACCTTAAGCATTTCTTTAAATATTACCATACGCATTCATTCAACGACATCGCAACAGAGGTCGTATTTATATTTTATTTATTTTAATATATTTATATTTTGTAATTTCATGTGTGTTTTATATGTCGCTGTGTTCATTATATGCTTTTAAATGTATTTTTTTATATGTCTAATAAAGAGTAGTCAACAAAATTTAATGATTTAATTTTAATATAAATCGATTGTATAGGTTGGCTGGCTCTGGCTCCATCGTTTAGTTTTAGTATTCGATGACACTCGTCAGCCTAAAACATTTAAGAGATTGCAAATGTGAGAATGAATGTACAAATATAAAATAATAAAGTGCGAATAATATAAGCGAACTAAATCTGTCGACAAGATATAAGTTTGGTGGGAAAAATTGAAATTATGTTCAATAAGCATGCATTGTGAGTATAAATATGCATTTACATTTTTTATATGTTATAAGCAAATATACGATTTTGTTTCAACAGTGCTACATAGACTTAGAAAAAGTAGCGGTAGTATGATTAACCGTCAGATGAAGATTGGGTACGCATCCCTGAAATAAGATTAGAGTTAGTTGATTATTGTGAAAGATTCAGTAATTCAGCTGTTACGATTCAAATAGATGAAAGAAATGGTTAGCTCCAATGAAACATCGGGCTGGCAAAAGAAATTAAAATTATAAAGGTCTACGATTATTAAATTTATAAATAATTAAATAATTATTATAAGTCTCGAAAAGCAGTGAAACGAGACGGTATGAATTATTTTAGAGTAATAAAGATCTTAATTGCGCATTTTACAAAACTGCCTGTTTGAGCGATAAGTAAATAATTTTCTCTTTAATTTATTAATTAACATCCTAATATATGCATAAATATTTATCGGTACATAAAGCAAAATATTCTTAGTATGGAATTATTTAAAATGCCTAAGGACATCTTTATTTGTAGTTGTAAATAAAGAGCGATATATATATATATATATATATATATATATATATATATTTTATGACGATCTAAGACGATGGGGGTACTGATGAAAAAATAAAAATAATAATAAAATAAAAATAAAAGTAAAAATAAGTTTCGACAACGATTAACGTAATATAATATCGGTCAATAACCGAGGTATTTCCATCAGGGTAGTTTTAGATCGTCAAAAACTGATAAGTTTTAACATATAGGCACAATGAATACAATGATGAAAGCAATAACCTGGGAAATAATAAATATTATTTAATTAAATACGGATCGCCAGGTTATGCAGTAAAAACCGGGGAATAACGGCGGGTAGAACCCGCAACCGGTAGTCGCGTATTATATATATGTATGTGTGAATAAAACCTATCGTTCGATTTCGATTTACTTTTCGTTATCCGTTAAACTGGTCGTTGATTTCTAGTCGAAGAGATATATCTTTTACGTCGATGATGGAGACGACTGTTCATTCTCTCTAGTCTTTTAGTAATACTCGTACGGCACGAGGCATCGATATAAATACGGAAATTTGCTTCTTATTTTGGAATTAATGTAAAAGAAATATATATATGTTTGTAATTCAATATATAGTAGCAAAGAAATAGAAATTTAAAAGAAATTTATTTAAATAATAATTTCGAAGAAGCACATATCATCGAGTACGAACCTACAATGTCGGCAGTCGCTTAGGACATTTCAACAACATCCGGAGCCAGCCATCGCCAATACCTGTGGTACCACAAGGTCGTACGTTTTTTTTTTATTAATTGCTTTATTATATATTATTTTTTAATTTTAATACATGTCTTTAAATTGTGAATGAAATCGTAATTATGTGTTATAACTGAGTTATATTGTAAATATTATTTGTATAAAATTGTCATATACGTGTAATAGTGTAATATAGAATAATTTAAATGTAATTATCATTACTAGTCATTTTTTGAATATAGTGATACCGGCTGCTGGTTCTACACGCAGGGTTTCCGGTTAGCCACTAAATTACCCTCTATTAAATAAAAATAATAAAATTAAATTTCCAATTAATTAAATAATCATAATTTTAACGTGCCCTAATAGGCACTGGCGACCGCGATTTATAATCATTTTAATCCTTATTACGAAACAAGCCCTCTAATTCATAATAGATTGTCTGCCTTCTAATTCAGTAAATTAAATTGTTAATCAGCGCGAGAGGATTTAGGCTCATTTGTGTCAAGTTGGCAGACAACGACGAGTAAAATAAAGAGTAACATTTCCTAATAAATTGGCATCCACTACTACGGGATATTTGTTACTTCTCGGAATAAATTAAAAGAAAAAATTAAAATTAGAGGCTAGTATTTTTCGTAATAATATATAGATAGATAGATAGATATATAGATAGTGCTAGTTTTATTCGGTGAATAAAATGTGATGTCGATGCGACTAATTCACCATGACCACTTAAAACATATGGAGACGATTTTCTTTCTTCGTCGTTGTTGTTGGGTCTCCTTATTTATGCAAAAAACTGACGTCACTTATTGATGATGTCACATTTTAAATCTCATTTCGTATGAATTGTAGTTTTTCAATAGTTACAAGACTTGTCTTGTGACAAGATGTTCCATCTACAAGTAATAAAACTGATGAAAACATACATCCAGCAGAGAGTTTGACACTCGTTATGGGTGGCGAAAAAGGGTCTAGGTTTGAATTTGAAGCACTTTCGTTGAATACTGTGGGTGGAACGGTTCACCAGAAATAATAATAATCATATAAAAAACACCATCAAATCTTGTACCTTAAACATTTAATAGTTTATTTTGGCATTTATGTGACAGCTCCTAGCTGGAGTTCAAAAAGGATCATGGCTCTGTTTTGAATCACGCCCAAGAAGGTAACGGACTTTACTAAGAGTATATAAAAAAAAACATCCCGATTAAACCGTTGAGTAATGTAGAATTGACGAAATATGCCCAACATATTCCGCACTTTAGAGGTACTTTTATGAGATAAATTGCCGAAAAACCCCTTAGACGTAGAGACGGCCATAATTAATTTAGATAACTACGATGGTCCGTGAACTCACTGGGTATGTTATAGAAAAATAGGAAATGTTGTAAATTATTACGATTCTTTCGGGGTAATGCCACCGTACGAATTACTAAGGTATTGGGGCCCTAATTGTGCGGGATTTTACAATTACGAAGTAAATCAAAATATGGATCAAGTTATATGCGATCATCTATGTTTAAAATGTTTATACGATACAAGTAACATTAAGGAATAGTATATATAGGTCGAGCGGCAGAAGAATTAAACGCTTTATCGATATTACGGTAATTACTTTTGCATAACCATTAATTTTTCGGCCGTTTTTAAACGACTATTTTAAACTACTTAATTTTATTCGGGAAACGACTATTTTTAACGACTCGATTTGTTTCGGGCGTTTTTAAACGACTATTTACGGTATATATAACGATTATTGATCGAGAAAATTGCTCCTAATAATAAACAAAGTGATCATATACGATTTTGTTGTAGTAGTAAGTGTTTTGCGATAGCGAACTGGTTGGCGATCGGCGCTACAGTACCAGGATCGTATGTTAGGGAATTTAAGAACCGTGTTCTCTATGAAAATTGAAGGATAAATGTAAAATCATAATAACAAAAATAGCAACATGAAATATAAGAGGACTTAATCATCAAGGCAAACTTGGTATAGTAGAGAATATTACTAAAGAAATAGTGATAGTTGGCGTAGCCGAGACGCACTGGAAACAGAGTGGACATTTTGTATCAACCAGCGGTAATTTGATAGTATGTTCAAGCAATGAAAACGAATTCAGTAAACGGAGTAGCGATAATAATAAATTCAGCAATATCATCGGGATTATTAGGATATGAAATAATAAGTGATCGTATTATATCAGTGAAAATAAAAGGAAAGTCAGTAAATATAAATATTATTCAAATATACGCACCAACAACTCAAGCGTCAGATGAAGAAATGGAAGAGTTTTATGATGAGCTACTCACGGCGGTAAAAAAAGTTCCTAACAGGTAAATATTACTAGTAATAGGTGACTTTAACGCAAAAATAGGAACCACCAAAAACGATAATCACCTAAGATCTAGTGTTGGAAAATATGGCTTAGGAGATAAAAACAAAAGGTGGAAATGCTAATCGATTTTTGTTCAGAAAACAACCTATTTGTAATGAATTCAAACTTCAACCATCACAAGCGACGACTTTACACATGAATTTCACCAAATGGAGAAACCAGAAACCAAATAGATTACGTACTTATGCGAACAAGGTGGAGATCTTCGATAAAAGATGTGAAGACATACCCAGGATTGTGGCAGTGACCACAAGGCTTTAGTAATTGAGATATGTCTCAGGCTTCAATAAAATAAAAAACAGCCGGCAATCAAAGGCTAAACCAAACGAAACTCCTGGCATGTACGAAAATAATAATATAACGGCTGATGAATTATGGAGAGAATATCAGTGATTCATGAAACTATGAAGAAAATTCACAGTGAAGTACAAACAAAAAAGAAGCCGTGGATCTCCGAGGCAATATTCAAACTAATTAATGAAAGGAATCAAATAAAAAACGGGAAAATTAATAACATAACAGATTCAAATGATTATGAGGATCTTAATAAACTAATAAATAAAGAAATAAAAAGTGATAGGAACAATTACATAATAGGAATTTGTGAAGAAATAGAATAACACTCACAAAAAAATAAACCTTATGATCTATATAAGAAAATTAAATGGTTAAGTAATACTTTCAAAACAAGAACATTGACAATAAAAGATCAAAATGGAACGAAATTAACTGTAAAGTCAGAAATAGCAGAAAGATGGCGCCAGTATTGTCAAAACCTTATGTACAACAATGAAATATCAGTGTTAATGCAGGACTTTGAGCTTGAACCGCCAATTAGGAAAGCTGAAATAGAAGTCGCATTAAAGAAACTAAAAGATCGAAAGGCGGTAGGAGTAGAAGGTAGAGCTGAAGAAATGCTGAAAGCAACAGAAGAATCAGGAATAAAGGTATTGCATATGATTTGTCAAAAAATATGGGAAACTGGCGGCTGCCCAGAAGAGTGGACAAAATTAGTATACGTACCACTTCACAAAAAGGGCCCTACAGAAGATTGTGGAAACTACCGCACAATATCATTGATTATTCATACCTGTAAAATACTACTATATGTATTACAAAACCGGCTTAAATACTATCTTCTACCACAAATTTCGGAAGAACAAGCTGAGTTTGTACCAGGTAGAGGCACACATAAACAGCTATTAAAAATAAGAAAAATAATAGAAAAATGCAACGAATATAACATTCCGGGACTGCTTTGTTTTTTAGATAACCAGAAAGCTTTTGACAACATCAAGTGGACAAAAATGTGTCAAATATTACTAGAAATGGGAACACTGAAGCATCTAATTTATTTAACTCAATAATTGTACTTAAATAATAAAGGTTTTAGTAAACTGGAGAACGAAAAATCGAAAAAGTTTTCAACAAGAAAGGGAGAGTACAACAAGATTGCTGTATTTCACCGATTCTATTCAACATCTATGGGGAACAGATTGTAAGAAAAACGATGGATAAAAATTATAGATTTATAGATGACACTGTTTACTGGCCAGCACAAAGCAAGAAATGTTTGAATTACTAACAAGAATAGATGTTAATAATAAACCGAACAAAATATAACACAATCACTAAAAGTTTTTAATTGCAAAGCTTTTCGACAGTTACAAAAAAGATGTAATAATTTTGGTGCGTGCTTGAAAATGATGTAACTGTCGAAAAGCTTCGCGATTAAAAACTTTTAGTGATTGTGTTATATTTTGTTTGGTTTATTATTAATTAATAAAATCACTACTCTCCAATATATTCAACATTTAAGAATAGATGTGGTCAGTAAACAGGCAGGCTTAATACTGAATAAATATAAATGTTCAATGCTTATCATTGACAAAGAGAACAGAATACAACAAACACTGACTGTGCTGCGAGATATTGAAATTAAAGATAAATTAATTTATTTGGGTGCATGCATATCCGAAAATGGTGGATCAGAAGAAGAAATAAGGAGATGGTTAGCTCTTGCAAATGTCAGGAATGGTAAACTCAATTGTATATGGAAAAAATCATAAGACCTCTAAAACAACAAAACGGTTACTCCTTAAAGTGTTAATTTTCTCCATAGTGACATATGGCTTAGAAACCTGGACGATTAAAAAATCGATGAGGAAGAAGCTGGAAGCTTTTGAAATGAAGTGATACAGAAAAATTTTAAGGATCCCATGGATGGTGCACAGAACAAATGATTCTGATTTAAAATAACTGAAAATCGAACCCACTGATCAATTAGATCCATTGAAAGACACATGCTAGGCTTCTTTGGCCATGTAATACAAGCAAATGGGCTGGAGAAAACAATTCTGCAAGAAAAAGTTAATGGAGAAAGGAGACAAGATAGACTGATAAACCTTTACATTGATCAGACCACAAGGTTATGTAGATCAGACATACAGTAAATCATGAATCTAGTGCAGAATCGATATAAACGGTGACGTCTTGTAACTTGCATCAAATAAGGTCATGACATCTGGATCAGATAATGAAACGAGAAGATATATATATATATATATACCAGCGATTATGACTGTGAAATATTATTCTGTATAAAAGAAGTTCTACTAAAAGTGACGATTAATGAACTCGGAGCATTATAATTTTTTTTTTAAACACAAAGGAATCTAGAAAACTTATTTATATTTTTAAGCTTTACAATTTAAACATTTTCAAAATTAAATTTTTTTAGGAGAATCTGTTCAATTTCTAATACTCCTGAGAATTGAATTAAATTTATTTATTCATGACGAAATTTTTATGGAAGTGAATCAAATTGAATAGTCTCAATGAGTGATATGTGAATATATAGTTCTATTATGAACATGCACACACATATACACATATAATATATATACAGTGTGTACAAATTGTTCATTTGTAATGCCTTCAAATTTCACCTTCTGAAACCTGCAGATTGCTAGAGTAATCTGAAATAAGTTTAACATTTGCAGGCTTTTATTTTAACTCATCTCCCAATGCCTTCAAATAATCCATTCCAACAACACCACACTTCTTCCAAAGTAATATTAAAAAAATGTATACTTAATATTATTCTAATGTAACACCTGCAAACTTCAACTTCCGACACCTTCACATCACTAAAGTAATCCCAAGTAAGTTCATAATTTGCAGATTTTTATTTTAACACATCTAATGCCTGTAAACAACCCCTTCCGACACCTGCATATCTTCCAAAGTAATGTTCAAATAACATGTACATATGTAATGCCTGCAAATTTCACTTCCAACACCTGTACATCACTAAAGTGTTCCTAAGTATGATTATAATTTCCAGGCGTTTATTTTAACAATTCAAATAGTGTGTACATATGTAACACCTGCAAATTTCACCTTCAGACACCTGCGTATCACTAAAGTAATCCCAAGTATGTTTATAATTTGTGGGCATTTATTTTAAAACATTTAAACGCCTGCAAATAACCCATTCCGACACTTGAACATCTTCCAAAGTAATATCGAGTATTCTCAAAATTTGCAGGCATTTAAAAATAAATATTTTTAACATTTAAAGTTTGAACTGACACTGTCTGTTATAGTATAATACCGAGAAGTGTTTATTACCTGTCAACATCTTGCAGACCTCTGACTATATATAGGTAGTATAATTCTGGCTATATGATTACTAATAAATAATCAATTGCTGCATTGTACACGATTGGGTGACAGTTTTACTCATCAATGTTAAAATACCATAATAATTTAAATCCTTCCTATAGCAAGGAAATAGAAGAAAAGCGGATTAATTGATTCCTTGTGAACAATCATCATAAAAATCATCACAAAAAAAGGAAACAATCATCAGAAAACCCCCTAGTCCTTTCGCTATAAGAAGAGATTATAAATTCACTCATTAGCATGAATATGACAATAAAATCGCTCGAATTCACCATACATAAGGAGAGAATAAAATTGCTCTGTATTTAGCAGTAAAATCGCTCTGTATTTAGCAGTAAAATCGCTCAGTAAAGCAGCTTTGCCATGCCAGCAATAGAATAACTCCATATTTAGCAGTAAATTCACTCTGTATTTAGCAAGGGAAACTGACCATCCTTTAAGAGCATATATATGTATGTATATATATATATTTGTATACATACACATGTTGAATTTATTGATGTCTTGTTCATTGTTTCCTTTTTTCTGCTTCTTCACATTTGTCGCTGGATCATTTTATGATGGTGGCAATTGATTATATATTAGTAATCATATAGCCAGAATTATACTACCTATATATAGTCAGAGGTCTGCAAGATGTTTACAGGTAATAAATACTTCTCGGTATTATACTATAACAGACAGTGTCAGTTCAACCTTTAAATGTTAAAAATATTTATTTTTAAATGCCTGCAAATTTTGAGAATACTCGATATTACTTTGGAAGATGTTCAAGTGTCGGAATGGGTTATTTGCAGGCGTTTAAATGTTTTAAAATAAATGCCCACAAATTATAAACATACTTGGGATTACTTTAGTGATACGCAGGTGTCTGAAGGTGAAATTTGCAGGTGTTACATATGTACACACTATTTGAATTGTTAAAATAAACGCCTGGAAATTATAATCATACTTAGGAACACTTTAGTGATGTACAGGTGTCGGAAGGTGAAATTTGCAGGCATTACATATGTACATGTTATTTGAACATTACTTTGGAAGATATGCAGGTGTCGGAAGGGGTTGTTTACAGGCATTAGATGTGTTAAAATAAAAATCTGCAAATTATGAACTTACTTGGGATTACTTTAGTGATGTGAAGGTGTCGGAAGTTGAAGTTTGCAGGTGTTACATTAGAATAATATTAAGTATACATTTTTTTAATATTACTTTGGAAGAAGTGTGGTGTTGTTGGAATGGATTATTTGAAGGCATTGGGAGATGAGTTAAAATAAAAGCCTGCAAATGTTAAACTTATTTCAGATTACTCTAGCAATCTGCAGGTTTCAGAAGGTGAAATTTGAAGGCATTACAAATGAACAATTTGTACACACTGTATATATATTATATGTGTATATGTGTGTGCATGTTCATAATAGAACTATATATTCACATATCACTCATTGAGACTATTCAATTTGATTCACTTCCATAAAAATTTCGTCATGAATAAATAAATTTAATTCAATTCTCAGGAGTATTAGAAATTGAACAGATTCTCCTAAAAAAATTTAATTTTGAAAATGTTTAAATTGTAAAGCTTAAAAATATAAATAAGTTTTCTAGATTCCTTTGTGTTTAAAAAAAAAATTATAATGCTCCGAGTTCATTAATCGTCACTTTTAGTAGAACTTCTTTTATACAGAATAATATTTCACAGTCATAATCGCTGGTGTATATATATATATATATCTTCTTGTTCCATTATCTGATCCAGATGTCATGACCTTATTTGATGCAAGTTACAAGACGTCACCGTTTATATCGATTCTGCACTAGATTCATGATTTACTGTATGTCTGATCTACATAACCTTGTGGTCTGATCAATGTAAAGGTTTATCAGTCTATCTTGTCTCCTTTCTCCATTAACTTTTCCTTGCAGAATTGTTTTCTCCAGCCCATTTGCTTGTATTACATGGCCAAAGAAGCCTAGCATGTGTCTTTCAATGGATCTAATTGATCAGTGGGTTCGATTTTCAGTTATTTTAAATCAGAATCATTTGTTCTGTGCACCATCCATGGGATCCTTAAAATTTTTCTGTATCACTTCATTTCAAAAGCTTCCAGCTTCTTCCTCATCTATTTTTTAATCGTCCAGGTTTCTAAGCCGTATGTCACTATGGAGAAAATTAACACTTTAAGGAGTAACCGTTTTGTTGTTTTAGAGGTCTTATGATTTTTTCCATATACAATTGAGTTTACCATTCCTGACATTTGCAAGAGCTAACCATCTCCTTATTTCTTCTTCTGATCCACCATTTTCGGATATGCATGCACCCAAATAAATTAATTTATCTTTAATTTCAATATCTCGCAGCACAGTCAGTGTTTGTTGTATTCTGTTCTCTTTGTCAATGATAAGCATTGAACATTTATATTTATTCAGTATTAAGCCTGCCTGTTTACTGACCACATCTATTCTTAAATGTTGAATATATTGGAGAGTAGTGATTTTATTAATTAATAATAAACCAAACAAAATATAACACAATCACTAAAAGTTTTTAATCGCGAAGCTTTTCGACAGTTACATCATTTTCAAGCACGCACCAAAATTATTACATCTTTTTTGTAACTGTCGAAAAGCTTTGCAATTAAAAACTTTTAGTGATTGTGTTATATTTTGTTCGGTTTATTATTAACATCTATTCTTGTTAGTAATTCAAACATTTCTTGCTTTGTGCTGGCCAGTAAACAGTGTCATCTATAAATCTATAATTTTTATCCATCGTTTTTCTTACAATCTGTTCCCCATAGATGTTGAATAGAATCGGTGAAATACAGCAATCTTGTTGTACTCTCCCTTTCTTGTTGAAAACTTTTTCGATTTTTCGTTCTCCAGTTTACTAAAACCTTTATTATTTAAGTACAATTATTGAGTTAAATAAATTAGATGCTTCAGTGTTCCCATTTCTAGTAATATTTGACACATTTTTGTCCACTTGATGTTGTCAAAAGCTTTCTGGTTATCTAAAAAACAAAGCAGTCCCGGAATGTTATATTCGTTGCATTTTTCTATTATTTTTCTTATTTTTAATAGCTGTTTATGTGTGCCTCTACCTGGTACAAACTCAGCTTGTTCTTCCGAAATTTGTGGTAGAAGATAGTATTTAAGCCGGTTTTGTAATACATATAGTAGTATTTTACAGGTATGAATAATCAATGATATTGTGCGGTAGTTTCCACAATCTTCTGTAGGGCCCTTTTTGTGAAGTGGTACGTATACTAATTTTGTCCACTCTTCTGGGCAGCCGCCAGTTTCCCATATTTTTTGACAAATCATATGCAATACCTTTATTCCTGATTCTTCTGTTGCTTTCAGCATTTCTTCAGCTCTACCTTCTACTCCTACCGCCTTTCGATCTTTTAGTTTCTTTAATGCGACTTCTATTTCAGCTTTCCTAATTGGCGGTTCAAGCTCAAAGTCCTGCATTAACACTGATATTTCATTGTTGTACATAAGGTTTTGACAATACTGGCGCCATCTTTCTGCTATTTCTGACTTTACAGTTAATTTCGTTCCATTTTGATCTTTTATTGTCAATGTTCTTGTTTTGAAAGTATTACTTAACCATTTAATTTTCTTATATAGATCATAAGGTTTATTTTTTTGTGAGTGTTATTCTATTTCTTCACAAATTCCTATTATGTAATTGTTCCTATCACTTTTTATTTCTTTATTTATTAGTTTATTAAGATCCTCATAATCATTTGAATCTGTTATGTTATTAGTTTTCCCGTTTTTTATTTGATTCCTTTCATTAATTAGTTTGAATATTGCCTCGGAGATCCACGGCTTCTTTTTTGTTTGTACTTCACTGTGAATTTTCTTCGCAGTTTCATGAATCACTATATATATGTGTGAATGATTATTTTTATTTCTTTATGATACCGGCGAAATGTTTTACATATTTATAATGCTATATATATATTAAAATAAGTATATTACTTTTATTAACAATTTAATTAAATTTAAGGTCATAGTAAAATAACTTCGTTTACTTCTTTAACCCTTTGACTGGGAGCAAATTTTTTTAATATAAACTCTTTAAAAGAACATTTAAAATGTTTTTTATCATATGAATTTTTATTTCCATTGTTTAATTTATGTTGTTAATTACAAATAATAAATATTTGTTGTAAATATACAGGACCTAAAGAAAGATCAAAAATGATACAAAAATATTTCCCACTAATTAAATTAATAATATTTATTAGAATTATACTTAATATGTATAAATAAATAACATAAAAAATGATACAAAAATATTTCCCACTAATTAAAATAATAATATGTATTAGAATTATACTTAATGTGTATAAATAGAGAGCATCTAAAAATTTGTTTGTGTGTGGTATTGTTCAAAACATGGGTGTGTACATAAACCCACATCACACACTGGACACATCCAAGTTGTATCTCGTCTTTTTTATATGCCTTTGGTTGTGTTACTGCATACATAACACCTCCTTTGTGGTCTTGTTTGTTTCTCATTTGATGGAATGGGTGACATAAAATGCCGGCCTGTTAGTAGAAAAGGATTATGTGATGAAGGAAGTGATTTTCTGCCTGCATTAGCCATTTTCCTTTCAGTCGAAAATTCTTGTATAATTTGTCGTAGTAAATTCAGTTTGAAATCTGGGAACTTTCGTTTTTTACCTGTTTTCATTTGGTACAGGGCAAATGCATTCAATATACACATATTCATTATGTGAAAAAACGTTTTTTTATACCATTTAACAGTTTTTCTAGCACAGTCAGAAACTGAAATGAGCATATCACTTTTGTCTATGGTCCCCATATTTTCATTATAATCAATGACACTCTCAGGTTTCATAATATCTTCCCCGTTTGTTTTTGAAGTTTTAGCCATTTTATGCGAGTGTATTGATGACAACATGTGTACATCTCTCTTATCATGCCACTTCTCTATTAACAAAACATCAGTATTTTTTGTCGAACAGTTTCCTTTGGGAACTTTATCAAATTTTGGCATTTCTTTCAGATTAGGATTTCAGTTCCACAAGCTCCCTGTCTTTTTATCATGAAGGATTTGGAATAATTTTGGACTGCTATACCAATTATCAGTGTAAAGTACATGCCAATTATTCATGAATGGCTGCATAAGCTGTAGAACTATATTTCCAGTTATTTATTTGGTCAGGTTGATAATTTGACTTCCCCGTATAAACTATAAAATCTATTATGTAACCTTTTTCCACAATCGCATAGTATACACAACTTTACCCCAAATCTGTGACGTTTGTTCGGGAGATATTGTTTGAATGATAATCTACCTTTCCAAACAATAATACTTTTATCTATACATAAATTTCTGAATGGATAAAAAACTTTTTTCATTTTTTGTCTTACTGACTGAATTATTACATCCAATTTGAACAGCCTATTATTATCACCAACCAACTGATTATTATTACAGAAATGCAATAATCTCAGCAAATGTGTGAATCTATTTTGTGAAAAGAGACTCGCAAAAAATGGTGTTGAAATCAAGGGATCCATAGATCAATATTCCTTGATACGATTTTTTTTTATTACAGACATGAGCATCACACATGCTAGAAATGTATACATTTCAGATACAAAAGTAGGAGTCCACATTTTTAGTTTTGAGTGTTCAGACACTACAGAGTTATTGGTAATGTATGTGAAATAACGGTTAGTTTCATCAACTATATGCTGCACTAAATCAGTATCAAAAAATAACTTGAAACAGTCTGCCTCTGTTGGTTCATCACATAAATCGGCATTATCTTGTATTCCAGAATTATTATTATTGAATGGATATAATACAGGTTTGAAATTTTCTCTTTCTGACCAAGACAATTTTATTGGATTCCTATTTGGAATAGCTACATCTAATAATTTAACATCACTTACTTCATCTGAATCACTTTCATCGCTGTCTTCATAATCTGAGTAAACTTGCGAGATTATTTCATGTATTTCACTATTTGATAGTATTTTCGACATCACAACTAATTCAACACAAAAAATGCAAATGAAAACAAACAAACATCAGTTCACAACACAGGGGAAAATACTACTGAGAATAAAGCACCAAACCATTGACCATGTGGTGATAAAATAATTGGAATGCGCAAAAATTGCGAAGAATGACCACTAGATAGCATCACACAGATAGAAGTAAAACGTTTCAAAACGGCGGTGTTCTTTGATGTTAAAGTAGATGACGTTCAGAACGTCACTGCTCCCAATGGTCAAAAATAATATGACGTTCTGGAACGGCAATGCTCATCAAAGGGTTAAAGACGTATGCAGCGCATAGAAAAAAATAGCCTATATTACCATTCGTTTATTAGTTATTACCAAAATAATGCATTGTGTCAACTTTATTCTATTTTTTCATTTAATTTTGTACACTGGATACAAATAGTAATTATTAGAAAAAATTATGTACTTAAAAATGATATGGGAATTTTTTGATTGAATTTTTTCCTGATAATAATTTTTTAATAGATTATAAAATATTTCTGGAACATCCGATACCGTAAATTGAAACGGTGCTCGAGATTTAATATTTAAATCACAGTTACTAGCGTATTTGCAGTAAAGAGCAAATTTGTAAGCTTGCAATATTCGTTCGAATAACAATCGATCTGTTCGGAGTCGGGCTCAAATTTCCAAAATGTTATTTCCATATAGGTTATTTGAAATTAATCGAAACATTACGTGTATGTAAAAAATTTTATACGAATTTATTATTACTGAGATGTCTGATATATATATATATATATATATATATATATATATATATATATATATATATATTTAAATATGTAAATACAAGAAACCTCATTTATATGCATAAGATGTGATAAATGTATAACACGCAACTTTATTTAATATGTTTGTATCTATCACCGGGTTATTAAGGTAATAATTTAAATATCTGATACAAGCAAAATAAAAATTATTCACGATTTTAAACATTTTATGTTATACTGATAGAAATATAAGTAAAAATAGAAACAAAAAAAAACTTACGGAAAATTTGCATTATATATATATAGACGTCTGAAAGAAGGATGATCATGTGTTTTTTTTATTAGATTCTTAAAAATATTTTTATGTGAAATCAATTATAAATAAAAAGATAAATTGCCATTCACACACTATTCGAATAAAAAAATAATTGAAATTTGTATACTATCGTAATATTTAATACATATGAAAATCATGTATGCGTATATTCACACATCTGACAAGTACATACAGACCCATGTATATACGCACGCACACACACACACATATATATATATATATATATATATATATATATATATATATATATACAGCGCAGGAAATAAATAATAGTGTTGGGAGAAAAAGAACTGAACGGTTCAGTCAGAACTGTTCTTATAAGCGGAATGAATGAACGGTTCTGTAGAACAAAAAAGAACCGTTCTTTTTAAGAACGCCTTTTAAGAACGCCTGCCAGTTCAGTAAAAATACAAAACGTCTTTCCGTACCTTTCGGAGTTTGTTCGAACTTTCTCCTTGTCTTACTGCGCTTTAACTATATTCTACTTCATTTTAATTTTACTTAGACGCGTTGTTGTGTTGTGCACGTCCGGAAATAAAACACTGCTCTTTAGATACCAGATGCGCACACACATACATAAGTGTATGAAATGTATACAACGTCAATGACGAATTAGAACCACCCGTTCTTTAAAGAACCTACGTTCTTTAAAGAACCCTCCGTTCTATACAGAACCACTGAACAACCCGTTCTTTAAAGAACCGTTCTTTTTGTGGAATAGAACGGGCGTTCACATTCTTCTAAAAGAACGGGAATGTCCATCTCTAATAAATAAACTGAATTCGATGCAGATGTGGATTGAGCGCAGAATAGCGATAACATCTTAATGATAATTTTTTTGTTGATTGCGATGTATCTAGTTTTTTATCTCTGCACGAGGCTGCAGTCGTTCTTCCGGCTCATGTGACAACGTTCACGCGAACAGCTTTTTTCTTATTGGCTAGTTCACGTCACCTACTTATTTGTTGAACCGGATCTAAACTTGCACAGTGACTTCAGCATCCGAAATTATCTTGAACCCCTTATTTATTATTATTGTTTACTAATAGATCGCTTATTATAATAATCGTAATACTGTATGTAATGTTTGTGTCGCTATTGCGATAGCGAGCATTGAATTAAAGCTTAATCATAAATAATTTATTTTGTTTATTATTATATCGGCGGTATTAAATATATTATTCCTTATTTTATGTATTGCTAACTAAATATATCGTTTGTATCGAGCAATCTTCCTGAGACATATATAATTATTTGAATATATATATGAAAATAATTCTATTAATATATATAAATTTTATTCCTCCCTAACTTTATGGTTATTTTTATTTCGACGTGAACCTACGACGATCGTCCTAATATATATATATATAGTGCCGTCTCTGTATCGGAGGTAGGCGATTACTTACCTATGCATATTTTTTGTACAGTATAATTAGCGTACAAGGCAATCATAATATGGCGTTAGTGTAGACAGACACACACCTGGAAGAACTGATTGTAATTGCTTTGTTGTCACGACACAATGCAGTCTCGTGTGTTTTTGTAGTGCACTATGTTTTGTGCGTGGTAGTTTGCCACTGCTTTCCACGCGATAGTATTCAGATTATTTGTATTTTTATTTTCTGATAATAATCTTTGCGTCTCCGATCGTATTCAAACTCGCTACCTTCCGTGTGGAGGTCCGTGCTCTAGCCACTAGGCTATCCCGACGACGTCGTTTTATATATATATATATATATATATATATATATATATATATATATATATAAAATGTTTAATTAAATTTTACTCCTAGGACGATACATCGTGGCTCGGGGCGAACTAAATTGTACTTTATCGTTAACAACAGTAAATGGTAAACCAGCGTGCGCCGGCGAATTAATATTCGAGGATAATTTCGATACCGTAAACCGTACAAAGTGGAAACAGATCGTTCAATTTTCTTCGGAACCGGTGAGTGAACACGTGCGCTATATTTCGACAATATTATAAAATTATTTTTAAAATGCGTAAAGAGTACAGATTGAAGCTAAACACATCTAAAACCAAAAATACATCGTGGTAATAAAGAAGAAGTAGAAATTTAATTGACACAGCTTATGGTGAAATAATTAAAGAAATGGGTACGTAGTAATGTAGATGAACGATGGGATACACGAAGTAATAAAAATAAGCATGAGCGCGAAATGGAATTTTTAAGTCAAAAAGTAATATCGCGCAGTAAGAGTATAAATATAAAATTAAGATTAATATAAAATGTTATGTATTTTCGGTTTGTTACTATATGGTGTTAAAAGTTGGACATTAACAATGACATTTGAGAGAACTTCGAAATTATCGCAAATACTTAAAATAATATAGATGGAAAAACTGTGAAGTATCAAATCGATTCACATTCAAAAGAAATAGTAAAAGAAGTTAAGCGATGAAAATTAGAAGATTTCGGCCGTATAATAAGCTTCAAAATTTAAATTTTATGTATTTTAATATTTTTAATTTTTACATACTTTTTTTTGATTTTTGCATACTTTTTTTTAATTTTTGCATACTTTTTTTTAATTTTTGCATGCTTTTTTTAATTTTTGTATGCTTTTTTTTAATTTTTGTATGCTTTTTTTAATTTTTGCATACTTTTTTTTAATTTTTGCATGCTTTTTTAATGTTTTTTAAAAAAAATGTTAAAAATCATGTTTTTGCATGCTTTTTTAAATTTTTTAATGTTTTTTTATTTTTTAAAAAAAAGCTATTTTAATTTATTTTTCCCTTTTCTTGTATTTTTTATGTTTTTTTTTTTTGCTATTTTTAATATTCTCCTAGTTATATATTTATAATAGGATATATACATATATTAATGGAACAATATAGTACATTCCACTTTCTTATACAATGCAAGATTTTAGACACGGCCAGGAAAGAAAACGAATAACGTGTATATTGAATTTGACGCAGTTTGGTATAACTTGACTACAGATGAACTGTTCTTGAAACGTATTAGGCAGAAAAAGAATCGATAAAATATTGCCCTACGTTCGATAACAGACATATTGAACAATGATGATGATTTAAAAATGAATGACTTTTAATTACGGAATGCCGACAGACAACCTCGTATAAACCGTTTACTTTTGAATTATTTAATAAAATGATTACAAGATGTCTTTCACTGTCTTTCCTCCAAATTCTCTTCGTTATCATATTAAGCTGTAATTATAAAATATTCTTCTTACAGACCGTGGTAACATTACACAAAAGAAAGAATATGTGAACTAGAACAAGCGATACATTATTTTCATATAGATGTCCTAGGATTAGCAGAAATACGAAGATTTGGGGAAGAAATTATAGAAAGAAGAAACGGATCATTATTTCACTTTAAAGATGAAACAAAAGGCCAAAGAGGAGTGAAAGGCGTGTCAGAGAGAATAGCAGTTTTAAGTCTGAAACTACTTAACAACCAACAGGTGACAACTATTCAAGTATATGCACCAACATCAGATTCAACAGAAGAAGAGTGCGAACAGTTTTATGAAACATGTGAAGTCACAATGCAGAGTATTAAATATAACCAGTATAATAAACTTCTAGTTAATGTTAACTATTACATAACACAAATGTTAACTTGTCATGAGTCAGTTGCAAATTGATTGTACAAAATAATTGACTGCAATGTTTGCCATAGCAGTAATAATATTACTTGATTACTAAAAATAGTTGAAATCACTAAATTTATTTAATTATACAAAGCTTTTCGGCATTTACGCCATTGTCAAGCTATATACAATTAAAATTAATTATATAAAAACATAAAATATTAATTTAAAACTAAGTTTACAATTTTACACAAAAATGAAATATAAATACTTAAAACTCTTAAGTATTTATAATTCATTTTTGTGTTAAATTGTAAACTTAGCTTTAAATTAATATTTTATGTTTTTATATAATTAATTTTAATTGTATATAGCTTGACAATGGTGTAAATGCCGAAAAGCTTTGCATAATTAAATAAATTTAGTGATTTCAACTATTTTTAGTAATCAAGTATAAATAAAATCACTACATTCCACAATCTAAACTTAAAGTAATAATATTATTGAAAATGTGGATTGTATAATTGTCATACGTAATAAGTATAAAGACCTTAATACTAAATAAAATATTGTCACTTCGTGACCAGATAATTTTCTTTTGGAACACCTTTCAAATTTCATTTTTGAAATTTTTAAAAATTAAACAATATATAAAATCTCACTACCGGTAACTATAAGCTGTTTCAGTAAGTTGATATAAAAGCATTATATAATTTTAGTCATGTTCCCAACGGAGTATTTATCGCTGATGTACATAACTAATTTCACTGATATCTTATAGTTAGTTTTCAGGCTTTCATTTTTATTTATTTATTTGTTTTTTTTTTGTACCAATTTGAATCTATACTAAATATACTCATTTAAAAATAATAATAAAAAAATGTTTCTTCTCTAGAATTGAATCTTAAAAACTATCACTTTTTTAAATTTTCGAAATGCTATATGGAACATATAACACACATGCGGTTGTAGAATGAATAATTTAACAAGAAAATGTGGAAGACGACTTGGTGCTAATGTGGAATCGATTAATTCATCGAATTGTAAAGACTATGTTATCATCGTAATATGGTTTTTAATTTAGAATAATCACTAATCGTGAATAAACGTATATTTCAGAGCTGTTATAAAAGTCAAACAGATGTTTTCCTTTTGATTTAGAGATTTTTGTATAACGTTTTAATATTTTTGTATTCAGTAGAACTTACTTTAGTCTTGACCTGACTAACCCAAAACTTCACGCTGAGTGTGAAAGACCGCGAATAATATATTATCGTCAACACTATGGTTTGTCGCAAGCGAATGTGTTCATTCGCCATGTAGTTCTGTCTGCTGCCAGATCGATCAGCTGACTTAGTGACGAGACATCTACGATTGTTTTTACTATATCCAAATATCTTATCGAACGTCTTCCTCTTTTTCGGCGATTTTCCACCATTAGCATCAGAATCATTTTTTCCAATCAATCCTGTCTTATGATATATATCTAGCGAAAATTGCTATTCGTCATTATAAAATCTTTTTAAGCCTGTGATCAACCTTGATATCTTTCAGTATAAGCATTCATCTCCAACAGTATATTTCGAATGCGTTAATGCGCTGCCTGTCAGTCTTCTTCAAAGTCCAGCATTCTGTCGCATAGAGGAAAACAGAGATTCATGAGACGTACTTTTATGTTCAATGTTATATCATATCTCTTCCATATTTCTCTTAGGTGTGATAGTTCCAGCTTTGTTATCATTATTCTGCGTTTAATTTCTTCGGTAGAGCTGCAATCTTTTGTAATCAGCGTACCTAAGTACATAAGTCTATCGGCTACTTGCAATCCGCTAAACTTTTTGGATTCTGTGATTGGATGTTATTATATATATATATATATATAGTATTCTTTTCGTTACTTTTAGCATTAACTTCCAAGCAACATCCGGAGATCTAGTGGACTTGTCTCCTGCTATGATGCGTAACATCAATGTTTTTTTTTAACCTGTTTATAATGAATATATAAAATTTTTATTTAAATCTCGCCCTGAATAATATATTATTTCTATATGAATTTTAGGATTACGAATTTTCTGTTTACCACGCGGGAAAATATAATACTTACGTCCAAAATAACGTGTTACATTTAAAGCCGACCATAAAAAATTTAATTGTCAATCGCATCGTTTTGAAAAAGTAAGTTTTAAAAGAAAACAATGTAAATTTATTCCTTATTTTATTTTTATTCTAAGACTAAATCAGCAACATATTGTATGGTTTTTTTTCTTTTATATATATATATATATATATATATATATATATTCGATATCTGGCGTAGTAAAGTTGTTTAGCTTTCTGTGTTCGTTATTGTTTATTCGTCGATTGTATATTTCGGTAATTTTCGAGTTCGAGGTCGAGAAGAAAGCAAGAATTGTTATTCTTAACTCGTTATCTTATCGATTATAGGGAATAGTCGATAAATGTCGTAGTTATCGGCGGGCAGGAGCGATACACTCTCCCCTGCCCCTCAGGTAAACGCCGCTCGTCGGAGCGGTACCAATTCACGTAACAATAATAAGAATAGCAACAGTAATAATAATAGTGTTAACGATAACACTAGCAATAATAATAATAGTAGTAGTAATAATGATAATAGTAATAATAAAAATAGGAATAATAATAATGCTGGTAGTAATAGTCACAATAATAATGGTAATAACAGAAATAGTAGTAGTAGTCAAATTATTAATAATAATAACGATACAAATAGTAATGATAATATTGGTGATAGCAGCGTTCATATGAGTACTGGTGGTAATAATATTAATAACGTTAGTGAACGAAATAATTTCGTGCAATTTAGCGATTCTTCCGATACCGTTATGGATGAAATTACAACAGTCCGTAATAATAGTCAAGTAGAACCAAATTTACAAATTATTTCACACGTTTTGTGCGATACACGCAATTCTTCAGTAGAAATTTCAATGGCTTCCCCATCTGTACGTGTTTTCCCGAGTAATTTTCAGGGCTTTGCTGTAGTTCTGATAGAAGGAAACATTAACAACATAGGAAACCTACACCCTATGTTTTTAGCAAAATTATTACATAATAAAGTAAAGGGCTTAAAATCAATGACTAGGAGTGGCAAAAATCAAGTTAGATTAGTCTTTAACACGATTATCGAGGCGAATATGTTTTTACTATCAGAGAATATTCATAATGAGCTCAATATTCGTTGCTTTATTCCGCAAACGTTGCTTTTCCGTTTTGGGATTGTGAGAGACATCCCGACCAATCTTTCAATCGAGGAATTTACTGCTTCTTTGCACTGCCAGCTCTAAAATTGAAGATATTCTTAGACTAAATAAAAGGAACCATGATGGTTCTTTCTCCCCGATCCCATTAATTGAAATCAAATTCCGTGGAAATATACTGCCTGAGTCAGTTCGGTTCTTTGATTATTATTCTTGCAGAGTCGAGCCTAGTATCAGGAGACCTAAAATGTGCAACAATTGTCTTAGATTTGGACATATCAGTAAGCTTTGCTGTAGTAAATCTAATTGCGCCTTTTGTCCCTCAAACCACAAGTCCTCAGGGTGCCAAACAAGTCGTGAAAGCCCTCCCTCTTCTTTATTCTGCACTAGGTGTAAAGATAATCATTCAGCCTTTGATCGTATCTGCCCATTTTATCAAGAACACATTAAAATTCAAAAAATTATGGCAGTAGAAAATGTATCATTTTCTGAGGCAAAATTACTTAATAAAGAGGCGATGGTCACCCCTGCTTTTTCCTTTGTCGAAATTACGAGTAATCAAAACTTTTCTGAATTACGATCCAGATCTAGTTCATTTAAACGAAGAAGAAGCAGCAATGACTCCGGTCCTTCCAGTCGCCACTACAGTAATGGTAATTATAACCGAAATAATAGTAATAATGGTAATAGTACTGGTAGCGGTAATAAAAATGTAAGTAGTAAATCCAATGTGTGGGGCAATAAGTATTTTTCAAAACTAGCTCTTAATATAAGAACAAGACCAATGTACTCGCAGGAGGGGAATATTACTGTTAATTCCTCACCCGCCATAATTAATTCCAATAACGACAAACTTATATCTTCAAATCCTATGGGGCAACAACTCATTGAAAAACAAAATAGTCCTCATCCTTCTATGGAAATGCTTCCTTCCATTACTTCTTCTCCTTTCCTTCTGATTCACTTGTGCCCGCACTACTATCTACGCTCCAGCAGTTCCAATCCGCATTTAGAGCATAAGCTCGAAGCCATTATTCAGCTGCTTTGTCGCTCATGATTTTTTTTTATTTCGTGTTATGTATTCCTTCATCGAAACAATGGCCTCTTCTCACATACCTGAACTGCAAGAGGTCATGCAACCTCTCAGTAGGCCTTCTAACCACTTTTTAGATTCTCCTTTTACTAAGAATGAGGTTGCTTATGTCTTAGGAAATCGACTACACCTGGCCATGATGGCGTGTCTTTCGAAGTACTACAGAAACTACCGGATAACTTTTTCACAATCTTTGTGGGCATTCTTAATAAAGTTTGGCAGTCTAAGTTGATCCCCAATTCTTGGATGGTATTTGTTGTTGTTCTCATCCCTAAGAAAAATGGAAAATTTCGACCTATTTCTTTTGCCTCTTGTTTCAGGAAGATATGTGAATCAGTTTTAACGTTACGTCTCAATTGGTGGTTAGAATACAATCAAATCCTTCCTCCTAATATGTACGGCGTCCGCAGTAATACTAGCACTTTGGACTGTGTGGGTGACCTGCTAGGCAATATACACAATAGTCTTATTGAAAAACATTTTAACATTACTGTTTTTCTGGATATAATGGATGCTTATGGTAGTGTCCATTTTCCTACCTTGCAGTGTAAGTTGTTATCCATAGGTGTTCCTGACCACCGTTGCCACTTTATTTGTAGATTATTTCTGCAGCGTTGTATATCATTAAGTAGAAGGTTGGTTAATTATCAACGTACAGTATACAAAGGTTTACCCCAGGGTCTTCTCTAAGGCCGATCCTTTTTAATCTTTATATTTTGAATTTGTCGCAGCTTCAGATTTTACTCTATGCACATGATATCGCTGTGTTTAGATCAAATTCGAGTTTTTCTGTTGCCATGTCCAATATTAATGCTGATGTTGCTACAATAGAACATTGTCTTTCTGCCTTAAAGTTAAACCTTAGTGTTAAAAAGTGTGCGGAAGTAGTTTTTTCATATCGCCGATATGATACAAATGACCTTTTCATTACAACTGAAAGGGGCGCTATTCCTTTTTGCTCATCATTTATTTCGCTATTTAGGAATTATTCTGAATTCTCGGTTAACATGACGCCCACATATTGATAAACTATCAACAACTATCAATCGTGCTATTAACATTTTACATATTTTGCATAATATACGGTGGGGTGGTGACCCTTTTATTCTATTACTACTCTTCAAATCACAAATCCGATCTAAACTGGAATATGGTTCCATGTTTTATGGAACCGCGTCAACAGTATTGTTAGGCAATTTGAATCGTGTGCAAAATGAATGCATTAAAGCACTCCGGTATCAGCACTAATGACAGAGTGCAAAGTTCCACCCTTACAACTTAGACGGAGTTATTTAGCCCTGAAACTGTTGATACATAGGATTAATAATGATCGCTTCCCTTTGTTTAACACGTTCAGTCATATCCATTCTAACTGGCGTTTTTCAAATAGAAAAATGCCCCTGCTCTGTTCCGTTATAACAAGGTTGGAGGAGTTTCGTGCACGTCTCACGTGCATTCAAGCTCCTTTTCAATTTATGGTACCATATTTCTACTTCTTCAACAACCAAAATTTATCCTTTTTTCCTGAAAACTGTAGTCTGTATCCTTCTACACTAATCCATGCCACTTTCAATAGTATTATCTCAGAAATGTTTCCACTACACACCCTTGTTTACACAGATGGATCAAAGTCAACTCGAGGAACAGGAGCAGCAGTGTTCATTCTAGCTCTCAATATTAGTAACATGCACAAGTTATGCCAAGAATGTTCAGTATTTACTGCAGAATGTGTAGCAGTACTACAAGCCTTGTCAATTCTACCAGACTTAAATCTTCACGGAAATTACCTTATTATTACCGATTCCAAAAGCGTGGTCAATAAACGTAGCGTGTCAGATACATTAATTGGTTTAGTTTTGCTAAAACTTAATAATTTTGAATGTGCTAGAATATCTGTGTCTTTCTTGTGGGTGCCGGGTCATAGAGGTATTGCAGACAATGAATTTGTTGACTCATTGGCTATAGACGCGTCGTCTAATGGTGTAGAGCTTTCCTTAATAACTCACAAAGACATCATTCACTTTATTCAGCTAGATCATAGGGGTCAATGGGAGCTAATGTACACTGAGAACATTAGTCAATCGCCTCTCACTTATCCCAAAATTCCCATGGTTCTATCTCTGTAAGAAGATTAGTTGTAAAGGAATTGTACTCATCAGCAGATTGCGATTTGGACATAATTTGTTGCCTAACCGTCTTTTCCGTATGCAGCTTAGAGAAAGTCCTTTCTGTACCCTCCATTCTGAACAGGCAGTCTGCAAACCCCGATCATGTCTTTTTTTAATACTCTGCTGTAGCGCAGTTGCGTTTGGAGCTTTACCTTTTCTTGCTACGTTCTTCGAGTATTATACTCTGTATAGTGTATCGTCCCTCCTACATCTGGATAATCTACAATTCCCCCATATAGCGACGTTTCTAGAGAAGTCAGCATGCTTGATTAAGATGTAGATAGTCTTCACAGTATCACATTGGGTAGCTGTAAAGGCACCCCATTTTATATATATATATATATATATATATATATATATATATATATATATATATATATATATATATATATATACAACAAATAAGAAGTTAAAATCAATAAAATTTTTCTTTATGAAAAATCACAAAGCTCTTTGGCTGTTAGCCCATTATCAAGTGAATATTTAAAAAGATAAAAAATGTCAAATGAAAAAATATTAATTTAAGATTACAATTCACAAAAACTAAGCAAAATGAATAACAGTATTAATAAAACAATCTGTCAGTGAATGTGGTAAATAACACAATAAACTATCGGTAATATAAAATGTTTTACATAGCATCAGTAAAATAAAAGATAATTGAAAAACAGTTGTCCATTATAAAATTTTTAATTAAACAAAAATCAATAGTCAGTAAAAATAATTTAAAAATACTTGAACATCATAAAATTTATAAATAAACCAAAACCAATAGTCAGTAAAATAAAATATTAAAAAACTAAAAAAATTAAAAATATATTCAATATAAAAATGAAATGTACAATATACTTCTTAGAATTAACTCTTCATCAAAATTTATCATTGAATTTAATAAATTAATCACACTACATTCCACATTCTTCAGATTATATATATATAATGTTAACTGTTGAATATGTTGGAGACTAGTGATTTTATTTTATTAATTATAAAACAAAACAAAATATAACACCGTTTAATCACTAAAAGTTTTTTATTGCGAAGCTTTTCAACAATTATGTCATTTTCAAGTACGCACGAATAAATATTACATATGAATTACCAGAAATGTTCTTAAAATTTGATATACATCTTTCACTAGCCAAACGTAATTTAAATTTTAGATTTATTTACAACAAATTTTATTTATAAAACAGATTTTGAAAAATAATTCTTCATCAAAATTGATATATCTCCAAACCTGGTTCAGGTTCCATTAACTGTTGAATTTTCGACAATCACGTAATTTTCGTTTTAATAAAATAATTTTATGGCGATTAACTTTGTTTTTATTTTGTTTTGTTCATATATATATATATATATATATATATATATATATATATATATATATATATATATATATATATATTTATTTATTTATTTATTTATTTATATATATATTTATTTATTTATTTATATATATATTTATTTATTTTTTATACAAGTGTATGTACTTACAGAATAATTATAAAATAAAAAGTATGAACAAAAATAAAACTAGATCACACTCACACAACACGCTATTTAACAAAAATCACATTAAAAAATTGAAAAATGAATTACTAATACCAACAAAAAGATTATATTTCTAATAAAATACAGTACCTATGTACAAGCACATATCCAAACACAACAAAAAATAGAAATACAAGTCATACATCCGTATTTCCATGTAAACAAGCTCTCCCTCGAGACACATGCATTAACGCAACAGATAAAAAAAAAAAACTGACCGAATGCAAATCATATATTCATACACTATATGAATTCGCAATGGCGATAAACAGGACGTTTTATAACCAAAATGTGTTTTATCGTATAAGACAAACTTACTGAAAAGCAAGAACTGAGATAAAAACGAATGTATTAAAAAGATTAAAGTTTTAAAAATTTAGGAGATGGATGCTTAATATATTATTACACAGACGCTAGGGGAATAAAAGTGGCGAATTATAACCTAGATGTGTATGATCAAGTAGTTCATAGAAAACACAATATGACCTATTACTAACACTGATAATCGTAAGTAGGTAGATAATAAATAATCGTCATCTCGGCTTACTTTTGTTTCTCCTAGCCACTCAAAGGTTTAATATTTAGGAAATCGCGTAAAATGTCATAACTCAGAAATGCAGAATATACACTAGCTTGATGATAATAGATATACCTCAAAAACTGAAATTGAACTTTTTCCACCATATGAATGCATTTATTATATTATAGATAGAATCACCAAAAAACAGATACATATTCCAATTGTGATCTTACAAGAATGTTGAATAGTAACAGTAGAATCTTAAGATCACAAAATGAGCATGAATTTTTTATTAATTCTGTAAACATTGTTTGTAACATTAGCAATATGAGTTGCCAAATCTAAGTTATCCGTCAATATAAACCCCTAAATCCCGAAAACAGGTTACATTAAAAATTGTAACATTACCTATAAAGTAATCAAAGAAATATGTAATATATGCATGTAGTAATATGTGTGTGTGCGCACGTGAGATCCCGAAAACAGGTTACATTAAAAATTGTAACATTACCTATAAAGTAATCAAAGAAATATGTAATATATGTATGTATGTAGTAATATGTGTGTGCGCAGTGAGACGTCGGTGGATATCAATTCGTTTTTTATCAATTTCTCCTGTAATTGTATTCCATTTGGTTTTTCTTAACTTTGCGGTCTCTTCTACATGTTTCTTCTCGCATTGTCAATTCGGTCCAGAGTTACCATATTTCCCGTTTTAACGGGAGATCTACCATTTTTTCACTATTCCTACCGTCCTACCGTTTTTTCTCTTAATCTACCGTTTTAACAAAAATTTTTTGAATCAACAAAAAAAAAATTGTAATTCTTAATTTTTAATCTCACAAATTTACGTGAAATTTTTAAGAAATCAGATCTGACAACACTACTTTTAGTATACGATGGGTCACTGTCGCGCATCGTAAATGGAAAGAGATACAAAAGAAGTGAGATGGAACTATTTTTTTACAACATTTAGTTGAAACAGTCGTTACCAGCATAATTCCATAAAATAAACCTTTCAACCCACACAAACAATAAGGGACTAAAAAATATCTGAAGAAAGAATACCGGTTTTTCATGAATGTTGAAAATGAGAACTTTTAAACTAATTTATGAACGTACAGTGAAAACTTAAGTTAAAAATTTATATTGTATTGACGTTAACATATATCGTGCTTAAATAAAACGGAAACTGTGCAATATGAACTGTAAAATGATCGTAATTTTTAGTTTTTATGATAAGTATATATAATAATTTTTAATTCAACTAATTGTTATTATTTAGTGTTTAAATAGGCTCATACGGAAAATATTACGTTTATTCTTCATTACATTAAAGTATTTAAAAACTATTTAAATTAAAACTTTTTTAGTCTACCGTTTTTTCTTTTAGCCTACCGTTTTTTAAAGAATTAAATCTGGCAACACTGATTCGGTCATCTTTCCAGCAAAACGGCATTAGGCTTGTGTTTGGCTGGATTCCGATTGAGAAGTGCCTATAAAAGGAAATAACTCAAGGGACTGTGGTTTAGTTCGTTTCTGATGATGAGTGGTGTAAGTCCATTCGAAACGTTAAATTTTTTGAATAATTAGGACGTGGTTTTTACCGAAAATAATTCTAGACGAATGGAAAACAACCACGAAAGTTTTAATAAATATATAAAGATTTAAATGTTTTTTTGTTAAAAATAAATGGAAATATTGTCCTGTCGATAGAAAATTTAGGAATACATTTGCATAGAGTGAACCCTGTGCTCGTGTAATTTGGTGCATACTCGGGTTTAGAAAATGTTGCATATATTATTCACATAATGTTATATATTATTTTTTTAAGAGTATTTTACTTTATATTTCATTTGATTTTACATGTACACATATGTGTTGTGTATTTATTCACATATATGCGTATGAAATGACACCAACGTTCGTTTAAAATAATTGAAAGTTGTAACTTTAGATTTAGTGGCACCAATTAACGAGTAGAACTAAATTTTATTCATTTCAAAATGATGTTTAAAATGACCAGTTTTTTTTTCAATTATAAAGGCAATAAACATAAAGTAAATATATCTAGATACAATTCGCATTTCTGATTTTAGTTGTACAGGAATGGTTGGAACGGAAGAATGCGAACGGACAAGACTCGGTTTTAATTATGTTCCACCAGCAGAATCGGGCAGAATTACAACGAGAGATAGTTTTTCTTTCAAATACGGGACGATTCAAATTAAGGCCAAGATGCCACTCGGGGATTGGATATTTCCAGGTACACGGCTATGAAATTTCTTTAAACGAATAATAACTTTTCTTTTCAAAACTTAAACTAAGTCCAATAAACAATTTTACACCGTAAATACACATACACATAGGCGTCTGTATTATAATTTTTTTTTTAAAAGCTTAAAGATGCGTGCAATCTGTTCGGTTGAACAATAGGCAGCACTGATCTGTTTAAAAGCTATAACGGGACACTTCCCAACAGCCTTTATCCCTTAATTTATCTTAGTATTATTATACAATATAATATATGATATATAATATATAAACTAGTTGATCGCTATGGTCGATTTCCCAATTCGATCTGACTGCGTCTCTTCAGTCGTTGGAATTGCACGCCGTTACGTAGAACATTGACTGCTAGTGGATTGATGTGGGTTTGAAGTCGATGCAAGTATCTTCCAGCGCAGCTTTTGACTACCTTTTTAACAGACGGTATATGGAGATCCTTGTGTATGTTGTCATTGCGGACATACCATGGCGCTGACACGATATTCCGCAATACTTGAGATTGAAATTTTTGTACTATGTCTAAGTTAGAGTTGCTCGTTGTACCCCAAATCTGGATACCATATGACCATTGGCTTCAAGACTGTTTTATATAGTAATACTTTATTTTCATACGACAGTGTTGAATATTTGTCCATCAACCAATAAATATTTCGGTATGTAATGCTGAGCTGTTTACGTTTAGCAATAACATGATTGTTCCAGGTAAGCCGTTTATCAAGGTGTAATCCAAATTATTTTACGTTACACGATTCGGAAATTGTTTGCCCATTTAAGTTAATCGGTAAATTTTTGCTTTTATTTAAAGTAAATAAAACTTGCTTGCATTTTGATTCGTTAATATTGAATTTCCACAGTCTAAACCACTTTTCTACATGTAGTAGATGGTTTTGAAGTTGTTCGGCCGCTAAATTATTATCACGATGAGTCGAGAGAATAGCGGTGTCATCGGCAAACATAGCTGTGTCTGTATTTTCGTTAACTGGAAAGCCGTATGTATACAGCTGGTACAGTGTTGGTCCGAGTACACTGCCTTGAGGTACTCCCAATTGTATTGAATGAATTCGTGAGTAATTCCCGTTAACATTAACATGGAAATATCTTTCTGTTAGGTATGACTTCATTAGCTGGTAGTACTCATGAGGTAATTTAAGTTTTAATTTGTACAATAGGCCAACGTGCCAGACTTTATCAAAGGCTTTTTCGATGTCGAAAAATACCGCTGAACAATACTTCTTTTCTTCAAAACTTTTGTTTATGATGTCGACTATTCTATGTACTTGCTCAATGGTGCTATGGTGATTCCTGAATCCGAACTGATAGTCTGGTATCACTTTATTTTCTTCAAGAATTGGTTTGATTCTCCTGAGAAGTAGTTTTTCCAATACTTTGGAGAAAACCGGTAACAGGCTAATTGGCCTGTAAGAGGACACTTCATTTTGAGGTTTACCCGGTTTTGGAATCAATTTTATTGAAGCAAATTTCCATTGCACCGGAAAATATCCCGTACGAAGGATTGCGTTAAAAATGAGTGTTATTGAAGTAACAGCTTCCCTCGGTAATTTTTTTAGAATTTTTGCAGTTATCAAATCGTGTCCGGCAGCTTTCTTTATATCAAGTTGTTTTAATTGTGCATTTATTTCCATAGGCGATGTTAATTTAATGAGGAGTGACATCTGCGATGGTGTTTCTAGATATTCCATTAATTTCTTTTCATGAATAGAATTTTCATTTTTGTGTGGTTCGAAAATTCCTGCTAGGTATTCGGCAAAGACATCCGCTTTTTCTTGTTCAGTTCGTGCCCATTCTTTGTTTTTCATTCTTATAGGGGGACACTGATAAGTGTGATCTGCTTTTATATTTTTTATAGCCCTCCACAAGCTGTAATCAGTTGTTTTAGTCGGAGTTAGATTTTCTATATACTCTCGAAATGTTTCGTTTTTTAGTTCTAGAAGGTTTTTTTTAATTGTCTAGCTGCTCTATTTAGAATAGTTTTATTAACGGGATTTCTATCGATCTGCCAAATTCTTCTCAATTTTCTTTTCTCCGAGATCATCTTCTTTATTACTTTCGGATGTTTTCTTATAAATCTTCATTTACAGGCGTGGTATGCAGACTTCTGAATACACTTTGTAAGGTTTTTTACAGCTATTTCTATATCTGTTCGTGTTTTCAACGGTACTTTCAAGTTTATTCCACTTTCTACAAACTCTTGGAATGCTGTCCAATCGGTGTCCTTGTTAGATAGTATTGGTTTTGTTGCTATTTGTATTGTACTGGTACTTATGTTTAAAATTTTTGGTGAATGATCGGAGGTAGCATCTAAAGATGATTCGATTAATGTGTGGTTCTTATTAATTCCGTTACTGATAAAGAAGTCTAGCAAGTCTGGAGTTTTTCTTCTGTCAGTTGGCTAGTATGATGGAATTCCATCTGATAAGAGTGCAATAATTATTTTTCTGAATACATGCGTGAAGCTGTTTTCTTCTCGGTGTTGTCAGCCGTGACCCAAATGAAATATGCTTTGAGTTGTAGTCGCCACCGGATATAAATTTATTTCCTAAGCTTTTGAAATATTCCTCAAAGTGAATTTGTTGTATATTATGTTTTGGAGGACAGTAGACAGACGATAGTGCGAGCGGACCAAACAAGGTGTCAATTTTTACAGTAGTAGCCTGTCAGTATTCTTTTGAGTATTTATTCATCTCATAATGCTTCATAGACGTTTTTATAAGCATAGCTGTACCTCCGCATGCATTACCACTTGAATGTAGTGTATGATAAATGGTGTACTGAGGAATTTTAACGTAACTTTTATCAGTGAAATGTGTTTCAGATAACATTAATACATCTATTTTGTTGGTAATTAAGAACGCTTCCACTTCATGGCGTTACTGCACCAGACCATTGATATTCCAAATAGCTATTCTGAGAAACCAGCTCATTTTTATATTAATTTGTTAACTACCGTTGATAGCATGTTGATTATCATCCCATTTTGCTGAATTAGTTGATTGAACATGGTTCTGAATTCAGTTAAGAATTCGGTGAGCTGTCTTATAATATTGTTATTATTTTTGTCATTACTGATAATCTCGTTATTAGTTACACGATTATTCTTATCAGGATCTATTGTTTCTTGGTTAGTTTTAATACGACCCTTTAGCACATCAGCGAAAGTACTATTAGAAATATGATTACTTTGTCTAGAATCAGGCTGACCGATAGTTTGTGAATAATTTGTATCAATTGGCTGCAGCTGTTGTTTTCATCTTCGTTGCGGTATCTTGTTAGAATTGTTTCTTAGTTGTAATAACTGTTTATATATAGTGCATCCTTTGTAATTTGCCGGATGGCTACCTTCACAGTGGGTGCACTTTGCAGGTGTATCCATTGATTTATGACAGTTCCTTGTTTCGTGTTGTTCGCCACATTTAACACAAATGTATGGTAATGTACAATATGTTTTACTGTGACCAAATGATTGGCACCTCGTGCATTGTATTATCTCTTTACTTGCGTATGGTGGTACTACAATGATTTTCGTGTTGAGCAAGTATTGTAGGTTGTAAATGTTTTTGTTGTTGCTATGAGGTTCTAAGTCTACATAGAACATTGGAAGGTGTTGCTTTGTTTTAGATTTAAGTACATTTTACATTCCTTGTTGTGAAGCCTGCTTCATATAACGCATCCTTTATGTCATCGGGCGGAATCGTATGATGAAGGGTTTTAATTACCACACGGTATGCTCTTTCTTCTTTAAGTTGGTAAGTACGGTAGATTATATTTAGGTCTTTCAAAAGTTTGATTATTTTTCTATAGTTGTCAGAGCTGTTGGTTTTCAGTCTGATTTTGTTATCGTTTAAGGCTTGGCAAGTGTATTCTTCTTTTGTTATAATCGAAGATATGCAATTTGTCATTTCTTTGTAGTTAATTACCCTGTATATAATTATAGGAGGTGGTTTCGGCAAGTTTTTAACTTCGTTGGTTTTGAATGTGGTCGGTTCTTTGTTTTCTTGAGAGAGTATTTGATTAGTATCAGAATCTGTATGGTTCAGTAAAGGCCAGAACCTGTTACTTTTTTTCATACATTTTGAAGATATTTGTGGTGATAATTCCGGCATTGGAATCCGCGCCCTTTTTCAGGTAGAGATTATTTGCCAAGTATTATGCGGCTTTGATACGATCTTTAATGGTGGTACTGATTTAATGGGTTCTTTAAGATTGTTGCTTTCTTCCATTTCTATTTCATGGGCAGCATTGGTATTATCGTTAACAGAGGCATAACAGTTCCCACTTTCATCACTCTTGTTATTAATATTGTTACTGTAATAAGATGAAGATACGCGTTTGAACGTTATTGTTTAAGCTCCATGTGCTAAATTTGATATAGTTTTTCAGAGTTATGGTTACTTCCTAAATTGAATACAACACAAGGCGACGTCTGTTATCGGTTCGGCAGAATAAAGATCGCTACGGCAAGGGGTAATCGAATTTTGAAATGCGATAAACGTGACATAGGAAATCAGTTCATGGAAGGAGACGTCACGGTCGGTGAACAGGATTGTCGCGGGTTTAGGACAAAAGGTTTTGAGGAATACAATACGAAACCGTGGTCCGAAGATTTTCACTTGTTCACGTTGATATGGACTGAAGGTATGAACGACTTATTGTGCATATTGCTATTTTAAATGTTTATACAGGATGAGAATTAACACGTTAATAACCACGTCATTTAAAACAACAATTAGGATACGAATATAGCAAAATAGAAAATTTTGTCTGTGAAAAATTTATTACAAATTTAACTTTTAGGTATTAAATAAAATTTGAAATATTTTAAAGTAAAGAAACATTTTTTTTTTTTGATACCAAGGTCGACGAATCTAATAAAAAATTGGTGGTTTACGATGAAACAAATTGGTAAATCATCGATTCAAGAATTGCTGCGATTTGTCGCATTTTATTACCTTTAGAGTTAATTACCTTACACTGACGTTTTTATATACGTTCGTTATTCTCGAGCAGGCTGGCAGTGGTATTAATGAAAGATAGAAATGTAATACGAGTTAAATTTAGAAACATAAGCACGAAGACACATTGCCAATGACTGCAGTTCTAAAATAGTTGGAGAAAATTGAAATTTTAACTGAAGAGGACGAATATAGCTTATAGAGCTGTTGCAAAAAATCCGAAGTTTCATGAAACGATATCTCAAACCCTTTATCGGTAACTACCAAACGGAAAGAAAATAATAACAGACGATAATATTACCAGTAGGATCGTTTTAAAAACGGGAAGCAAGGTGTTAGTTAGAAAAAAATCGCTTTTTAAAAACTGTCAAACTAATTTTAGAAATCAACGAAAGGGAACAAGATTGATACTCAAATTGAAATTCGACGTTCTTTATAACTTCAATTTTACCAAAAAAAAAAAAAAAAAGTCAAAAATTTTTATATAAAGTATTTCAAGAGAATAAATGATGCTAGAATAGAAAGTTTGTAAAAATTATCTGTAATATTATTTTAGATAATATCTCATTTCTCGTGGACGGTGCCAATATAATGAATTCTGTAATTGAAAAAGACAACGATACGATTAGAAATGTTCTCGGATTATCTGATATTTACAACGAAACGAAAATGAGTCCTTTCGACAAAGAGGTATGAAATAATTATCGTTATTTGTGCATTTTAAATTGAAATGTGCTTATTCATTACTAAACTCCATAATTTATACCCAAAATTCCTTTTATTATTTAGCCATATTCTGCAGACACCATAGCTTCTATCATTTGTAAGTACTATAGGCGCTGGACGCAAAAACTGAGGCCACATCCTCTTCACTAGAAGGCATCAGCCACCTATACCGATACGTACAAAATTTTGGGTTTTGAGTTAATTTTTTAATTTTTGTAATGATTTTTATTGTTTTTAAATTTTTTTTAAAAGTTGTTTTAATTTTTTTTTTCCTAAAATTTAATGTTCTTGTAGTTCGTTAAATGAACTAAAGAAGTGCCTAGGAATTATTATGGATTCCCATCTATCTTTCAACAGTCACATCAGTCGTGTCATAGATAACACACATAAATCTATTTGAATAATTTCACCTATATTCAACCGAAAATCCCACTTCATGGTCACAAATAAAAAGTTATTATATACAACTATCATTTGACCTAGATTAACTTATACATGTCCTGTCTGAAGTTTAGCAAAACCACTGTTGCAGAATCTCACTAAATGCCAACAGATATAATAAAATTAGTGCCATACATTCCGCATTAAATGTAACTTACTTATTTTGAAAACTTTTAAAACAATTCTATGATAACTGCAAGATGAACAAGAAGAAATTAATTCAAGTCACAGTGGACTACGATTATCTTTTTTGATTAATTTAATTAATTTTAATCATCTTAATTTTAAATTTGTTGTTAATTTAATAGATAGAGATAGATATATAGATAGAAAGTATATTTACGAAACAAATAAATGTTATTTAATGTAACCAATTCCAAACACAGTTCTTACTTTTTTTTTTCTTTGTTTGTCACACTGGTCTTTTGACCACAATTGACATTGATAACATATTGTCATATTTTTATTAACTCATTTCCCAATGAAAAAGAGTCAGCGTCTATGTATATATTATCCCTACAACTTTATACAACTATGTATGCGCAGATGATACTATCTCCCTAGCCAACATACAGGTGAGGTGTGGGGAGTACAAGTATTGGTAATATTGGATATTTAATGCTTATTACTCGCCTCCGCTATCAATACAGGCATCATTGGTACCCCACCCTAATGGGTGATGGAAGAGTTATTTCCAAACAGAATATTGTTTTCGACCATTAGGTCCACAACCTAAGTATGCTGCCGTATTCATGTCATAGTTATGAAGGAATGTCCTTTTTAATCTTCTACCTGGATTACCAGGCAACACTGGCCGATACATGCTCGATATTCCCATGTTTGAGTTATTTTTTAATTTGCTGAAAAAATTCCTGTATCGATTGATATAGTGCTGATGTACATTCTCTATCTCAGCATGATGTTGGAAACAGTATGGAGCGTTGGCTAATGAGCGAAGTATCTTCGACTGTAGCTGCTGAATCCAATTTAGATTTGATGTCGCTAATGTACTGTAAACTTCAAGGCCATATTTCCATATAGACGCCAGCACAGCCAAACACTATTCGCTTACATAGTAGACTAGATATTGGTCTTTTGTTTATTATATACTGGAGGTTGTTCATCCTTGGCTGTATTTTTTGACACACATATTGAATATGTGGTTTCCATGTGAGCCGTTAATCAAGAAACAAGTTGAGATATTTGACACAGTTGTGATGTGCCAGAGTAGCATCACTGATTTTTACTGGCACACAAGACCATTCAGTGTAAATGTTATTTGACGTCTCTTTTCAATATTGATTTTGATTTTCTATTTAGTGGCCCATGAGCTCATTTTATTTAGATGTTCCTGACTATGTCAGATGCGTATATTGGACTCTCATGTGTTGCTAAAATACAGATGTCGCCAGCAAAAGTAGCCAAGAGTGTATCCTTTATGACCGGTATGTCTGCTGTAAAAATTGAAAGTACACTACCTTGCGGAACAGATGTGTGAATTTTCATATTTCTTAGATAATACTGAATTCAGATTAACTTGAAAGAACCAATCAGATAGATAACTTTGTAATAATTTGTAAATATCATTTGGCCATTGATTTTTTCAGCTTATATAAAAGTCCCTGATAACAAACACGATCAAATGCTTTTTCTACATCAAGGAAAATACGATTGCAGTATTGTTTCCTTTTGAGACATGTGGTGTGTGCATGGTCACTATGAAGTCCAAATTGATGATTAGGAATTACATCAATATTAGTTACTATATTCATTATACAGTTCTTTATTAGGATTTCAAAAGTTTTAGATATGACACTTAATAGACTTATTGATCTATAAGAAGACGGTTGAGTTAAGACTTTATTAGGTTTTTGAATTAATATAATTATTGCTTCTTTCCACTTTTGGGTGTAATATCCGGTTCTCAGTACAGAGTTGTATATATGTGTTAGCATTAAGATTGTTTTAGGTGGAAGCTTCTTTAATATTTCACCTGTTACCCTATCATAACTAGGTGCTTTTCTCGATGGTAATTTGTTTAACACTTTCTGCACTTCGCATGGTGTAATATATAAAGTCAGCTACTATGGAGATTGTAAATTTTGTACAATCAATTGATCATGATGGTAATCAATTAGATGTTTGTGCGGTTGAAAATTATCATATAAACCTTTGCCAAATGTTTCAACTTTATTTTTGTCAGTTTTAGCCCATTTTCCATTCTGAGTGGATGTTACTTATGCAACTGTTTTAAGTACGGTTTTGTTGCCTTCCAAACAGAGTTGTCTTTCAGGTTTTAATGAGGAAAAAAAGTTGATTATTTCTCATTACGAATGACAGTGCAGAGAGTTATGCTCTTGTTTTATTACGTTGCCATCTAGATCTAGCGCAGCGAACTTATTGTATTAATTTATCAACCTAATCAGTATATTATTCAACCTAATCAGTATATTAAATTAATTTTTTGTATTAGACTGGTTATGTTTTGTGATACATTACACGCATTATGTATACTATTTATGATTTTTTTTTCTATTACCTGATACCTCTTTGTCGTTTTTTAAATGCATGTTAAGATCTGTATTCTGGTTGACAGTTCTTACTACGTATATATAAATTATAAGTATGCCCAGTTGCTTATCCAGCTACAGTAAAAAATATAGGAAAACCAACCAACAAAACCTACATACTGATCATAAAGATGCCTATGTTTAAATTTATATATATCTATAATAGGATAAACAATATGTTGTATATGTATTATACTGAAAAATTTATTTTGGACAAAAAATAGTGCCAGCTGTACATCATTATAATTATTTTGTTTTTGTAGCGTTTATATTTCAGTTGCAAACTTGTACGTGTGTAATCCCCTAATGTCATTTATAAATAAATACTGACTGAAGACAACGATCAAAAAAATTTATATTTTGTTTAACAACATCGCATATATATGGTAAATTCAATACCTTGTGTATATGTTCGATGTTTACATAGACTAGTAATTTCAGAATTATTCTGCAACACATATTTTGTAGCCGTTTTAACTTTGCTTAGTTAAAAATAGATTATTAATTTATTTTTCAAGTTGACGTAATATCGTTTATTAAATGTTGAATATAGCTTAAACAGAAACGCGTAACTTTTATTATAGACATATTCAACATGTTTAATAAATGTGAGACCTCGATCCAGTATCACACCTAAATATTTAATATCGGTTTTCCAAATCAAAGGTGTTCATTATCACAGGTGGTAACAAGTACAACTTTCTTTACATAAATAGAATAAATTGAGTTTTATCAGAATCTATTTCGATTCCCCAATTATTCAATACACCTTATAATTTGTAATTAATTAATACTCGATTTGACCAGAGTAGTTTGTATTTTTAAGATCGTTCATGTTGTTTTATATAATAACGGCTACACGAGTATATTTACGACTATACCAAAGACAACAGGAACTATTTTGAGGATTAGACTACACGACAATATATTACTGCACATGAAACTAGAAGTCAAAAAAAAAAACTATGTCATCCTCAGATATAACTTACTGCATAATAATAATGACGACGATATTATCTTATCTACTCTATCACGTGTATTTTGTAAGGTTACATCGATTTGTATTACAAAATATATTTAACTTATAATTCTACGCATCAATCTATATTATAAAATATTTTGACAATATATTGCAAGTATAAAATGCTTTAGAATTCTTGGAAGCTGTGTTTAAGAATTTTGATCGGCATAAATTTGAATCGAAAACTTAAAAACCATGGAAGGAATATTTAAATGAACGGGGTTAACTTACAGACAGTAAATTCATTTAACTACTTAGGCAACATCATACATAAGGACAGAGAGCTCTTCATCAAAAAGCAAACGATACGTATCGGAAACTATCTAAAATAGTGTTTAATAATCGAAATCTAACCGTCCAGACTAAAATATTGGTGTATAAATCAATGATGTTATTGTATGGTGAAGAAACATGACCTATAATTAGAAAACAGACTAGGTTCCTTCGAAGAATTCATCGAATAAAATGATACGACCACACATCGAGTTAAGAACCGTTTAAAGTTGTCAGGGCATGTGCTATGCATGAATCCAGAACGTATTCCGAAAGGAATGATATATATGGTAGCTGAGGACAGCTTACGAACGGAAGAAATAGATAAATCTGGTGACTGAATATGTGAAAGCAACAAAACAAAACAAAAATGCGCTGTATATTTCAGTAATACTGATATCCGGTGTCTACTGTACCCCTTTCAAACTACACATCGCATCAAGCTCGTATCTCTTATATGCATTACAAACATAGATGATTATCAATCAAGGGTCCTCATACTCGTCCACGAGTAATGAGAAATAAATGCATATTTACTCACAATTCAATTATTCGTTATACTAGGCCACTCTGAGGAAGGTCTCTCCCAAATTTTTCTAATTATATTTATGATGTGCCATTCTACGCAGAGCTCTTGTTTCCCAAAACTTTGAAATTGTCTTCCAAGGTGTATGCGGTTTCGATTTTCACCTCTTTCGATATGCCAAGAACGATTCCATTAATTTCTTCGGTGAACGATCATCTTTGCATCTAATAACATGTCCTCCCTCAATCCCAATTTAAAGTGTAAATTGAGGCTACGGCATCTCTGTCTCTACTCAATTTAACAGTCGTTAATTTAATTAGGTCTAGATCTTGATGTTCAGTATTAACATTCCTTAATTATTTTGGTAGGTTCTCAGGATGATTTCTTGTTTTTTTACGTTAGCGACTATGTTTGGGAGCCGTAAGTAAAACACAAAAGCAAGCAAATATATAAATTTGTAGTGCATCCCACAAACCAATTATGTAGATTTATTTCTTCTCACCCAGCGAGACAGCAGAACAAAATCGCACGATGGTTACAGCGGAACAGTAATGCACATTATGATCTGAATATTCAAGAAGTTGATGACATCATTCACAACTTTGCAGTCAAAGACGAACATAGACTGCATGGTCACACTAATAAACAAGTTACACGGTTACTGGACACTGCAAATGATGTGAGACGCCTTAAGCAAACACATCCATTGGACCTAGTTTATAGTTAAATAATAATTATATTTCTATCAAACCCCATATTCATAATTAATATTTAGTTAATATTAGTGAAAACTAATCACTGGGTCAGCGTACACATTAAATTATCAAAGTTACTAATTATTTAACCTATAGGTTAAGATTGTAGTAGTGTAACTGCCTTCCTAAAAGGCAGTTATTTATTTAAAAAAAAAAAAATTAGATGATTTGTGCTGGTTTCAAGTTTATTTTCATTTTAGTTTTATCTGCATCTGGGCGTATCAGTTGGTGGCATGACAATGTTTCCAGATGGTTGCATCAGTGGTAATACGAAAAAACCATGGACTAATTACGGAGCAAAAGTGAGAAATGTTGAAATTTATTAATAGTTTTTTATTTTAGTTGTTATTATTGTTATCATTATATCATATACCTATTTGTCATTACATCGATAACTCGATTAAATGTAAAAAAAATTATCGATTAGTTTTATTGTGTGTTCTTAAGCGCGTACATTTAAAATAATTATTGCATATCAAAAAATTCTTCGAAGTTAATATGAGATGAAAGAAATGGCGGTGAAAGTTTTTAGGTTAAAGCGACAAAATGTAATTTCGTATAACACTAATTTAAACGCATTTCGTATGTTCACCTTGAAGAACAAATTCTCACTGCGACACTATGTGATCCGACTGGAGTTATCAAACGTATACGATGATGCACAGCACTGCTCCGATGGATTTTTTATGCAGTGACATCTGTAACTGTTGCTACGATTGTGGTGATTCCTCAGTCATTGCGATGCAACCAGTTCAAAAGCAGTTCGATCGCATTGTGGTTGTTGTATTTTCTTTATTACAAATCGTAGTTTTTTAAAAATTTTATATCGTCGTTCAATAAATTACCCTACAAATATAGTACATTTTAAATGATTTTTAGTGATGATGTTAGAAATAAAAACCTAAGCCCTTTTCACGATTTATAAAACTTGTTTATAGATTTCTTGATTCACTATCTAATAAATAATAATAAAAGTAAATTATCGTGTTCTTCTAATAGCAAATATTCTCAAACGTTGGCATCCAATTGGATGATTAATTTTTATCCTCTTGGTTAGATCGTAAAGCTGCCATATAGCACTAATTTGTGTTTTTAGATGTATGTGGAACAAATCTTAATCTCGTCAACTTTCATCCACCCAATTTGGTATGTCAAAGGGCACGATTGTATGTATATATATTATTGAGTCCTGTCCTTCTTTCTCTACATTCATTCAATTTTTTCTAACACCAATGTCCTGTATAATCCTCGTTTTCGTATTATGCAATGAAAAATCTTCATATTTTTTTTCGTTGCCTCCGAGAGCTATTCATCTATAATGGTATTTTATTTCAACTGTTATACGTTCACACTTAATTTTAACAGCGTAAATATGTTGTTTTTAGATTCCAAGTATTCAAAAGAAAATCATTGATATTTTCATACCCATCCACTCGTATATTTATTTATTTTTACACCATACTGTGTCCTTGTGATCACAATTGGTATTATGGAATACATTTATTAACTCAAATGCTAAATATCATATATTAATTCAAGGCAACCATCAATAATAATTTAAAAATTATAGATTTCAAAAGGTCACCTAGCCAATCAATACGATCTTAATAAAATGGAAAAGAAAAATTTAAAATTTTATAATTATTATTATTATTATTATTTTATTTTTTAAAAAATTATTACTTAGTATAAGTATATAAGATATATTATTCCAGATGACATTAAAAAAAGAAACACATACATACAAAAAACTTATATCACAAATAATACGATGAAATGAAAGGTATTACAAAAAGAAAACAAATATTCAAAATAATTCGCGCTATATATATATTATATATATATATATATATATATATATATATATATATATATATATATACATATATATATATATATTTAAAAAAAAAAGGAAACCTGTCGGGATCGACGGTGATGACTGACAATTCCGGTGGCTGCTGGTGATCGTAATAATTTGGTTCGTCCATAATCGAGCGGTACTGTGCTCGATTTTATTTTTTGAAGATGATGAAATTTCAATAATCCGAGCTGGTTACTTTGAAATCGATTTCGCTATTGTTTTTGTTTTGTTTTATTTTTTATCAAAAACTTATATATGAAGTAACAAATATATATATATATATATATATATATATATATATATATATATATATATATATACGTCCATAATCCGAATAACCTAATTGAATACTGTACTGACTAGTATCTACTACGATTAAAATTACAAAAATAATAATATAAGTAATCAATATTAATGGAAATCAATTTTTTTTTTAAGAATTGTCCATGTAAACGAAACACAAAGAACATCATCGCCTAAGTCGAATTTATTGTTATCTAACAATATAGATAATAAATACTACTGCAGTATACATAATTGACACTGTTTTACATAGATGCAATACTTGGACAATAGAGAAAGATCAGCAAAAAGACTTCCTGCGTTCATAAATTAGCGTTACCGATGATTATTTAAAAAAAAAAAAAAGTTGGATAGATGAAGTAATCCACGATAAAGTATTAAGAAGAATTGGTGCCAAACCAGAAATTATAGGAAATAAAGACAAATGCAAACGATGAGTCATATACTGCGACGCTATCAAGATACATGTGAGAAAGAAAGCGGTCGAAAGACCACAAACAAATTACATTCAACAGAAATGTGAAAATGGGCTAATGTAAAACTGGAACGAATGGCAGAAGTGGAAATTAAAATGACAAATCAATCTTCGGATTGATGGCAATATGATGAGATATATATATATAGATATATATACACATATATCATCATCATCAGTAGTCGTCACCGTAATTAGGGCATCGTGATTAATCTTAGTCCGTCGCTGAAGCAATAAGTGTTCGCCAATTATACCGATCTGCCGACAATCTTACACATCCCACAATTGAAAGTCCTGTCCTTTGTCGAACAACATCTGTCCATTGTTTGGGTACACGTCCCAGTGGTCGTTTACCATTAACAATCCCCATGATCATCAGCTTCTGTAATCCTTCTGGACTCCGCATGACATGTCCAAAGAATTTCATCACTCTTGTGGAAACAATGGTTGGCAGTATTTGCGTATATATATATTTAAAATGCACGCGTGTCTGATTTGGATGTACACGAATTTAAACAAGACAAATTTTGAATTACAAATTTTTAATATTATCTATATAAATCATATGTAAAATTGCCGTACCTAGTATTAAGTGTGTTGTAGGAAAAAAAAAACATTTCATTATTGCAATGGTATATTGTTGTGTTTTACAGGCTTTGATGAACTTTTGGAATAGTAGACACGTTTTCAATGAAACGTGGGTTCACGATGGTGCAGCGCTGAAAATAAAAAGCATTTCAGTCACCGCTTTATGAAAAAATCGAGGCCCATTATTTTACGCGATTAATATCGCCAAAATTGCAAAACTCGATAGTTAATTATTTATAACGGATTATACAAGCAACAAGGTAAAGTTACAATATTAATAATAAGCGCTATTTACTTAATTTAACGATGAACTTAGAATTATGACAATATAAGACATGCTTCGAATCAGGTAAATATGAGATCGAATTTATTTAATCGTCATTAGATATAACATGGACGAATATTTATATTTATTATTACCACGGCTGTTTAATCTAACAGTTGGCATTTTACTTTCCTTCATGATTATGATTATTATTGCATAATTATTGCGTTATTTATCTAACTTAAGATATTTTGTTTTGGATTTTTAAGTTTAATATTAAATAAATAGATGAAGCACAATTCTATGTGTAAACGCACCTTTTGAATAATTTAAGTGATCAATTCTACCGATTTTATAATAGAAATGTTCGAGATAATTTTCGAATTAAAATATTTATCAATTTTGCATTACAAAAACTGACTACAATAAAATCGATTCAGTATTATATTCGGTGAATATAAAACATCCTAAAAGTTTTATTACCGGATAAACGATTGTGTGCTGTTCTGTTCACTCATATAAGGTGCTTATTCAAAATATTGCACATGCATATTTAAAATAAATTGTTTTCTAATAAGTGTGAAATAAAATATGTAGTATTAAAAACTGTTCAAATGTAATCTAGTACCATCGCCTAAGAGCGGTAGGTTTGGACCTAATAACGTAAGAGATGAATAAATAAATGACCCTATTTCATCTCTCATATATATATATATATATATATATATATATATATATATATATATATATATATATATATATATATATATATATATGGTGGTATTTAAAAAAATTATAGCGCGCTCTGTAGTGAATGTAGAGAACTAATTGTAATAGCGTTAAAAAAATAAATTAGATCCTGGTGAGGAATTCGGCGCACCATTCGATCCAATAAGTTCAGATTTTTGCTTGCATCCGATAATCTTATACCGAACCCAAATAAAACTCAAGTATGCGCCTCTCACTTAAAAAATTCAATGGCAAAAACAAAATTAAAAGTAAAATGGAATGTAAATGAATGTATAAAATATTTAGGCGTAACATTCGATAGATCTCTTAAAAAACAATTGCAAATGTATTGTTGCGCTCCATGAACTTGTTCTATTGTAGAATGTCCAGGACGAAACTCAAACTGGTAGTTTGGAATCATATCCTGTAACTGTTTTGTTAGTCAGGCAGCAATGATTTTTCGAATACTTTTGATACTATCGGTAGAAGAATAATAGGTCGATATGACGAAGCATCACTAGTAGGTTTGCCTGATTTTGGTATCATAGTTACTTGAGCGATTTTCCATTGTGATGGATAGTAGGCCAACCGTATGATAGCGTTGAATATTGTTGTTAATAGTTGTATACCCTTTCACAGTAGGAATTTAAGCATCTTTCCAGTGATTAGATCATACCCTGGAACTTTGTGCATTAATAAATTACCCATAATCACTCTCTTAATCTGGGATGGAGAAAATGGTTTTATTAGTAGAGACAATTGGAACGGAGCAGTTTTATAGAATTATCGGGTGGATGTAGTTTAAACACATGCTTAGATGTAATCCAAAAACTTCCGCCTTTTCAAGATTGCTATGTGCCCATTCGCCATTATGTTTCTGCAGAGGTGGAATCACTTTCTGTGACATCTTACGACTCAATTTGATTACAGAATTATCGGGTGGATGTGGTTTAAACACATGCTTAGATGTAATCCAAAAACTTCCGCTTTTTCAAGATTGCTACGTGCCCATTCGCCATTATGTTTCTGCAGAGGTGGAATCACTTTCTGTGACATCTTACGAGCTTTAGTGGCCTTCCACAATGAATGATTGTCATTTTTAGTCCCCATGTTGGACAGAATTGTCATTTTTATGCATTTTCAATAATGTGCTTAATTCCTTGCTTATTTTATTAAGATCACTTTTGTGAGCCTGGTGCCTGGATATCTGTCACAGTTTTCTAATTTTTCTTTTAGCATTGCTTTTTTCTCTAATAATGTGTGTGTAGTTAATATCGCGAGTTGTAGTCTCCATTGAGATACTTAACCATGCCGTTTTTTTCCAATGTATGATTAAAATATTCACTCGCTTCATCAAAATCCTAGCATGTTTTTAATGGTATTTTGAGATCAAGATTCTCTTTAATCCAGCGTGTGCAGGAACCAGTCAGTTTTAATATTGTAAACTTTAAAGTTTGTTTTCAGAATTATTACTGACTTATTTCTAGTATTATAGGAGAGTGATCCAATGAGGAGTCAAATGATGTTTCGACATTTGAGTATAAAGTACTAATACCTTTACAAATGAAAAAATCAAGTAAATCTGGTATTTTATATCTGTCTGAGGCCAGTATGTAGGATGACCACTAGAGAGCACTGTCAATTTTGACTTTGATACACACTGAAATAATTCCCATTCTTTTGGCATTATTAGTCTAGAGCCAAAGAATGTGTGCTTAGCATTATAATCTCCACCTATGATGAATTTATTACCCAATGAGTTTTAAAAATTATGAAATTGGGCCTGTGCAATTTTATATATGGGTGGACAATATATGGATGAGATTATTAAGTTTTTATCAGTCTTATGAATTACTTTTATAGTTATTGCTTTAAGGTGAGGTAATTGAAAACAGCTGAATTCATTATGTTTTATATTACTATGTACTAGATTGCTGTGCCTCTGCAAAGTTTACCACTTGAGTGATCAGTCTGATAAAAATTATAATTCCTCGAATCATAATATTTTTTTACATAAAGTGTGTCTCTGAAATTAGCACTACATCCAATTCTTGACTAATAATAAACATTTCAAGCTCGGATTGACGTTTTTTCAACCCATTTATATTCCATGTAGCTATTCATATTGAGCTTATTTTGAAGTTAATTTTGGCATGAGAGCTGCGAACACATCCATCAACCGGTTGAACATAATCTCCATGCAATTAAAACATATTTTCTAAGCGCATTAATGGCTGTTGTAACGCTGATAATAGGTCACATCCAGAACTGAATTTAATGTTCCTTTCATTATTTGCGATAACATTTGTAAAACAATTTTATCCACGATTTTCCCTTTGACCACTATTTTCTGCTTAGACATAAGATGTACTCGAAGTGTTTAGTTCGAACGTTTGTTGTTGTGCTACTGGTGTCTTAGTTTGGCAACTTATGGTACCTCTCATTTGGTTTTTAAGTGCAGGAAAATCAACTGATATATTTTGCTGTATAGTGCCAAGATTTTTATTACTATAAACTGCTTTAACTTGGTTATTTAATTATTTATGTTTTCTTTTACATATTTCCAAGTATACAGCACAACCTTTATAATTTGCAGGGTGGCTACCACTGCATAAAGTGCAGGTGGAATCAGTCTCCCTGTCTTTAGTACAGTTGGTTGTAAATGTTGTTTCTCACACGACACATATTGGGGTTTTTTGATAGAAGTTACGAGAGTAACCACACTCTTGACAACATACACATTGCACAAGACCTTGTTTATGTGGTGTTTCCACTGTATTCCAGTGATGCATTGGGTCGCCTGTACACTGTTCACCCGAACAATACAGATGCTTCTATCGGCGATTGCTGTTAATCAATGTATGTGGATCGACATCTTTCCAAGATTTAAGAACAGTCAACTGTGCACCACCTATCATCAAGCTTGCTAGAAATTAAATCTTCTTGAGAATGATGCACATTGGGACAATACACTTGCTGATGCATCAAATACTACTCAACCACAGCAAATATGCACATTTGCCATAATATTGTCAACCTGCTTCCCATCTAATCCAAAAACATGAGTAATGATATTCTACATCATTTGCATGTTGCAAATCAAAATCCAGACATTCCATTCACACCAAACATACATAATGAGGCACTGATTTTGATTTTAGACATCTTTGACAATCGCTAACAAGGCACTGGTGCAACTGGGAATGCCTGCTACAAACCAACCAGTGAACGACCTTTTTGATTGTGATTTACAATGAGAAATATACTTTGATTCTGGGGACATTTGTTCAGAGAAATCTTCTGCAGTTGGTTCTAGAACAATGCATTGCATATGACATGTGTGCAATCACAGATCAAAGTGGTGGACTGTTTTTCATAGATGCACCTGGTGGTACAGGCAAAACTTTTCTTCTTTCACTCATTTTGGCAACCATAATATCACACAACCATATGATCACAAAATAATATTGCACTGGTCATTGCATCATCTGGAATTGCAACAACTCTTTTGGATGGTGGCTGAACAGTGCATTCAGCATTGAAACTACCATTGAATTTGCAAAACACTGAGGTACCAATATCTAACATCAGCAAAAACTCTGGAATGGGCAAAGTACTCCAAACGTGTAAAATTATCATATGGGATGAATGTACAATGTCTCACAAGAAAGTGCTTGATCATACACTGCAAGATTTGAGAGGAAGTTGTTCAGTCAGTCTGTTTCATGTCTTTTTGCAGATAAGATGTGTTTCAGGGGGAACTATTTGTTTTTCATTATTCATTTATTTATTAATATATATAGAAATGTTTGTTTTTTTACCATAATTTTTGTGTATTTCACTCAGTTGTAATTATTGAAAAAAATTGTTCAGTGTGCATTACTTCAATTCTTTCTGCTTAAATTTAATTTAATCAAATTCTGCATACCAACATTATTTTCACATTCTAGTTTGTCGTACATAACTATTGGTTCTCCAAGTGGAATATGGAATTCAAACTGAAATTAAAAATTTCCATCATATAAGTGTTCAATATGTTCATTTTTCATTTTCCTTTTTAACTGTATATATATGTATGTGTATATATTATATATATTATACATGTATATATGTATATTATATATATATATATATATATATATATATATATATATATATATATATATATATATATATATATATAGTATAGAATGTATACACACACACATATATTATTGTATATGGATGCACACACACACATATATATATATTATCATTTATTCACTCGTGTCCAAGTATGGGGTACCATCCATTATTGATGTGTCCTGAGGTGACTAGGTAGCCTGATTCTCGCAGCACAATCCTTACTGCATACATTACATTTGAATGTGCCAGTGTTGCAGGATATTGTTCCTGCCCTGAGCATGCAATTACATTTTTTCTTATCTGTCATGGTTTGAGCTTTTTTATCCACACATTATAGGCCATTTATATCTGCACATTTCCATCCTTTCCTATCTTGCTACTTTCTCCCATTTCTTGGACCTATATCGCAATCTTTAAATATTTTCCCCAAGAAGTCTTTGTACCGCCATTGCAGACATTCAATATGACACTTTCCATCCAACAGTTGACCATAGAAATTTTTTTGGGAATCTTGTTTTCACCCATTCTTATAACGTGTCCAGCCCATCATAGACAATTCTTGTAAAGCAACAGTTCAATAGATTAGTAATTTTCCTAAAATGTCACGGTTTGACACACAATCTTGCCATCAGACATGCAGTATTCTGTGCAATGAATGCTGGTGGAATGCTTCAAGTGAGCATTTTTTTTTGTATGGAGCCCAGGTTTCTGATCTGTAGAGTAATGTTGGTAATATTACAGCTTTGTAAATTATCAGCTTGGTTAGTAAGAGAATGTGTTTGTTATTGAAGACTCTTTTATTTAGCCTATTTACAGTGGCTGAAGCAGCTTGTATTCTGCCATTTATCTCATTATCTAGACTGATAGTTACTTAATATGCTTCCAAGATATTTAAAGCTGTCCACTTGTTTAATTGCAGTGTTGTTTACTTTAAGCACATGTTCACTTTCTCCTTTATTTGAAGGTGATAGTTGCACTAGCAGTTTAGTTTTCTTCTCGTTTATGGTTAAATCAAATTTATTATAGGCCATCTCTAACGACTGCAATATATTCTGCAATTCCTGCAAGTTGTGAGCTACTACAAATCTACAATTCCTGTTTGCAAACATTTGGAAATAGTGTAGAACTGCTGTAAGTTGAAGAAACCACCATAGAATCTACTGTTTATTATTATGTTCATGGAGCCTAGTTTCTTGAGTGCAAGTGTATGTATAAATGTAATATCCTGTGAAAAGTGTCAGAGCTAGCACACAACCTTGTTTGACTCCTGTGTTTATTCAGAATGGCTCTGATTCACAGTTTTGTATAAATACAGTGCCTGCATTATTTTCATGTTGTAAATGCCTCTCATTAACAATTTCCTATGAACTGTATCAAATGCTTTGCTAATGTCAATGAATGCGATGTATAGATCCTTATTTTGCTCATAACACTTTTCTTGCGCCTGTCTTAATGAGAATAATGAATCGATTGTGCCACGGCCTGAGTGAAACCCATTTTGAGTTTCACGAAGAAAGCATTCTAAAACTGGTGTAATGCGATTGAGTATTACTCTTGCAAATAGTTTGCCTATTAATGAAAGTAGCGCAATTCTTCTGTAATTGTTGCAGTCACTTTTATCGATTTGTTCTTATATATTGATATTATGGCGACAATTTGGAAGTCTTTATAGATAGACTCACCCAACCACATAGTCGAGAAGAGCTTGTGTAGTGTTTATCATGTTTTTGCTTTCTAGTTTAAGTATATCAAGTGATATTTTGTCCAGACCAACAGCTTTTCCGTTTTTGATTTGATTTATTGTGACTTTTATTTCTTCCAGTGATATATCCCCAACTAGTTCAGTTAATTGATCACAAGTCGGTATTTCATCCACAACTGAGAAGTCTACATGAGTATCATTGTTTAGCAAATTACTAAAATAAGATTTCCATCTGTCTGATATTTCTTCTTTGTTATTTATAATATTTCCATGTTCATCACATAGCAGGGCTTTTTTATAGGGCACTGGTCCATATGTTGCCTTCACTGATGAGAAGAAATCTCTATAATGACTGGAGTCTGCATATGCCTGAATCTTGTGTGCTTTATCTTCCCACCATTTGTTTTTAATCTGATGAGCTTTTAGTTCAGTGAATTTACATCTTAGATTGGCGTCGTTTATATTATTTTGCCATTGAATGAATGCTAGTTTCTTACGTTCAATCAACTCATTAATTACATTATCATTTGCAATAAACCAATCTTGGTTTTTTCGCTTGGATTTTGTTAGTGCTTTGTTGCAACAATTGTGTAGCATTTCTTTCACAGTATCCCAAGTTGTATCGCTATTTGAGGTAAAATCGATATTAGCATCGCCAAAAATTTGATCAATGTGATGTATTATAGCTTTACAACATTCCTGACTATTCCTCATGATATCGATGTTGTACTGGGTAGGTTTTGGCTTATGATATTTCAATACATTTTGTGCTTTTAATGATATTACTGATCTAACCAACCTATGATCTGTTGAGAACTCTGCACCTCTATTACTATTGTGACTTTTACTTTGTTCCTGAATTCACAGTGTGAAATTACAAAGTCAATCATATGCCAGTGTTTTGACCTGGGATGCATTCATATACCTTTGTAAATTGTTTTAAGGTCAAATAATTTATTTGTTATAACTAATTCCAGGCTTTCACAGGCTTGGAGTAGAAGAGTACTGTTGCTATTTACTCTGTTTAGCCCATATTTACCAATAACAAACTTGGGTGTTGTTGCCCACATGTGTTGAATTCGCCCAGGATAAACACTTGTTCTTTACATGGTATGTTGCTAACAAGCGCATGTAGTTCTGAATAAAAAGTTTCTTTTTCAATTATTTTTGGCATCCATTATGGGTGCATATGCACTGATTGCATGCATTACAGTTCTCTTATTAAGTTGAAACATTAATTTCATTGGCCTTAGATGTAATAAAATCTGCAAACTGTTGTTTTATCGCTATGCCAACACTATGTATGCGTTTTTGTCCAGATGGATAGCCATGCCAGAACAACATACCTACTGGTTCATAAATGCTTCCATCAAGGAGTCTAGTGTTGCTTAATGCTGCTACATCAATATCGTACATATTCAATTCTTTTGCCAAAGAAGCAGTTCTTTTTTCTGGGTTGTTGTCATTATCTGATAAAGTTCTTATATTCCATGATCCTAGTTTTAGTTTAAACACATTTTCACTTTTTCTCTTGTTTTTACCACATGTGTATGGGTTCCCACCAGTCATGGCATACTGACCAGGATTGATTGGAGTAGCCAATGTTTTGAACACCTTTTATAGTCCATTCTAAATTCACAGTGGGCAGTAAGGATCCTGAAGAGGCCTGCCCAGTAACATATCTGACTGCTGAATTCAACTTCTACTCCATTCCAGTTGAAAGCAACCATATAGGATATGCTGCCTGATGTGTAATAGCTTTTGGCCCACCAGGCCTGCTACCATCACCACAGACTTGTCACCGCAGTACTTTGATAAGAAGAGATTAAAAAGTAGAAAGGAAAAAGAAGAGATTAAAAGCAAGATTAGGATAACACAAGTGCGCATGTGGGAACACAGATGTTGCACAGCAGTTCCTATATTGCCTATACAGCTGCACCAAGTGATCTGATGGCATGATTAAATCAAGACAACCAGGCTTGCTACAACTGTTACTAATGCAAGCAGGTAAAATATGGAAAAATGGGTTGAGATTATGATAGAAGAAAGGGGATGAAAGGAAGGAAATGCCAATTATTCAGGATGGTGCCCTAGCCTTTGGATAAAGATCCTGACCACAAGACACTGGTTTGCTACTGAGAAAATAGCAGTGTATGGTTTTTACAGTGAGCAAACCTCACTGAGAGTGAGAGTCAGGATTTTGTGTATGGGCAGTTCCTTAAGCTGCCCATCCACATCCCCTTGTCTCATTGCCCTGTCACTACTGGAATCATCTACCTGAGACTTTCCACCAGTAGCCACTCTTGGTTCACAACTGCTTATTGATTATTCTCAGCTGGCCAGTATATCTACTGGTCATTCCACTATCCACCACCTGTGGATGCGCCCCATTCCAGTTAGAGCTCTGGATGCCAGAAGGTACATAGTACTCCCTGGGGGGATATATATGCATCTAGTCATTAGTTGCTATATAAGGCACATTAATTTAAATTATAATAAAATTTTATATATCTCTGTGTGTGACAATGAACACAACATGACAACATTCAAAGATCAGCTCTGCAACATTATCAAATCAGAGGCAATTATCCATAATGCTTCTTTGATTAGTTGATCTATATTATCAATGATCCACCCTGATAATAGTGATAATTATTGCACAATCCCAGTCCTGTATGGTTATAGTTTTGAAATTGTTCAGTCAGTCTGTTTCAAGTTGGTCCTCCAGACTGGATATGGAATTCAGACTGAAATTAAAATTTTACATCATGTAAGTGTTCAATATTGCTTTTTTTTTCATTTTCCATCAACTTATTTACTAATCAAATAATAAATGCAGCATGTAAAAGTACTCCTTTGATCAAAAGAACAATAAATTATACTACAGTTTACCTGGATTATGTGTGCCAGTAGGTAACAATAAAGAGGCACCTAAGAAGAAAATGGATGAGAATGAGAAATCCACAGGATAAAACAGCATTAAATCATCAAATGAGGAAACTTGCTTCAAAATTTCAAAAACGATACATTTACAGAATATGTAACCAATCTATCTTCCTCAAAGATTGGAAATTATTTGCTGTTGAAATCTGTTAAATACCTAAAAAAAGTGATCCTTTAAAAATAACGATGGTAATTGGACTACAGATGATTACATTAAAGCAGAAAGATTTTCCATACATTTGGACAAAACTTTTCACCCAAATAACAACTGACCAAAAGTTCAAAATATAGTTCATGAGTACCTAAACCAATCTTCAAGACCAACAGTAATCAAGTTTTTCACTCCTGTGGAAGTTAAGTCCACAATCAAGAAATTGAGCAACAAGAAGGCTCCTGGTTATGATTTAATTACCAGTCGAGTTCTAAAAGAATTACTGCGAAAATCAATAGTCAAATTAACATGTATATTCAGCACAATCATGAGATTACAATACATTCCAGTATTATGGAAATTTGCAAATATAATTATTGTTCAGAAACCTGGAAAAACTCCTGAACAACTGACTTCCTATTGACCAATTTCTTTACTTCTAATACTCTCTAAAGTATTTGAAAAAAATTAAAAAAAAAAACAATTCAAAAGATAATTGACAAAGATCAAATAATTCCAAATAAGCAATTTGGCTTTTGAACTGGGCACTCAACAGTGCAACAGGTTCACAGAGTGGTTAAGAAAATTAAAGAAGCTTTGATAAGAAAGAATGCTCTGCAGTATTTTTGGATATTCAGCAAACATTGGAGCGCATCTGGCATCCAGGGCTACTCTACAAATGTAAGAAGACTTTTCCTGCTCAATATTATAACATCAAATCCTATTTGGATGAACGATATTTTCGAGTTGTGATAAATGATAAACAATCATCTATATGCAAAATACAGGCAGGGGAGTGTACTGAGGCCCCTCTTGTACTTGTTCACTGATGATATACCCAAAAATGAAAACATATTTGTAGCTACATTTGCAGATAATCAATACATACTTGAATTTTGTATATTCCATATCCATATCTGTCTTTTGTATCGCCAGAATTCATTGTTATTCCACCTTGTTGTGTTTCTCATTTTATTTGTTTGCGCTGTTGGTCATCAATGTCTCCCATGATGATTGTTCTGTGCACTCTGGGCTGTGTTGGTGTGTTTTATCTAATTCTGTATGATTGTACTTGTGTGTTCTAAATGTTGTATGAAAAAGTGTGAGAAATCTTGTGTAGTTAAAAATGATGGTGCTTTATTTATAATTTTACATTGGAAGTATTTTAAGTCTTATTAAAATCAAGTTTAAAATAGGTCCATTAACCGCGCTCGTTGTTCACTATCGCGTTTATATCGTATTTTGACATTGATACCATGTTAATATATAGGTTTCGATAAACTTTATTTCGGCTTTATATCTCATCGTCCGATCACAGCGCATGATCATTGCTAGAAACCGATAATGCAGCGGCGTCATGCCGCTTTATCATTCCCGCTCGTTGTCACCATCCCAAACAACTGCTCCGCCAGACACAAATAATCAAGGTAATATTACTTTTAATAATCGTAGTACCGATGATGTTCGTAATATCTTATCTGGAGTAATACACGGCGATATTAATAGAGACTATTTCTGTTCCGTTACATCAAACGAATGAACAACTTCAATCAATTTTGAAAATAAATCGATTAAAACTTCTTTATCCAATCCAAATATTAATTCATTAACTCGATCAATTCCTTCTCTCCCAAATCATCCTCTACAACGTCAGTCTCAACCAAATACTTATTCCTCGATAGCCAAATCACATCACACTCCTAAAATTGCTCCTCTCACAGAATTCGAATGCCACACTAAAGGACTATTTTAAATCTCTTCTTCCCAGTATCAAGCAATCAAAAAAAATTATCGCGGCGTCGTGAATTAGTGGCAATCGTGTATTAATATTCCTTAAATCGCCCAATGATGTAGTCGATTTTATGAGCACTGGAGGTTCCATAACCATCAATGATCATCGTATCAAAGCCAGACGATTATCTCCATCTACAAAAAAGATTGTTTTTTCTAACGTTTCAGCGGTAATCCCAAATACTTTATTAGAACACCACCTTAAAACGGTCATCTGCTTCACTCTCGTTTCCCCAATCGCCATATTGCGTGTCGATCCGTCCGATGACAAATTTGGTCATATTATCAGTTGGTGTAGACAATTTTACACAACAAATTTTGATGAAATCACCGTTCCTCCATTCTTCTCAATTAATTATCGAAACCAAGATTACACAATTTTCATCAACACTGACGATTTGCACTGCTTCATCTGCAAGGAGAAGCCCACAAAGCCGCATCATGTCCATCAAACACCGTCAACTTTGGCGTCCAACCCCCGACAGATAAAAGGAAAACTGAGGAGACGCCCCACAATGCAGCACCCTACCCATCAAGTACCGGAAATTTTGACGTCCAGCCCCCTTCAGAACAAAGGAAAAATGAAGAGACAAAACAACCAACTGAAGTAGAAACCGCGGATCTAGCCAGCGTCATGACAGAATCATCTACTGCCACAAAGAAACGTGGTTTACCTACATCGCCTACAGATTCTGATAACAGAAAATCAATAGTAGTAAAGCGATTGCATGTTAAATTAAAAAACACAATTTCATCTAACACACACAACACAGTTACTCAATATGGCCCTTTATTTCCAATCAGCCCATCTGCTATTACCTCCAATCCTGATAATTCACTCTCTCCACCAGCCAGTATCAATCGATCTCGTTCACTCACCCATGTCGTCCCTAAGAATCGCTCTCGTTCTGCATCTTTAGCTGCAAGAAATCAAGTCCTAGAATTCCTCGCCAATTCTTTGCAGCAGCTGCATCCGCCACCACCAATTCCTATTGAGTCAATTATTTCCTTCATTAATGATACATATGGTAACAACCAATATTCTACACTTCTACATAAATATCAAATGGACGGCAAATTATTATCCAACTTGTTCACCAAATTGTACTCATTGACCAAAAATAAACAAGTGAAAACACGTTTAACAACTATGCTCAATAGATTAAAGGAGACATAATAATACACACACTCTCTCACCTATCTTTAGTAGTATTAATCTTTATTATAATTTATCTTATATGAATTTTAAGAAAATTTAACTTATTTATTACATAATGTTTGGTTATATGCATAGTTTAATACAGTGGAACTGCCGAGGTTATTACACCCACTTAGAGGAACTAGAGTTATTAATTTCCACATATAATCCTCTAATTCTATATCTGCAAGAAACTCATTTCACCCCTCTGCATAAACCTTCCTTAGCAAATTATACCTTCATTCGCCACGATTATATACACAGCTATAATGCGTGTGGTGGTTCATCTATTATTATTCATAACTCACTTCCATTCAAACAAATACCACTTCAATCAGACTTGCAAGTATGTGCAGCCGTAATATATGTACCACATCTTAATTCTCCTATTACTGTCGTTAATGCTTACATCCCTCCAGGCCAACAAATTTCTGCAAATGACTTTAATTGTCTTTTGCAACAGCTTTCACATCCCATAGTTTTATTGGGCGACTTTAATGCCCATTCATCGTATTGGGGATCTCTAACAAATAATCCACATGGTAACATACTAACCAGAATTATTTTAGAAAATGACCTCATACTTCTTGACCCAGTCTCACCTACACATTTCCACTTAGCATCAGGAAAGTTTTCAACAATCGACTTAGCCTTTTGTTCCCCATCCCTTCTCCCCAAGTTACACTTATGGGTTTACAATGACTTATGCTTCAGTGATCACTTCCCCATATTTATATCCTTCCATATCTCTCCCCCAATCCCATCACAACCCAAATCACCATCCCTATGCATCCATTATGCTGATTGGAACAAGTACAAAAATAAATTTAATCTAATAACACAAGAACATCAGTCATTTTCTGACAACGTTTATAACTTTACATCAGCAATGTGGCAAGCTGTAGATGAATCTATCCCAATATTTCGTAGACATACAAATACACATACTGTTCCTTGGTGGAATAAAAATATATCTAATGCTATTTTTAAAAGAAAACGAGCATTACGAGCATTCAAAAGAACTAATACTCTCCAAGATCTAATCACCTTTAAAAAAGCTAGAGCTGAAGCCCGTTTACTAATCCGGAAAAGTAAGACAGAATCACTGGCTAGATTAGTATCAACCATTTCACAATCCACTTCAACATCATTAATCTGGGGGAAAATCAAAACATTAGTGAATCTCAATCCCACTCCCCCTCCCATTTCCTTATTAATATCTGACAAGACCATTACTGACCCATTAGAAGTTGCAAACCACTTTGCAAAATACTTTACTACTCTACCTTCTACCGCCCCACATTGCCTTTCATCCGCACCACTCCAATCACAGACTGAACAGCAACTGATAAAAACCCATGTTAAAAACATAATCCCATATAACAAGCCCTTCACAATTCAGGAACTCAATTTTCAATTGGATCATAAAACAAAATCTTCAGCTCCTGGCCCGGACCATTTACACCCTCTCATGTTCAAACACCTCCCTAACCATGTCAGATTACATCTCCTTCAAATATACAATCATATATGGGAAACAGGGTCAATTCCCCTGGAATGGAAACAGTCAGTTGTAGTGCCAATTCCCAAAAAAAAAAGAAAAACCATACATTAGATAGCTATCGCCCTATTTCACTGACGGCTTACATAGGTAAACTCATGGAAAAAATGGTTAACCGTCGACTCCTATTCATCTTGGAATCATTAAACCTCCTTTCTTCCTCCCAAAAGGGCGGACGCCAAGGTAGATCGTCCCTTGACCACCTCCTATCCTTACAGAGAGAAATTTTAACTGCCTTTGCTGCAAAGCAACAAACATATTCTCTATTCTTTGACATTGAGAAAGCATACGAGAGAGTGAGGCATAACAATCTTCTCGCAAAACTTAACCGGGTGGGGATAAAAGGTAATATGCTAAAATACATCACAAACTTCCTACAGGAGAGGATAACTCAAGTGAAGGTCCTAAATACTCTTTCTCTTCCACTGCCTACCCCAAATGGTTTACCTCAAGGTTCCCCCCTAAGTGTTACCCTTTTTTTATTATACATCAATGACATTTGTTCATTGATTCAACCTCCATTCACCATACGATTATTTTTTGATGACATAAATATATCCTTCTCATCCAACAACCCCTTAGTGGCACACCAGCTCATTCAAAAAACTCTCACCCATCTTGAAAATTGGACCATTGAAAATGGGCTATTATTCTCCCCTTCAAAAACGCACCTCATAATATTCCACAAGAAACAAAATATAACTCCCTTCCCTCCACTAATACTTTATAATGCCCACATAAGTCCTTCCACAAAGATAAAATTCTTAGGCCTTCTTTTTGACCCACAGCTGACCTGGCGACCTCATATAACACAGCTTAAAGCTAAATGTTTGAAATTATTAAGCATTCTCAAGTATCTCTCCAAACCATTCTTCAACTTACATACCAAAATACTAATAAATTTTTACAAATCCATCATTCTTAGTAGACTGAACTATGGGTGTGAAGTTTACTCCATAACACCCCAAAAGCTACTACAATGCCTAGATCCCATACACCATTCTGCTCTTTGGACAATTCTGGGCGCTCACTGCACATCACTGGCTGTGAGCATGTGTTCCTTACTAGGGATACCCCCACTACATGATCATAGAGAATATCTAACATTTAAATTAATACTCCGTTCCATCCCTATACATGACTCTTCTCCCAAATTCCCATTTGATCCTATCCCTCGCCTTACTGCCACTCTAAATGATTTCAACATAAATTACAGCACTTATAATATGACTAAATCAAACTACCCAACTCCTCCCCCTTGGAAAGAGAATATACATACCAATATAATCCTCCTGCAATATAAGAATATGGCCGAGCATGAGCTCATTATGAAAGTAAATAACTTAATAAATAGTTATTTACCAGCATCGTTATGTTTTACTGATGGCGCCAAATCCCTATCCCATTCTATTAATAGCCCTGCAGCATGTGCATTCTCCATTAACAATTTATGCTATCCAATACGACTGCATGATTCTTGCTCTATTTATGACACAGAGTTATACGGTATATTTTTCTGTCTCCAGCACTTACTCCTAAATCCCAGTGACAACAAAACTTTAATCGTTACAGACTCTCTTTCAGCTGTATTAGCCCTCCAGAAAACAAAATCAAACAACCCTCTAATTAATTGCATACAATCTCTTCTTTACAAATTATCACAAGATATAGATTCAGTATCCCTCTTGTGGGTTCCAGGTCATAAGGGGATTATGGGGAATGAAGTGGTGGATAGGGCAGCCCATTCTATACTATGTTCTCCCACACACTATAAAGCACCGCCATCCCCTCTACTAAACACAGCCCTTAAATACTTCTTCCACCACAACTGGCAACAGAAGTGGAATTCATATCACCATAACTTCCTTCTCGCTATCAAATCCAATGTAGGATTCCGGGAACAACCTGCCAATTTAACTCGTTCCAATTACATAGCACTCAGCAGGCTCCGCCCTGGTCACATATCACTCTCTTATGACCACCTTCTCCAACGTACCAATCCGCCAGCTTTTTGCCACTGTACTGCCCTACACTCCTCCCTTACCGACCCAATATCCATCCGCATACCCTATCTGCTTTTCTCTCCAACAGTCCTTCAACTATTCCCTCAGTTATACAGTTCCTTTCCTCCTCCAACCTCAGTTACTATATCTAATTATTAAATCACCAGTGCCGTAATAGCCTCGGTAGTTAAACACGGCACTATAAATAAATAAATAAAAAAAAAAAAAAAAAAAAGTCTGTGTATGATTCTGTGCAATGACGATGGTAGTGTAAATATTTTAATGCATTGTAAGATTTGTTTTCCTTCTTTAGCGTCTATCATATTTGTTAGTGGTGATGCGGTTGTTATGTATATTGGTATGCGTGATATTTCTTGTTTATTTCCATGTTTTATGTCTGTTCTTATATGTGCGCCTTCTAATAGTAATTTCAAGTCCCTACATTTCTTGGTGTGATTAATGGTTCTTCGAATATTTTTTTTTTTTTTATATAAAGATTTTATTGGAACTGTAAAACTAATTACATTTACCATAACTAATTATAGGAGAATTTCACATGCAGTTAAATTATTTTATAAAAAAATAATAAAATTAAATATTAATAAGATCCAGCTGATGTTTTCTTTTCAGCCGTCGGGTATCATTAGAATCATCTAATAGTAGGATTGCTTCAACATTCGGATGGAGGTGAAGGCGATTAATGTAGCTGTTTGACTTCTGGTGGATAACAACAGGAACTGGATCGATTTTGAGATTGATACGAAGTTGGGCGTTCGAGACAAACCAAGGTGCTCTTGAAATCATACACATGAACTTGTTTTGAAATTTTTCAAGGATTTTGAGATTAGATTTGGCTGCGGATCCCCAGATCTCTGCACCATAGCTCCATGCTGGTCGGAAAATTGAAGTATAGATGAGCCTCTTGCTTTCGAGACTAAGCTCAGAATTAGGCTGAAGGAGCCATCGAAAGTTGGAGAGCAGAAGGTTCAACATTTTCCGTTTTCTTCTAATATGCTTGTGCCAATTGAGCTTACAATCAAGATGCAGAGTTAGATACTTGAACCAGTTTACCATTCAAATAAGTTGGAATGTAACCATGGTGTTGGAGAGAAAAGTCTACTCGTACTGACTTGCTGTCATTTAATTTAATTTTCCAGGTATGAGCCCGAGTTGAAATATTGTCTACAGCTGTTTGAAGAATATATCCAGCTGTAACATAACTGCGACTATGTGAAATTATTGCAGTGTTGTCTGCAAAAAGACTTGTTGTTGTCTCAGGAATTTGAGGAATATCCATAGTATAAAGTAGGAAGAGTATAGGACCAAGTACAGAGCCTTGTGGAACACCAGCGCGAATGCTAATGTAGTGCATAGTCGCTGATCCAAAATGTATGTAGAACTGTCGATCAGTTAAGTATGACATGAGTAGTCTGCAAAAGCCCGGTGAAAAATATCTTTTAATTTTGTGAATTAAACCAAGGTGCCAAACTTTATCAAAAGCTGCACTAACATCTAGAAAAACTGCTGTAGCAAATTCTTTGTTCTCAAGTGCTTGAGTTGCAGTATGTACAACATGGTGAATTTGCTCAATAGTTATGTGCTTTTCACGAAATCCAAACTGAACATCTGGTATCAAATGTTTGTTTACAATAACTGTTCGAAGACGCTGCGAAATAATGTTTTCAAAGATTTTTGCAATGATAGGTAGTAGGGAAATGGGCCAGTAAGATCCAGGATCCTCAGCTGGTTTCCCTAGTTTGTGAATCATGATCATATTTGCAATCTTCCAAGTGCGAGGTACATACCATAGATGAATACAAGCATTTATCATCGTCAACAGATAGACAATCCCCTTCTTTGGCAGTTCTTTGAACACAACAGGAGAAAGCCTATCATGTCCCGGTGATTTGTTAGACTTTAGGCTATCAATAACTTTGGCTACTTCGAGGAGAGAAGTTGGTTTAATTCTGCCATTAGATGTACTAGGACAGGAAGGAGCTATTGAGGATTGAATGCTATTATCCTCAAAAACATGCTCAAAATGTTTGTCAAAAACATATGCTTTTTCAGAATTCCTCCGAGCCCATGAGTTATCTTCCTTGCTCAAAGGAAAACAAGGCCGAGTAGGACGGCGAATTCGCCTAGCGGCAGTCCATAATGAGTAGTTGGCTTCTTTAGTGGAGCCAAGAGACAATAGGTAATTGGAAAATGAATTGTTCCTCCACTGACGAATGGCACGTGTAGTATCTTTAGACAATTTATTGAAAACAGATTTATTTTCAATAGTACGATGTCTTTGCCAGGCTTTTCTTGCTTGGCGTCTTCAATGGACCAAGAGACGAATGAAGTTGGAATATCTGACTTCAGTTGGGGGTTGTTCAAAATACTGAGTACTAGACTGGACACAGTGTGATAGGAGAGATGAGAAATTTATGCTGCGGTTGCTATTGGTAGTTGGTCGAAATGAAATGATCATTTAATTTTCTCTGGGAATTAATTCAGGTTGAAAAGGTTTTATTAAGCAATCCATTAGTAAACTTTTTCCAGAATTTGTAGGTCCTAATGGTACGAATTTATTAATTTTTTTATATCTTTTTGTTTTAATGATTTCTAGCCAGGCTAAAAATTCGGCAGGGTTTATTTCTTGTTCTTTGAAATAGTATGATATCCATCCAATGTTATGTTTATTATATAATTGTTCATTATATGTGTCTAATATTAATTGTGATGTGTTAATGTGTTTAATTTTGTAATAGTTTGTGTTTTTTTTATTATTAATAATTCTTTAATATATTCTCTATAATGTATTCCGAAATTTTTCATAATTTCTATTTTTTCTGCTGTACTTATTTTAGTTTATTATTTGTTAATCCTAATTTGATTAGTTCTTGTTCTAACTGGTTGAATCCTGTCTCATTGTGATTTCCAAACCTTTCGAGCATTCGAGTGCTGTAATGGAATAAATACTGTATGAAATTTTGCCAATTGTAAATTTTTGTTGTTGCTGTAGCTTTAAGATATTCAGCAGGTGTTGTACTAAGGTAGTTGCAGATTCTGTCTCTTGTTCATTTTGGGTTTCCTCCATTGGTTGATCCATTCCAGATTATATGGATGTGGTCACCATGGTTGGCAGTGATGAAACTTGGACAGCCACGTTTTTGACTTGTTTGCTGTCTCCAGTTTGTTAGTCTATAATGTTTGAATAGAATGAATGTGTACCATTGTTTGTTTGATCTGTTGTCTGTATTTCTTGTATAGTTATCGATGGTGGTGATGATGGAGGAGTTGCTTGAATCAGATTCTGATTTGTTTGATCCGTCGACTTCGTCTTTTGTACATGTTTGGGGGAATACCATGTTTTTGGTATTTTGTCTTTTTTGTTTCTTCATATAGCCTCTATGTCTGCAGGATTTTCGTTTATTCCCAGAACAACTACCTGAACAAGTACAATCAGTATGTTTGATGGCAGTGATGATATTTCCGTCAGTTCTATCATATGGGTTGATGCTGCATCTGCTATTATGTGTTGCCTGTGTTATTGACATTACTTCATAACTGTTCAGTGTTCTGTTGTTGTATTATTACTCTGTGTATTTGATGTGTTTGCATACATCTCATGTGTATGTTCTGTATCAGTTTCCGTCTTATTTGCGATGATATATTTGTTATGTATAGGTATATTGTTTCTGTTTCTATATCTTTCAATATTTGTACTCTCGTTTCTAGTGGATATAGTGGTTCTGGATATTTCGTTCTGTCAGTCATTCCAATTGATTGTTGGACCAGGTTGTCATTTTGTCCATTCTATTATGTATCGATGTGGACATATGGATATTGGTATTCCTTTTTTGGATATTATTTGCAGATTGTTCTTAATATAGTCTACCTGACTGTTCCATATCCAATTCATATCGTTCATATTCATCTTCTTCTTCCCTAGTTAAGGGATTGTTAATGTTTGTTATAAGTTCATCATCCCAAATGTACCAGCACTCTTCTAGTGTTGTGTTGTGTAACATTAATTATCTAAGTCAGTAGTGTCAAGTTCTTCGTCAGTTTCTAACTCTTGTGTTAATTTATCTAATCATTTATTATTAAGATTTAAATTGTTGGATGTTTTGTAATATTCTATTTTTAATTTTATTAATTCTTTTTTAGCTATTTGTTTTATTAATTTTTTATTGTTTGTTTTAATGTTATGTAATGTTTCATAAATTTTGTGTGCGGTATTGTGGGTGCCCAAGTTTCTTTTGAATCATAGTAGGAGTGTGTCTGAAATATATTATAGTGTTTTAATATATGTGTGTATTAATATACTGTGTATGTAATGTATTTATATAGTTATATATACTTACTTGTTTGATTGCTTCTTGGATTTCAAATCCTAGGTGATTGAATAACTCGATGATTTCTTGCTTATCTGTTGAATATTGTGCTTTAATCTTTAATTCTTCTTCGCGTAATTCTTGGTTGACTAATGTACCACTATCAGTTGCAACGCAGTTCATGTTAACTTTCGAATGAATTTATTCTGAATATGCTGTAGTTTTTATATATTTTTATATTATATTGTGTGTGTATAGTTGTTGTGTGTGTTATGTATACATTGTTTATTAGGTATAAATCCGTATCCGGGGTCCAGGTAACTAATATCGCGGAAAAGTAAAAGTTGTTTTTATGACTTATATAATGGATAAGAGTAGAGTTGTTTGTTTTATGTCCTACATGATGTTTTGAGGTCCCTATAGGGTGCATCTGGTTCAAATGTTCATTCTTTTTTTTATTCTGATTTTGGATTCTTAAAGAATCCCATTTGTTACACAAATAAAATTGCATTGAATATGTTCAAAATGCTATTGATAACATAGTTGAAAAGTTGCATAGATAGAAAATTGTAATCAATGAGCAAAAATGCAATCACATCATCTTTACCAAATGATTATTGCATGTGATAAATATGAAGTTACGATAAATTCTAAGTCACTAATGCAAAGTGAGTCTACTAAATATATTGGAGTCTATTTGGATCAAACTTTAACCTGGCTGAAACATAAAAGCTAAGAATATTGAGCTAGAACTCAATATGCAACAATTGTATTGGCTGATAAACTGAGCACCTAGACAAAATCTTAAGTATTCCCACAGCTATAGACCATACTCCTCGAGTGTGTAATCATGTTTAGTGTAAATGCTCTTTCTACTTCATCTCTATGTGCTGAGATTTTCACAAAACTCTCGCCAAGTATGCAGTCAATGAGATGCTGTGTTTCAATTGTCTTGGTACACATAAGTTCAGAAAGAACCACATGCAAGTTCTGTTCACAGTATCACCACTCCTGATGGAACACTATAAAACCGGCAAGATTTTTCTTTTTGGATGTAGTAATGTATCAGATACATTCAAATGTATAATGTAGTTACAAAGACAATTGGGTTCACTGTTAGAAATATTCTAAATGTCAAACATAAAATTAGTAAACAACCCTTACCTCTACACTTCATCGACTTAGAACCAACAACTAATGTCAAGGACATTTTCAATGTAAGTTATCTTTTGCACTGTAAAATCAAGGTTGAAGCTCCTCATCCTAAAAAAAACAATCCCACAGTGTGTACACTGTCAAGCTTGGGGACACACTCGTTCATTTTGTAACCGCCCATTTAGATGTGTGAAATGTGGTAATAATCACAGTTCCTCCGAGTGTAATAAAGATCCCATTGTCAAAATGCGCTATGTGCGACAAAGATCATCCCTCCAACTACAAGGGTTGCATAGTTTATCAGAAACTCTATGATAAAAAGTATAAAACTGGAAACAGCATTGCACATGAAATACCTTTAAGGAACAAACCATTATCTATGAATATTAGCACATCCATAAAGTCCCAGGTATCATGCTCTCAAGCTGTTTCAAATGGTAATAATAAAGGTACAGGGAACACTATAAATTTTGTCATATCTCCTGTAATAGGCAACAGTAATGAATATGCAAATTGTAATACCAAAGTCAACAAAAATCAAGAAAGTGATTCTGATATAAAAACGACTCTCATGACCTTCTTAAATGAATTCAAAGCCATGTTTCACCAACTTATAAACCAAAACGCTACTGTATTAAACCTGCCCACTGCACTAACTACCAAACTGATTAAGTAATGGCCTCGTCATTAAGAATAGCAACCTGGAATGCTAATGGAGCACTCCAACACAAATCAGAAATTGAACTATTTCTAATTATTGAGCAGATAGACATTCTGTTACTTTCTGAAACTCATTTTACCAAAAAATCATTTTTCTACATAACTAATTACTGTGTATATTTTACTACGAGGCCTGATCATAAGGCACATGGCGGTAGCACAATAATTATAAAAAATAATATTAAACACTTCGAATTGGCTAAACTGTCGAATAAAGAAATGCAGGCCACAAGAGTGTTATGGTATACTCGGTTAATGGGAAAATTGCAGTTTCAGCCATTTATTGTCCACCCAATCATAAATTTGATCAACAAAAATTAAAAGACTATTTTCAAGGCTTGGGCCAGAGGTTTATTTCTGGTGGGGACTGGAATGCGAAGCATACAAAGTGGGGTCACGTTTTATTAATGGAAGAGGTAGCATTTTAGATAGGGTAATGTTAGATCTAAGAATAGGATGTATTGCTACTGGAGAGCCAACTTACTGGCCATTGGACATCAACAAAAGACCAGATGCTCTTGACTTTTTCTTAACAAATGGAATTTCAATGCTCAATCTAACTACTAACTCCAGTTTTGACTTACTGTCAGATCATAGCATGGTTATTCTAACTATAAGTATAGGGCCATTAACAAAAGAAAAAACCCCATTCCTTTGCAATAAAAATACTAACTGGAATGAGTTCCAAGAAACACTAAATAGAGACTTAAATTTAAACTTTCCACTCAAAAGCGAATGGGAAATAGACACTCCAGTTCAATATCTAACTGAAGTCATACAAATGATGGCATGGAAATCGTCACCTTCGATTGAAAACCATGTCAAAATAACTAATGTGCCAAAGCATGTGTTACAACTAGTAAATGAAAAAAGAAAAATCCGAAAAAGATAGCATCTTACTAGGAACCCCACCTATAAAACATTATTAAACAAAAAATCAAAAGAATTACGTTTACTACTTAGGGATGTTAAAAATGAATCGTTACAATGTTACCTGCAGGATTTGTCTCCAACACAAGCTACTGATTACAATTTGTGGAAAGCTGTCAAAAGTTGAAATAGGCCTCAATATATTATATATTCCTCCCATAAGTAAACCTGATAGATCATGGGCAAGATCTGACAGTGAAAAGGCCGAGGTGTTTGCCAAACACTTTTCTGAGGTTTTCAAGCCTCATCCTCAGAGCAATAATTCAGATGATATTACCAAATTCTTAAATGCCCCGTTACAAATGAGTATTCCTATTACACCAACGTCTCTGGGCAAAGTTCAGTACATGCTGCAAAAATTAAACTGTAAGAAAAGTTCAGGTCATGACCTTGTTACCTACCAGTAAAGTATTAATACAATTGCCTCGCAAAGCTATATTATTTATCACAAATATTTTCAATGCAGTATTTCATCTGCAGTATTTTCCATTGTCATGGAAGTTAGCACAGATAGTAGTGATACCTAAATTAGGTAAAGCACTGGAGGATGTTACTTCCTACAGACCTATCTCATTGTTACCTATCCTTTCTAAAGTCCTTGAAAAACTGATCCTAAAATGGCTTAATTCTTTACTTGGTAATCAGAACAGCATACCGGAATACCAATTTGGCTTCCAGAAAAAGCATTCAACTACAGAACAAGTTCACTGAATAGTGTATATAATCCAACAGAGCTTTGAAGCTAAAGAAATATGCATCGGTGCGTTTATGGATATAAAACAAGCCTTTGACAAAGTTTGGCATGATGGGTTGTTGTACAAACTAAAAAAAGCTGTTCCTCATTCCTATTATCTCCTCTTAAAATCATATCTCAAGGACCGTACATGCCAAGTCAAATTCCAAAATGAATTATCAAATCTTTATCCTGTATCTGCGGGCGTGCCTCAAGGTTGTGTACTGGGCCCAGTGCTTTATCTTCTATATACAGCTGACTTCCCAAATAGTGGCAAAGTTAGTATTGCTACTTTTGCAGACGACACCGCGGTTATAGCTGTAGACAAACATCATACAGTGGCTACAAACAAACTGCAAAATGCATTAACTGAAACGGAAACCTGGTTAAGACATTGGCGTATTATGGTAAATGAAAACAAATGTACTCAAGTCACTTTTACACTGTGTAAAGTAAATACTCTTATCAGTTAAAATAAATAATAAAATAATTCCGCAGCATGATGAAGTTAAATATTTGGGCATGTATTTGGATAAAAAATTAACATGGAACAAACATGTAATGCAAAAGAGAAAACAGTTATATCTGAAACTGAGGCAGTTAAATTGGCTCGTTGGCAGACACTCCAGCCTCTTACTTGAAAACAAACTATTGATATATAAAATCATCTTAAAACCTATCTGGATGTATGGCCTGGCATCATGGGGTTGTGCCAAGGACACAGGTCAGGTTAGCTTTTTTTCAATTAAATTATTATTATATATTTAATATATATATATATATATATATATATATATATATATATATATATATATATATATATATATAATAGTTTTTTTTTCTTTAAATAAAAATATTTCTTTATAAATACTTTATTTTTTTAAATAATAATAATAATAATAATAATAATAGTTTATACGAGCATTCACGCATAAATTAGCGACCACGACGATAGATTAAAATTAAACTCTCGTTTAATTTTTAAATTAGAACTTGCATTCATTCTCGTATAAATTATTAGTGATCACAACAATAGGTTAAAATTAAACTCTTATTTAATTTTTAAATTATAAATTACAAGCTCCTTACAAAACAATAAGAATATTCACTTAAAAAATGGCTACTTTAGACGATGTACTAGCAGCTATAAGGAACGTAGAAAAATTATTTCAAACAGAAACTGCAGAATTATAATACAAAAACAAAAGTATCAAAAATAGAAAATGACCACAAAAAGGATATAGCAGATTTAAAAAATAATATTAAAGATGAAAGTAACAAAGATATACAAAACATAGAAAATGTTAATGAACAGGTAAGAAAAAATAAAGACAGCATAAAAAGAGTAATTACCTATGTGGACTCCAAAATTAAAAAAGAAAAAAAGGAACTGATTAATAAACAGACAAGGGATATAGAAGAAAAAGTGACGCACATAGAAGTACAAAAGAATAATACTGAAAAAACTCAGAAGGAATTCAAAACATATCTAAACGAAGAGAAAGAACGCCCATTTTCATTTGGAAAAGATATATCGGTTTTAAAAAAGAATTTATTCAAAATCAGAAATCAAAATATTAATATTAGTCGAAAATTAGAATTTGCAACAAAGACGATTACAGAGTTAGATGAAAGATTGAAAGCTTTTAACATTTTTTATAGAGGTAAAAATAATAGAAAACAATTTGAATAAATGCGAAACATAAAAAGGAAATTGTGAATATGAAAAAACAACGAGATGATTTGTCTGATAAACTTAATTGTAAAGAAACAGAATATAAAAGATTGAAACGAGAATTTATGGAACTACAAAGAGTATACAAATCGGTGTTAATTGAAAAGTCAAATACCCTTAACAGATCAATCAAAAAATTAGAAGAAAAGCGATCTAAATTAAATCGCGATAAAGAGGATTTTAAATTAAGAAAACAATATAATTATCAAAATTTACTCATATTAAATTGTGATAAAGAAAGTTTGAAATTAAGAATTTCTCTCGATAATTTACATAAAGAGAATGAACAGTTGAAAACAAAATTACAATCGCAAGCAGTTGAATGCAAGAAATTGTGATCTAATTTAAAACAGTATAAAAAATTTTCAAAACTAAACGAAAACCTTGCAGAAGATAGTGTTCTATCTGACAAGGATAGAATTGATCAAATCAGGCCTGGAAAAAAGGAAGGTTTGATTAAATTGAAGGATGAAGTACACAAAGCAATGATTAGTAACAAACCTAAAAGAAATAAAATCACAAAATTGCAGAATAAACTATCTTATGCTGAAGAAATAATTCAAGAATTATGTAGCAATGAGTCTAAGTATAAAATACAGACAAAAATTTTAGAAGATGAAATAAAATCATCGAGAGACGAACGGAATAAATTAAAAGGTGACATTTCAGAGAATTTGAATTATCAAGAAATGAAGGAATTTAATTGTAGAAAAGAAATGAATTAGACAATGAGTTTTTGTTGAAGGAAGATAATAAGAAATTAGAGCAAGAATTGTTAGAAAAAGAAAAGGCAATTCAAGAAGAAAAAAAGGTAGCAATTAAGCATTATAGCAAAAGATACATGAAATTTGATGAAGAAAATTTTATACAAGTACATCAAGATATTAAAAATGAATATCAGCATAAATTTTCTGAACTCGAATCTATACTGAATGAATATAAAAATAATGAAGTCAAACGTTTAAAAATACAGATCTTACAGTTACAGAATAGACTGAACAACGATAAAGTTTGTATCAAAAATCCAGAACGAAGAATTAAAAAACTAAATGAACAAACAAAGCAGCAGAAAATTGAGTATGAAAAGCTACAACATAATATTACGATTCAAAATTTTTATGAAAGTAATATTAGTAAATGTTTTATTATAGTTTAAAATTATTGTAGTTCTATAAATAAATTTAAATTTTATTTAAACCAAAGAAATTTAAAAAGATTTGAATAAATAATAATAAATAAATGCAATATACATATACTATACGACGGTCGTCGTATGTCACGCTGAAGCAAATAAAGAAAATAATTGAATGATTATTTATATTTAATTAAAAGTAATAAAAAAATAAAAAGGATGTATTATTATTATTATTATTGTAAAAAACCTGGTTTGTACACGTCAGTTGCATTCATGCAATAATAATAATAAAGTAACAGCGTGCGCCTCTATGGTCATGGGGTCGCGTGTAACAGGTTGACATCGTAAAAGTTGATAGAGTAGGGGAGGTTCTAAAAGATGGGAGGAAAGAGAGTTTTGGTTTCGGAAGAAATGAATTTAGAAAGAAGTCAGTTGAAAATGTGAAGATGGTGAAGTTAGTTGAAAAAGTTGAAGATGGGAAGAAGTTAGTAGAAGTTGTGGCTTGGAACGAGAAGGATGCTAGAGAGAACCAGAAGACGGAGTCACGCGCCAGGTTAGTTCGAAATAGTAATATCCTTAATTAATGTCAAAATAAAGAAAATTCGTTGATCATTAAAAGATTTTTAAAGATATATTATTTTTTTTTTATATATATATATATATATATATATATATATATATTTTAAATTTTTTTCTATCTTATGTATATATGGGAAAATGTGTATGTACAGAAAAATAATTAAACAATATTATTATAATTAATACGTTTGTTTGTATCCTGTACCTATATATGTATACATGTGTATGTATATATTTGCATATCTTAAATAGAACAAATTGGACGAAGTCTGTATGCGGTAAGCCTATTAGGGGCCTCGTAACTAATTATTAATGCAAAGTATATAGATATTTGTTTAGTAGAGCTAGCATACCAGAATCATTGATGCTTCTAAGTCATTCAATCAGATTGAAAAATGAAGACGTATACTTTTCAGGATCAAAAGAAGGATAAAAACCAGAATCAATAAATGCTCTAAGTGTTGATTGTATCTACTTTTATATATATTTTATTTTTGTGTGTATGTTATGTTTGAAAATGACGGATAGAATATGTGAGCGTGAGTTAGAATGTGTATATGTGTAAATTATATAAAACAATGTATAAACATACATATAAATACTAAATGGAATTAATCTATCTGTTATAACTAGTATACTATCCTGATGTCGCATTCGTAAAATTAAGATTGGATGAAATTTGCGGAAAGAATATTTGTAAACGAAAAATGTTCCGTAACAGTTATAGAATCAATAAAGCGTAACACATGGAAGGGCAATCCAGCCAAATAATGCAATCGTGAAAAGGGATCGGCTATAAAAAAAAGAACTGCCTCATGAGAAGATCATCTCCGTGAAAAATCCTTTCGTTTCCGAAAATATTGATCTGCTGTTTATAAATATTAATTGCAGAATTCGTCGTTAAAGAACGAAAAGAAAACCAGGAGATGACCAAATCAGCGCGGAAAAATTCGGTCAAGCCAATCCATGCGTTACGACATATATATAATCTTAAAATGTTTTGTAAATATCACTTATTTCGTTTAAGACCGATTTATGTTTACATTAATTTATATTTATCAAAATTTTTATATTTTTTTTAAATTTATGTATATATTATGTAAATTTCTCACGTTTCATAATCGATTTTTTTTTTATATCATAATTATCTTAAGATTATGTAAGTTATAAAATTAATTTTCTATATTCATGTTAAGAAATAGTTGTCATGCAAATTAGGTTTGAAAATTTACACATATTTTGATTAAATCACAGAGTAATATAAAAGATATCGAGCGTGCGAAGATATAGAGAATAAGTAAACTTCAAATAAATTTGCAGTTTACTTATTAGTTAGCGGCGGATGTTCACGTTATAATAAATCTAAATTTATTATATTGAAGGTGGAAAACTAATATTTAATTTAATTAATATAATAAAACAAAATATATATATAATTATTTATTTAATTAAAGTAAAATATATTAAAATTATTATAATAAAACCAGACCAGATTTGTAGTAGACAAACTATTATTATACAATAATTAAAATTAATTTTAGTTAATCAATGGAAAAAAACAGTAAATTAGTTAGACCAAATAATTTTAGTTAATACAGCCAGTAAAAATTCATTTAGCCAGTAAATAATGAAGAAAATCGAGTAATTTTTGTTTAACAAGGCTTAAGAAAACGGTATAAAAAGGGTTGGTTATTTATTTTCGAGAGAGTTCTAGTTTTTGAGTTCAAACGTTCAGTCGTTAGTTTCCTGATCAAGATGGTTAGAATTAAATGAAGAAGGATGATTGGTTGAAATAATTACAAATCCGGTCAGGTTAGCTTTTTTTCAATTAAATTATTATTATATATTTTATATATATATATATATATATATATATATATATATATATATATATATATAATAGTTTTTTTTTTAATAATAATAATAATAGTTTATACGAGCATTCACGCAATAGATAACTGTGTGTAAGTGTTGAGTAACTGAAACAAAAGCAAACATGTAATATAGTGCAAAATGAAAATAAGTGTGTGTGTGTGATGGTTCCCTACAATGTGTAACTTAAAATAAGATGAGTTAAGAGGTGAGAAACATACTTCTAGACCATCAAGAATGTGTGTAAAATATACTTGAGTAAATATGCATATAAATATAAAAATTAATGTTATACAAACAAAATAGTATATATATACAAAATGTAATTAGAAAATGGTAAAATAAAATTATAAATAACTAAAATGAAAAAAATTGTGTAGATATTTATAAAATATGATCAGAATTATTGTTTCTACCTGTATGTGAAAGGTGAGTGTGAAATGCCCATTGACGAGCTAACTTTGAATTTAAAGTAGATTTCATGTTTGACCAGGCATAAACAAATACTAGTGGATAGATTTCATAAATGAAACGTTTACAAAACTGAATGTTCAAAGCAGCGCTATCTATGAGTAACATACTAAACTTATATAATTTATCAAGATGTGTAAGGAGTGCACTTACATATCTAGAATTTTTTGAAAAAAAAAAAGCATGGAAATGAATTGTGTAAATGTTTATGAAATAAGATCAAAATTACTATCTGTATGTAATAATTTGTTCATTCTCTGTACCACCAGTTGAATTATGTTGATCAGTTGTGGATACATATGTATATATTATGTATCAGCCTATTTGTTTTTTAGTACTGCACTATGGCATTTAATATACATACACACACACAAATATACTTCTCTTTCATAGTGTGAATTCATAAACACATGTTCACGAGGTCGTTTAGTTTCAGGTAGATTGAGGAATTGCTCTTGTGTTGTAGGTTGTTATAGTTGCAAACGTGAAGGAAGATTACATTTTGCAATATTTATGTAGTAATGAATTCAACGCCCCCCAGGGGGTACTTTGTACCTTCTGGAGACCAGAGCTCTAACTGGTATAGGGCGCGTCCACAGGTGGCGGATAATGGAATGGCCTACAGATATGTAGGTTAGCTGCGAATAAGACAGTAGTCAAATAAGCAGTCGCGGACCAAGAGCGGCTACTGGTGGAAAGCCTTAGACAGGTGATTCCAGTAGTGACAGGGCAAGGAGACATGAGGATGCAGATGGACAGCTTGAGGACCTGCCCATTAAAAGTCTGCAAAAATCCAATGACTGTCTCTCCCTCGGCGGGTTAAGGTCGCCGTAAAAACCTTAAATAGCTACCACCTCAGTAGCAGACCGCTGCCTTGCAGTTAGGGTATTTACTCAAAGGCTAAGGGAGTAAACCCTAACAGAAAATACTGCAGAAGGCAATGGGAAACCACTGCAGTATTATCCCAAGAACAACCATCATGACAGTGGAAAAAGAAAGGATATACATTGTGCAATGCGATCCGGTTGGCGCCCGGCGTTGCCAGGTTTCCAGGCTTGGTAATGTGAAATATGTGACTGGCCATGCAAAGATGGATACCAGGTCTATCGTGGAAAATAAGCGACTGAATAACATCAGAGAAATATCAAATGAAAGGAAAAATCTCCGAATCACTGAATCAAAGTCATCGGATCAGAGGAAAAAAACATTCAAATTTAAAGAAGCCATAAAGAAAAAACAAAGTAATATATCTCATAAGAATGAAAAAAGTATTGGTACATGGAATGTACGAACACTGTATGAGCCTGGAAAACTAGCAAATGTAATATTGGAAATGAAAAGACTAAAATTGAGTATACTTGGTCTCAGTGAAGTAAGATGACCTGGAAACGGAAAGATTTTATCTGAAAATACAATAGTATATTATTCAGGTGACAAAAATGGAAAACATCAAAGAGGAGTGGCTATATTAATTGATAAAGAATTAGATAACAATGTTCTTGCACAATCCTTACAATGATCGAATAATAGCAATTAAGTTAAAAGCACAACCAGTTAACATCAACATTATACAAGTATATGCACCTACAACTGAAACACCAGTAGAAGAGGTTGAACAATTTTATGAGGACATTGAAGTAATATTAAAGAGCTGTAAAAAACATGAAGCTACATATATCATAAGGGATTTTAATGCGAACGTGGGAACTACAATTACACAAGAGATAACAGGATCATTCAGCTTAGGAACTAGAAATGACCGAGGAGATTTATTGGTACAATTTTGTCAACAAAACGACCTAACTATTATGAACACATACTTTAAATTACCAAAGAGAAGGTTGTATACATGGAAGTCTCCAGCTGATACACCAGAAACAATAGTTCGGAATCAGATAGATTTTATAATAGCTAATAAGCGCTTTAGGAATAGTGTATTATCAGTAACAACGTTGCCAAGTGCTGATGCGAATATGGACCATAATCTTTTACGAGCGAAGATTCGTATAAGAATTAAAAAACTGAAGAAAAATATGAAAACAGGATTAGATCTTCAAATTTTACAGAACCAAGAAACACGGCAAGTAATAAAAGAAGAAATTAATTATCAAATACAAAATATTGAATGCACTAGAGATATAGAAGAAGATTAAAATCTGTATTCAATAAAGTAACAAAAGAACATCTTACAAGAAAGCAACATAAAAAGCATAAGACGTGGATGACCAATGAAATATTAGATCCGATAATATATAGAAGAAAATGGAGAAATAACCCACCTAAGTACAAGGAAATAAATAAAAATATTAGGAAAAAGATTACACAAGCAAAGGAAGAATGGATGAATGCACAGTGGAAAGAGATTGAACAATTAAAGGACAAACATGATGAATTTAATATACATAAGAAGGTTAAAGAAATAACACATACATATAGAAGAATAAATATAACTTTCTTAAAGTCAGAAGATATAACGGATACGGATAAACAAATAGAAATATGCGAAAAATATATTACAGCTCTATTTATGGGACAAAAAGAAACAGCACCACCAGAAGAAATGGATACCTTGACAATCCTAGAATCCGAGGTGGAGATGGCAATCAAACAAACTAAAACGCGAAAAGCTGTGGGTCCCAATGATGTACCAGTAGAACTAGTGCAAATGTTGGGACATGTTGGGATTAAGAAGGTCAGTGAATTTCTAAATGAGATCTATAAAAAAGTGGTACTGCCAGCAGATTGGTTACAATCAAGATTTATTACTTTACCGAAAACTACAAATGAATATAGATACGATGATTATAGGCTAATCAGTCTAATGAGCCATGTCCTGAAAATATTTTTACGAGTAATCCATAGACGGATAATTAAATTAAGTGAAGAAAACATAAAATGGAATCAATTTGGTTTCCATAATGGCATGGGTACAAGAGAAGCCTTATTTTGTATAAAAACATTAATTCAAAAACAATTGGAGTTCAGAAAATCAGTATACATTTGCTTTATAGATTACAATAAAGCATTTGATAAAGTATGACATGTGGAATTAATAAAAACAATGAAAGGCATAAGCATAAATAAGGCAGATATTAGGATAATACAAAAACTCTGTATGATAACCAAAATGCAAGATTACTAATAGATGACAAACTATCAGCACAAATACCAATAAGACAGGGAGTAGGCAGAGATGCGTCCTATCGCCGATATTATTCAATTTGTATTCTGAGACGATTTTTTCTCAATCCCTAGAAGAACGTAGTGAAGGAATAAAAATAGGAGGCGAACGTATTTCAGTAATTCACTTTGCTGACGATACAGCACTCCTAGCAGAAAGTATAACAGAACTACAAAGACTCCTTAATATAGTGGCATTAGAAAGCAAGAAAAAAGAAATTAGTATAAACACAAAGAAAACTAGATTCATGGTGGTCTCTAATAAACCTAATCTCAGCGAAAAGCTATTTTTAGATGTTGAAGAAATTAAAAAAAACGGAAAAGTATAAATATCTAGGCAGCTGGTTGATGCAAAATAATGATTCTGACATGGAAATACGAACTCATATTGAACTGGCTAGAAATACATTTATGAAGTTAACAAGTACTCTTTGCAATAGGAAATTAAACTCGCAGGTCAAAAATAAGTTACTGAAATGCTATGTATGGTCAGTACTCTTATATGGAAGCAAAACCTGGACTATAAGAGAAAATATGAAGAAGCAGATATCATCATTTGAAATGTGGTGCTACAGAAGAATGTGGAAAATACCTTGGATTAAAAAGGTCAGAAATGAGGAGGTTCTAAAATTAATGGGAACCGACAGAATATTAATGGCAGAAGTGAAAAAACGAAAGATACATTTTTTTGGTCATTTTATGAGAGGAGAAAAGTACAAGCTACTACAAACGATAGCAATGGGTATGATTGAAGGAAAAAGGAAACCAGGAAGAAAATGTATATCGTGGTTAGATAACATAAAAAAATGGACTGGAATCAATGAAACAGAAGAATTGGTCAAAATAGCAAGAAATAAGAACCGGCTACAACAGATTGTCCATTCGATGCATGCTGATGGTTAAGCAAATACCCGAATTGGGTTGTACCAGAAGAAGAAGAAGAATTCAACGATTCTGTTTCCATGAGAGAAGTCATAACGTTGGCTGATGTTTGAATGTAGCACATAATCTACTCCAATCGTTGGGGATGTACTGCTTGTGGAGGATGAATATGAACAGAGCCCATGAAAAATAGTTAAATTGTACCCGGATCGGATTGCACAAAGAAAAAGATGAATAGAAAATGCCCATTGACCAAGATAACTTTGAATTTAAATCCTTTTTAACCAGACGTAAACAAATACGAGTGTACTTGGTAGAGCAAAACTAATGTACTCGGTGCGTCCTATAAGTTCTGGGACTGGTCCTCCCAAACCCACAAAAAAATTAAAATTTTTTCAACATGATTTTTATTTGAAGTAGTCTCCCTTAGATTTAATACATTTATTTACGCCCTTAGAAAATGCCTCGGCTTCGATTGCCTTGAGTTGGCTCATCACAGCTGTTTCAATCTCTGCAATTGAGGAAAAATGATTTCATTTTAGGTCCATTTTTAGCTTCTGGAACGGAAAATAGACTGGAGGACTCATGTCTGTAGAGTATGGAGGTTGTGAGGCACTAAAACAATTTTTTTGTCCAAAAACTGGACATTGAGGGCGGCTGTGTGCACCAGCGCATTATCATGCAGCAAGAAAAACGAATGATCATTCCACATTTGACGTTTTGTTTCTGGGTCATATGTAAAACACCAACTCTCATCTTCCATGATTATTTTCTGAAGAAAATTTGGATCTTTTTCGATCATTTTTAAGGACATTCTCTGCATGAGAAACTCGCTGCTGTTTTTGGTCGTCTATCAGTGAATGTGGAAATAGGCGTGCACACAGCTTCCCTCTAAATCGTTTGTTATAATTCATTGAACAATCGTTTTCGGAATACCAGTTAGGTCTTCTACCAACCTACAGCCAGCTGTTCAATGTTCATTCAACACAGCAGCGACACAAGCGATGTTGTCAGACATTTTCATGGTGCAGGCCACCCGCTCCTCTCCTTGTCCTCAATTAACTCTCTGCCAGACGCAAACGCACTAAACCATCGGAATGCTGTAGTATGACCTACTACAGACTCACTATAAGCTAATTTTAACATATATGTTTCCATCACATTTTTTCCAGCTTTAAAACAAAATTTAATCGTGGTACATTGTTCACAATTTTCAGCCATGACACACATAACCAACTATATGCTGCATAAAGTAACACCAAACTGAAACTAATCTTCCGAATGCTTTTAAAATTTTACCACTTGTAGAAAACAGATGTAGAAACAAGTTCCTAAATTTTTGTGATCGCGCCACTACTTTCAATTTGACAGTACCAGTACCAGAACTTATGGGATGCAATATGTATCTACATAACCACTTCCTTTACATAAATGAAACAATTTCCAAACTGAAACTTTTAATGCGGCGCTATCTATAAGTAATGTACTAAACTTATAGTTTAAATAGATGTGTAAAGAGTGCACTAACAAATCTAATTAAAAAACGTTAAACCAAACTAGAAATAACTTAAAACAGTATAGCTGTTTATGAAATACTACCAGGATTATTGTTTCTACCTTTTAACCACATGGTACATGAAATATCTTCCAGTGTAATACAGTATTTTGGAAAATAATAAAATTATAACCATACAGGACTGGGATTGCGCAATAATTATAGAGAAACCAATCAGAGAAGCATATGAAAAATTGTATCTGATTTGATAATGCTGCAGCCTATCTTTGAACATTGTTGCCGCATTGTGTTCATTGTCACATACAGTTGCGTTATATTTTTTAATTCTGGCTGCTTATCTTTGTAATTTGTTTACTTGCCGTACGGTGGCATTTAAATTTGTTTCTGTCAACAAATTAGTCTATAGACGAGTATACCATGGTCTTCCTCGGGGCTCCATCTTAAGTCCAATATTGTTTAACATATATATTTTACCTGTCTTTCGATTACCGATTAAAAGTATGATCATATCCTATGCTGATGATATAACAATGCATCACTTAGGAAAGAATTTATCAACTACCATCAATATGATACAAGAAGATATTACCAAAATTATTAATTGGATGGCTGAGTCCCATCTAATGATCTCAACTTTCAAAAGTGATGTTATTTTTACATATAAACGGTTGACCGACCATACAATGATTTGTATTAAAAGTGATGTAATCACAAATTTCAATTTCATTAAATTTCTGTGTTTAGTATTAAACCAGAAGTTATTTTGGAAGAACCATATTCAGTTACTTTGTTTGAAGGTCTTTCAGGCCTCAAACATATTGAAGATGTTACAACATACTCGGTGGGGTGGTGATCCGTTTGTCCTAAGGACACTTTATTTAACTCTGGTAAGATCTCGGATAGATTATGGATTTCCAATATTTGTCAGTGCAGCTCGAGATCATATTACTAAACTCACACGGATTCAAAACTATTGTTTGCGCTGGATGCTTGGAGCATTTCCTTCCTCACCAGAAGTTGGTTTATGTTCGGAATCCTGCATTCCACCGATCCAGTTGAGAGGCCAACAACTTGCAAATCAGTTTTTCTAAAATTTTCATCCTTTTCTAATAACTCTTTATCCTTTAAATATCACGAAATTTTTCACGAGTGGAGATTTACCTCTAAATCATGTCTCTTGCTCGCACGTTCCGCCAATATATATTTCTTCCATACAAATCCTTATTACTTCCCGCTCCTGTATTCTCTCAATTCACCTTTGCTGAAAAATTTCTAGTTTCTACGGTGGATTTAGAGTCCCACAGGCAATGGCCTTATCATGGTCCTTCTTCAAACTTAGAACATATCTTCATAATTCAAAACAAGTGCCCTAAATTTTTATATGTATACACTGATGGATCTAAAGATGATTTTCAAGGACTGGAAGGTTCGGCCTTCATGATTCCAAGTAAAAACGTGACCAGAAAGTTTAAATTGCCATCAGCGTGCTCGATTTTCACTGATGAAGCTTTTGCGATCATTAAGGCTTTATGATTCCTTCACACTTTTAATTTTAGTGGCAATATTCTTATTTCATCGGATTCTCTTAGTTGCCTGCCTTGGGATTTTATTTTATATTTGCAATTTTACAAGAAATATACAATTTCATTTTAAGAAATATTACAATCAACTTTTGTTGAATTCCTGGTCACATTGAAATTCTTGGCAATGCTGTTTGTAATGAAGCCACAAAATCAGCAGCCTCATCGGCATTTTGTGTCCATGCATTCCATACACAGATCTCCACATTGTAGTGAAAGCCCAGTTATAATCAGAATGGACTGTTTTCCATCTCAATAAAGTCAACAGTTTTTATAAAAGTGTTAAACCAGTTCCTTCCAAAGAAGTGTGGTATTTCCCAAAAAAAAGTTTAGCAGACCAATTTCTTGTCAGATGATTACAACCTTAACTCGGCTTCGTTTAAATCATTGTTGTCTACCTGTTAATTTGCACAGAATTAGAATGACCGAAACCAGCACCTGCTCTCGCCCGGACAATACCAATATGATTCTGGATTTGAATCATTTGTTTTTTAACTGTTCCTCATACTTGGCAGAACAATCGCATTTATTTTCTAGGCTTTATATCTTAAGTTCATTTATTTCCTCAGATGATGCTTATATATATTATTCTTTATTTCAATTTATTTTAGAATGTAAAGTTATTTTACAATGTTAATTTTTTTTTATGTTTTATGTTTTTCATAGACAGAATGGTTAATACCAGAGTCCATTTTATAGTAATAATAATATATATAAAATACACATATATTATATATATAGTTTTATTATAATTTAAATTAATGTGCCATATACAACAACTAATGGCTAGAGGATATATATATATATATATGTGTGTGTGTGTACATCCATATATTATATATATATACATTAAATATATTCCCCCAGGGGGTACTTTGTACCTTTCAGGGACTGGAGCTCGAATCGGTAAGGGGCGCGTCCACAGGTGGTGGATAGTTGAATGGCCTACAGGTATGTAGGTTAGCTGGGAATAAGATGTTAGTCGAATAAGCAGTCGCAAACCAAGAGCGGCTACTGGCGGAAAGTCTCTTGTAGACGATTCCAGTAGTGACAGGATAAGGAGAAACGAGGATGCAGATGAACAGCCTGAGGACCTGTCCACTAAAAGTCTGCATAAATCCTATGACTGTCTCCCCCTCAGCAAGTTTGGGTCACCATAAAAACCCTACACTGCTACCTTCTCGGTAGCAAACTGCTGCCTTGCGGTCTGGATCTTATCCAAAGGCTAGGGTGTTGCCCTGAAATAGCGGTTTCCTTCCTTCCTTCCTTATTCCTGTTTTCCTATCATCTATTTCTTTTATTTTCTTGTCCTCCTTGCCTCTCTTAATTCCTTCAGCATTTGCTGTATTTCCTTGCTTGCAGAAATGCATCAGCTATGCTAGTCTGACTGGCTTGGTAAATCCATGCCATTAGATAAAACTAGTGTTGTTGTACAAGCAGCATGGGAGTTGTCTACGCACCCACTCCCGTTTCCCCCCTAATGCATGTACTACTGTCATCTATTTGTCTCTCCTTGTTTAAAAAGTCCTACAGAAATGGAGTCATGGTGATGGAAGCAGGTTTGGTCAACTGGGAGCTTTTAGCTAATGATTCAACACGGAAGGTCGTCTGATCCAAGTGGTCGCTCTTGGGCAGGATGGTATGATGCCAGAGTTTGGCAGCAGATCATATGACCAGGCAGTCCTCTTTAGGACCACTCTTACTGCCACAAATGTGGAAGGGACTAGAAAAGGTGTCCTAAATATATTTCATCCCTTATTTACCGGGTCAGTTTGATGCAACTGATGGGGACTCACACTGTGCAGTAAAAAAAATGAAAATAATAATATCAAAAAAGAGACTGGATGTTTGGAGTTTGGAACGTTAGAACATTATTAGATAATAAAAAATTACCTATAAGAAGAACGGTCTTAATTATGCACGAATTAAGAAAGTATAAAATAGACATAGCTGGATTATGCTGATGAAGGACAAGTTACTGAAGAAAGTATGGTTACACAATATACTGGAAAGGTGTTAAACCAGGAAATAAACGTTTAAGAGGTGCAGGATTAGCCATTGATACAAAATTAATACAATATGTATATGAGGAACCGCAATGTATCAGTGATCGACTCATGATAATGAAACTAAAATTTCTGAAAAATCCTACAATATGCGCCAACCTTAGAAAAAGATTTTTTCTATAATGACCTTCAAGAAGCATTAAATAAAATTAAAACTAGCAAACGACTTGTTATACTTGGTGATTTTAATCCGCGAGTTGAAAAAAATATAAATATTTGAAATAGCACCATTGGAGTCCATGGAATTGGAAAAGAAAATAGTAATGGGGAACGCTTATTACAGTTTTGCGCGCAAAATGGCTTTGTTATTACGAACACTCTTTTCAAGCTAAAAGATATCCATAAAGGACCGTGGACGGATCCTAGGTCTGGGCATTTGCATCTAATAGATTATGTTATTACAAAACTTCAAAGCAGAAATGAATGCATGATTACTTGTGCAATGAGGGGTGCAAATGGAGACACGGATCATGTATTAATTAGAACAAAATTTAGATTCCCCACTATTAAATATCATCCAAGGTTACAAAAATATAAGCAAGGGAATTATAATATAGATCGATTAAGAGATAAGAAGATCTTAAATGATTTTACGTCAGTATTAACCACCAGTCTTCAAAATTCATTATCTCTTTCCATGTCAACTATAGAAAAACAGTGGGGCTGTATAAAAAATGAGATAACGATGGCGTGTAAAAACATCCTCGGCTGTAAAGTAAAAGGATCACAAGATTGGTTCGCTGATAGCTCAAAAGAGTTACAAGATCAAATTGATGAAAAACAGAAAAGTTTCATTGCATGGCAAAATGATAAATTAAATGTAGCGAAAAGAAATAGTTACGCTTTGATAAAATCTAAAGTGCAACGTGAAACCCGAAAATTACAAAATCAGTGGTGGATTAATAAAATGACAGATATTCAATTGCTACGTGAAGCATGATATGCGTGCATTCTTTTCTGCTATTAATACTGTATATGGTCCTATATCTAGACGTAAAACTGCCATACAAAGTTCATCGGGTATATTACTTCGAAATAGAGAGGAAATTAAACGCAGATGGAAGGAGTATTTTCAAACGTTGCTAAATAATAAAACCACGGTTAATGAGAACATTTTTCGATTAATACCACAGGAAAATATAAATTATCAACTGGATATTCTACCATTTGAAAAAGAGGTTCTATTAGCGATAAAAAACCTGAAGCTTAATAAAGCGGCTGTACTAGACGGTATACCAAATGAAACATATAAATTTAGTGGAAAAGAATTAACGTCACAATTGCTTGAGTTATATAAACGATTCCAGGAAGAAACTGTACTGCCGAAAGATTTTAAAAATGCAGCCATCGTTTATATATATAAAAATAAAAGGGATATAACGAACTGTTTTAGTTATCGAGATATATCACTACTACCAACTGCTAGTAAAATTTTGAGCAGAGTACTTCTAATGCGATTACAAACATTATTAGATAAGTATATTCCTGAAGAGCAATGTGGCTTCCGGCAGCAACGAAGTACCATAGATATGATATTTACTCTACGCCAGCTACTTGAAAAAACTAGAGAACAAAATGAAAAATTGTATATGGCATTTATTGACGTACAAAAGGCCTTTGATACGGTAAACAGAGATGCGCTTTGGAAATTTCTAAAAATAATTGGATGCCCACCAACTGCTGTCACTTCTACAACAGCTACATGATGATATGGAAGGTGTGGTCATTTGTGAAAACAGATTTACAGATCCTTTTAAAATATCGACTGGAGTTAAACAAGGTTGTGTACTTGCGCCTATATTATTTAACCTTTATGCGTATGGTTTATATAGTATATAAACGAAAGATTTTAACGTCTGGAATTAAGATAGAATACTGGTTCGATGGAGGATTATATAATCTATCAAAATTTAGAACTAAAAGCAAGACAAACACGTTCATCATTCAGAATTTACAATAAAAGCGCTCCAGAATTGCAATATGCAGTAAAAATACGAAACATCTAAAGATTTTGATCTATCTATCAACTGTAACAAGACAGATGTTATAGAAATACCTACGACTAACACAGAATATATTATCGATGGAAATATATTAAACAAAATGAAAGAATTTAAGTATCTGGGAAATATTATTAGCAATGACGGCGGTCTAGATGAGGTAATTTCATATAGAATTAGAAATGCAATGATATCATATAAAAGGAAAGGTACTACAAATGGCCAGCCGCTGTTCGATTGAACAGCAACTAGCGAAGTCTCACCTAAGATGGATTGGCCATGTAGTGCAGGTGGATGAAGAACGTATTCCGAAACATATATTTTACGGAGTAATAAGTAATAGTAAAAGACAATGTGGCCGTCCAAAATTTCGATATAAAGATATGATTACAAGGACAATTAAGAAAGCAGGAATGAATCCGCGAAAAGACATTACTTGGGAGGTAACGGCCAAACATCGGATCGAATGGAGATTATTCACAGATGACATCGTGAACCAGCGGCTAAAAGAATAAACATCATATTGACGCCGTTGCCGGCAGAACAGAAATCCGATGCTCGATTTGCAATTTCACAACTTATTTTAAAATTGGTCTGATCTCGCATATGCGACACAAACATTAAAAGCATGATAAATGACACTCATACTCGTAATCGAGTGAGCTAGATTATTATTTATTTATTATTATTATATATATATATATATATATATATATATAAAATATATATATATATTATATATATATATAATACATACACATACATATATATAGTTAAAAAGGAAAATGAAAAAATAAACATATTGAACACTTACGTGATGGAAATTTTTAATTTCAGTTTGAATTCCGTATTCAGCCTGGAGGACCAATAGTTATGTACGACAAACTAGAACGTAAAAATAATGTTGTATGCAGAATACGATTAAATTAAATTTAAACAGAAAGAATTGAAGTAACGCGCACTCAACAATTTTTTTCAATAATTACAACTTATGAAATACACAAAAATTATGGTAAAAAACGAACATTCCTATATATATAATGAAAAACAAAACAGTTAGACATGAAACGACTGAACAACTTCAAAATTATAATCATACAGTACTGGGATTGCGTAATGATTATCTCTGTTATGGGGGTGGGTCTTTTCATTCAGAGGAAATATAGATCAACCAACCAATCAGTTGTCAGGCACAGTTGCCTCTTTTTTTTATCATCTATCTATATATATATTGTATATATATATCTCTTATGTGTGTATATATATCTCTTATGTGTATATATATATATATCTCTTATGTGTATATATATCTCTTATGTGTATATATATCTCTTATGTGTATATATATCTCTTATGTGTATATATATATATCTCTTATGTGTATATATATATATATATCTCTTATGTATATATATATATATAAAATATATATTTCTTCTCTGTGTGTATGTCACGATGGACCGATTTTAATGAAATTTTTTGTGTCTTCAGGTAGATTCGAGAACGGTTTAGATTTACAACTTGGTCAAATTTAAATTATTTATTGCTGCAAAAATTAAAAATTGATGACTTGCCTCCTTTGGCATGGCATAGTGTACGACGTAAATATTTTTAAACAATTCCACTTCTTAAAATTGCTGTTTCTATATAAGATCTATCGTATAAAGTGAAAAATCGCGAATTTTTTTTTAACTGAACCCGAAATTTTCAAAACAAACACCTTTACATTTTTTTCAAAATTTATTCAAAAGTTGGGAAAATAGTTCAAACGAAAGTTATGCAACATTAAAATACGCGTCTAATAGATGTTGTTGTAGTATTTTTACACTTAATACCTATCGAGAAAAATTGGTTTAAATGGTGATATATGTATAAATTAATGACGGTGGAAAATATTTTAAATGTAAATTATTATATTTACAATATTTATACAAGATGAATAAATATCGCGCAACAATGAATGTGTGAACAAAGTATTTCAAAACATTAAAAACAATAACAAAAATAAAAATTAATATAGAACTATTTTAAAATACACATGTTTTGCGATTTTTTTCAAATTTCACTTTTTTCGCATTCCTAATTCTCCATCAGTATTTTTTTTATTTAATTCAGCAAATAAATTAATACATTTATTGATTCTGGGGCGATACGAAGTTTGCCGGGTCAGCCTGTATATACATATATAATTTAGTTGTCTGTTTTCGTATAGTTACATTAAAAGTTATTTAACACCATTTTTGGAACACAAAAACTATATTATTGAAAACAAGATAATAAAATATAAAATAACGTACCTTATGCGAATATAATCCTTATTATTGATCCGAACTGTCATCATATGCATCTATCAAAATCTTTCGAAAAAATCAATTTTTGGAATCGTGTTTCCAAATTTACTAAATTATCGAAACAAAAAAATTACTATTAAAACGCGTATATTTCTCGGAAATAAAGCAATGACCTCCCAATACCTTAACCAGTTTAATAAAGTGTTTATGCCTAACACAGAGTATAGAAGTCAAATATGTTTTCCAGAACTAATTTAATAAAATATAATTAAACAGAATAAACTAAAACACGTAAATAATTAATGAATATAATAAAAGTAACTAAATGAAATAAAATAAAGTTAATAACGTAAGAACAGTAAATGACCGTGCAGACAGCAAAAGAACGCAGTACTGTAATCACATAACCAAAAGAGTAACCGTCATATTGCATCACTAACTGCAATTTTGGATCTCATCGACGTAAATTATCGAAAACAGACTATATTTAAATTATATTGCTAATTTCTTTTTAAACAAATTGTTTAAATATTATTTGTAATTAATTTTAAAATTTAAGAATCTTAACTTAATATCACTTCTCGGCCTGTTGTGCAAACGATCAAAGTAATGTTACCTGTTCTCATCGGCTTAATATTTGATACACTGTTACCTTTCCTAACTTTATATATAAATATATATATATATATATATATATATATATATATATATATAAATTAATTTTAAAAATATGTTATTTTTAATTGTTACTCGAGAACTCCAATCAACAATTGAGACCAATCGTAGAATATTAGCATCAACGTTTGTATATTATAAACATTAAACTTTGGAAAGAAGTATAATTTTTTTACAAAAAGGTTTTTTCCGTATTTTAATTATGTGCTGTGCTTTTTTAATAAATATATTTAGTCATTTTAAATAAAATACACGATAAATAACGTGGTTAATAACGAGTTTTTCGTTTCGATCTTGTTGGTTTAGCAAATTTCGAATCACGGTTCCAAAAATTGAATTTTTTCGAAAATTTTTCACTGCCGCCGACACATTTTGTCATCAGTAGTCGTATTTAAATAAATGTAGTATATACACCTTAAATGGGTTTCTTGAAGGAATTCGTGTTTTAAGCTCATACTTAAAAATGTATCCGAACTACCGTGACAGATGAAAACTGATACCTGCTATTGATTGTAAATACGATCTTTTAAAATTAATATACCAGTTTATAGTAACTTAAAATAAAAAAAAAACTTAAAAACGGCTGCAAAGCAATTGTTACCTAAGGAATAAAAACTAAAGAACTAAATTATCTAAATTAACGTATGGATAAATTATTACAGATTACTCAAAATAATTAAATGAATAAATAAAAACACATTCAAACATCATAAAATAAATATTAAAAAAAAAACATAATTACACTTACAAGCCGACAAGGAAACGAACAATAACTATCTATATCTGTTACAAAATATTCACCACTTAGGCACTTACTATTTTTAATGAAAATAAAATACACTGTTATGGCTAAGAATATGAGGCTTGGGGTTTCGAAGCAGCAGTATACTCGTGATTTATCCCGCATTATATCGACTTAGAACACGTGATTAATTAAAATTTTTCAAAATATGTAAAATAAAGAAATATATTTTTTTTTAATATTTAATTTTATATAATATTTTTTGGGTGTATTAATGTTTGCAACATATTTTTTAAATATTTATATGAAAATACAATTCTTAAGGTAAAAGCATTTAAAAACAATTTACTAAATCTAAACCTGAAACTAAAAAACCTAAAAATCAATAAAACGTAAAAGTTATTAAAATAAAAAAAATAATGGGTTTTTTCATGAACTACTATAAAAAAAAAAAAGGTACATTTTTTAATATATCTAAATATTCAGTTTGAAGGCCCACATCATGTGTAATCTTCAGTACTCATGAAAAAATAAAAATTTGTAAAAATTATGTGTAAATCAATCATTTATTTATAAATGAAACAAAGCATAAACTAATTATAAACGAACAAAATAAAACACAATCACTAAAAGTTTTTTAATCGCGAAGCTTTTCGACCATTACGTCATTTTCAAGCGCGAACTAAAATTATTACATCTTTTTTAATATATATGAAAAATCAAAATGTTTATATAACAACAACTTAAAATTTGATATATTTCACTAGCCAAACATAATTTCAATTTTAGATTAATTTAAAATAAATTTCATTTATAAAACAGATTTTTGAAAAATTCTTCATCAAAATTGGTAAATATCTCCCAAACCTGGTTCAGGTTCTATTAAAAGTTGAATATATTGGAGAGTAGTGATTTTATTAATTAATTATAAACGAACAAAATAAAACACAATCACTAAAAGTTTTTTAATCGCGAAGCTTTTCGACCGTTACGTCATTTTCAAGCGCGAACTAAAATTATTACATCTTTTTTAATATATATGAAAAATCAAAATGTTTATATAACAACAACTTAAAATTTGATATATTTCACTAGCCAAACATAATTTCAATTTTAGATTAATTTACAATAAATTTCATTTATAAAACAGATTTTTGAAAAATTCTTCATCAAAATTGGTAAATATCTCCCAAACCAGTTTTTATATAAATAAAAACATAAATATGAACCTCAATTTTTATTATGTACTTTTCCTTGTTTTTTAAGATATAATATAAATGACTATATTATTTGATTTAAGTCATGCCTTAGAAAATTATAATTAATCCAGTAATTAAATTAGGATAATATAAATTCCGTCTAAATTTTTCTCGTTTCATTGATAACATTAAGGCTTTTATGATGACGTAGGTGATTAAAAACAACTTGAATCAAAAATACATAGTCAAGAAATAAATTATAATTTAAACAAATAGCCGATAAACATATCAGTCTAAAGCTTCACAGCTTCAAATTAGACAAAATAATACATGAAAAAAAATAGCATGGTCAAATATTTTCAGTTATTTTTGCGCTAGTTAATCACAATCCTCAGCTAACAACTGGCGAGTAATCATTTACATAATCTTATTATCAGTTGGATGGAATGATTTTTCAACTTATATGTACATTTATCCCTGAATACCTCGTAGCCGTGATCGCACCTCCTTTCAATGTCTCTTGCTACCATCATCTGTAACAATTTATCTTTTAAATCTCTATTTATTACATATAACTCTTTTTTAAGCACATTACAAGCAAATATGTATACATGTAAGTCACATACACCTTTACAGTATCGACAAAATCGTTAAATCCAACAAATCCCGAACAACAATAAGGAATACTAACGCATTTTTATATATTTTTGTTACAAATTTTATTCCGCCGTTAAAGGTTCTCAGTAAATTTTTACATCAGCATACATATTCCTCAATCAATTTTAGCTTCCTGTATGAATATAAAAGTCATGTAATCTGTTTTGGCTCACATTTAAACTGAAATAGGAAAGCGTAAGAATTTTTTAAAAATCAAAACAAAAAATATTCAACATTCCAGAAAATGTGAACGCAACAGAACAACCTAATAACACTGTCGTTACGAAATTATTACAATCAGTAAAATTTATTCTACACGCACACGCGGCTACCTATTCGACGGTGAACTTTTTTCACTCCTCGGCCGCTTTATTAGGGACAGATAATATTGTCGTTACAATACAAAGCCCATCATCCAGTCATTGTTATTATTATTAATGCCCGTTCACACAAATATTCACACTACGCCTTACACGCAACGCCTATCATCGCTATTCCTAATGTTGGCGGTATTAAAGAAAGTAGAGTTCCGTTAATATGTCGGAATTTAATTCTATTGAAAATGACAACAACTGGTCTGTTGTTAAGAACAAATGTTAAGAACAAACGCAAGGGGAACGAACATTTAATCCCGGTCATATTTAAAAAGAAAACAAAGCAGTCCAACTTGATACCGACTAAAAATAAATTTTCAGTCCTACCTCAAAACGTAGACAGTGATCCGATGGATAAAGTTGAGCATGAGATCCAGATCGACAATAATCATGTAAATATAAATAATATTCGTCCTCCACCGATATTTATCAACAATGTTGCTAATCTTCCGGGATTAAATAAAAAATTAGACAACCTGATTGGGACTAATAAGTGTATATTTAAAATTATAAATAAAAATTCCATTAGTCGATAGCGTTGAAAATTATAGGTCTACAATAAAAATGTTTGATTCCCTTCAGGCTGAATACCACACGTATCACATAAAACAGGAAAGAACATATCGAGTTGTGTTAAAAAACATTTATCCATCAGGATGATATCAAATTAGCGCTGACTGATAAAGGTCACGTCGTTAGGGACTTATTTAATATTCAAGATAGAAAAACGAAAGAACCATTGCTTCTTTTCTTTGTAGACCTAGAACCGAACGAAAATAATAATGCTATATTATGGTTAAATATGAAAATAATAGTGTAAACAATGCATAAACGACGTCTTGTGCAATGTGTATGATGTCAATAGTATGGCTACTCTCCTAACTTCTGTCAAAAAAAAAAGCAAGATGTGTCAAGTGTGGGAAACAACATTTAACAGCCAACTATATTAAAGACATAGAGACTGATTCCACCTGCGCTTTATGCAGTGGCAGCCACCCTGCAAATTATAAAGGTTACTTGGAAATATGTAAAAAAAAAACATGAACAATTAAATAACCCGGTTAAAGCAGTTCATAGTAATAAAAATCTTGGCATTATGCAGCAAAATATACCGGTTGATTTTCCTGTACTTAAAAACCAAATGTGAGATACCATGAGCGGCCACACTAAATATTTTCAGTATTCTCCTAATCATGCTCAGGTGACAGATCTCCAGCTTGTTAAGATGCTTTTTCATAATAGACTAAGTTTCGCTTCCATATATTATTGTTGACACTATGATAGCTTTATATACCGCTAATTTTGTTTGTGTCGTCAAATCTTTATTTTTGAAAACTCTCTGAGATAATTTTCCATATGCTGCATTAGCATTTCTAACTCTGTAAGCGATCCATCGTACAAATTTGCATCCTTATATAGCTTCCAAGGTATTTAAAAAAGCTCACATTACACAGGTTATTATCTCGAATGTATAAATCAGTATTTATATTTATCTGTAAAATCTCCGTTTTTTTTACAGTTTATTTCTAAACCTAATTTACGATATGTTGACTCTAAATGTATTAGTGAATTTTGTAGGGTAACAGAGGCGCAGTCATCCGCGTATTGCAAGCTTTCAAGTGTAAATATTCTGTTCGCTTTTTTTGAATTAAATTTAGTCAAATTATATAATCCACCATCGAACCAAAAATTGATTTTTACACCGATATTGCCAATGTGGCGCCTAAGAGCAGTGTGAATTACTCTTATGTAAAAATTGAACAATATTGGAGCAAGCACGCAACCCTGCATATCGATAAAATAATCATTTACTTTTTTAAACGAAAATTAAAAAATATAAACAAAGCTGATGCAATTTCAAGATGAACAACAAATGTTGCCGCTAGATGAATATTTGATATTAATTTATAAATAGACAATTTAATTGTCACAGTGGTTTCCTCACAACATACTTATATAACATGGTAAAGGATACTGATTTATTTAGATGTTGTTATATTTATGAAGGGCGTATCATGATTTGTTTAATTTGTAATGCTGAGTTTTCATTCTCCCACGTATTTTGCCAATGAATTCTGTCGTTCCAAAACTTCAATAGAGCCTGTATAAATAAAGATGCAAATGAATTACATTTATTTTAAGTTAAAAATAAAAATATTTTTATAAATAACAATTTAAAATTATTGATTGAGCTGTTTCACTTTAATACGTTTTCAGCTTCAAACATTGAGTTTCCTTGATCAACTACCATTAATTCTGTTTTACTCTTAATTTATATTTGATTCATATTTCATACTTCCAGTAATATCACTGTGTTGTCAGCTGACTAGAACCTGTCTTATAATATATTCTTCATATAAATTGAAAAGTAAAGGAGACAAGACTCATCTCTGTCTTATTCCTTTTTTCATCTTAAATTCTCCTGATTCTATGTAATTCTTGCAGTACCCATTTGTTTGCACTTCTTGTTTATATCTAGTATCCTCTTATTTGTTTTTACTACCTATTTACAATACTAGAATAAGGCGGTATTTGGAACGTTTATAATTTAACGAGAGATATTTTATATTGGGCGGTTATCATCAATATTTGTATCAGTTTTTATGAAACAGAAAGATTTATATATTCTAATAAATTTCTGATACAGATTCTGTATATATATTTGTTTCATGTTTTCTCTTCATTAGACCATATGTGTTCATTAATTAATAATATAATAATGAAGTGATTTGAAGGTCAAGAACCTACATCGTTGAAAACAGCTATTAATTATGTATAAGCTAAAAGCAGGACAACACGACACTGGATGAAGAAGTATTTAATGAATCAGTCAATATAATCATATAATAGATAATACAGCGACATTGCAGGCAATAGAAATTTTATAAGAAGATTAGTAGAAAGGTACAATACAGAAGCACGCAATAAATAAAAGTCTGAAATTCTGGACACGGCGCCATATCCTGAACAAACTGGTGTTTAAATCATCAACTACAAGTTTTATATCCCCCCACACTTAAAATATTTAGGTTAAATGCATAAACCATCAAAATTATATTAAATAATAATTAATTTAAATTCTATACTGAACGTTTGATTGTGAATTTAGCTCCAAATAATATAAATTCTAACCTTCCATTGGTGGCGATTTAGTTTTCTTGATCTGACAGACCTTTTATTTATTTTTTAATGATTTTGTATTTTTCTTGCGTGTATTTTTTAATCCTACGTATGAATAGTATTTGAGATAATACACTGGTTGTTAATTAGTTAGACTAAATTAATGGTAAACCATAAGAAATTTTTCAAAATAGAAAAGAATAATATTTTAAGGCTCTAGGAAATATAAAAACTAAAAACACAAAAACTAACAGAGAAACAATTTTTTAATTATATTTCGTATACCGCTATACCGCTCTGAAATCTACATTCCTCACACTTTTCCATTGGATTAACAAGTGATGTACAGTGCTCGGTTAGGATCTTCAGGTAAAACTACTGTATCAATATTGCATAAGTAGTTATTTTTTATTTCACTTTTCTTTTGCGACAATAAGTTAACGTCGAATTATCTCTACCGTGAACAGCGTTAACATATTCTATTAAAGTTTTGGTTTTATTATTAACTGAATATGCTGCCTTCTTCGTACGATTGGGGGTTTAATATTTGACTCACAAAAATGTTCGTTAATCGTTCATAGCTGTTGTCGACTGGAGACAGATTTTTAAAAAATTATCATGTTTTTGATCTTTGATTAATTCGTTTTTTATTTTAACTATATCGTTTAAATAATTGAACACTGCTTTTGATTTGAATTATAAAATATTCTCCTTCATCATCAACGGCATTTTCAGATTTCTTCCATCCAATTCGGTTGTTTGCTGGATCTGAAGAATTATTAACATCTCTAAGATCCATCCTTATAACATCATGTCATCTTTGCTTTGACTTCGCTACTGGTCTTTACCAGGAACATGAAGCATATGCGCTACCGATATCAGTGAACCACTGTCATTATATTCAGCTCGTAGCACGTGTCCCTTTCACGGAGTTTGCTTACGATCGGCGCAACTCCCATTGCAGCGTAGATTCGTTCGTTTCTGATTTGATCGGATAAACGGATGCCCATTGACCATCTTAACATACGCATTTCCATAACATCAAGCGCTCATTCTTCACACTTTGTGATCGGCCAACACTCACCACCATACAGCGTAACTGGACTCATAACTTCTGTACATTTTTGACTTCAGCCGAAACAATATGCCGGTCACAGGTTTCCATTTCAACCATGTTGTGCTTATCTGATGGCAAACTGCTTCGGATGTACTAGTGTCACTCTGTACTTAAGAACCGAGATATTTAAAGCTGTTTGTCCGGGACAGATGTTCTCCAGATAATTGTTAGATCTAATCGTTTTAGTGTCAATAGTCATATATTCCGTTTTCTTCACATTTACTAAGGCCAAACTTTTCTAATCGGTCAGCCCATATTTGGACTCTGTTTTGGAGTACATTCTTCGTATTTTCGATTAAAACAACATCGTCTGCATACCTAAGTGCCAGGGGTTTGTATATCGCGCATGATTGTGTCTAACATCACATTAAACAGCTATAAAACATTTTATGTTTTTTAAATGCGTGGTTTTTAAGTTTAATAAATAGTTTTTCACTGTATTTGAAATCGAGTTTTCTCGCTTATTTAAAACAACCTGTGAGATAGCAACATGTGCAGCTTTATTGTGATAGAATTTAAATGTGAAATATATGGGTTTGTAGATTGTGGGATCGGTAATGTCTTTAATAACGTAATAATACATAATTTTAAAAATATATTCGAGTTTCCTCTGGAGTAATTGAAAAATTCCAAATATCTTCTTCTTCTTCTTTTTCGTTGATAACCGTGCCGTGTACTGCTACTAAGGCCAGAGGCACGGGAGGAATTTATATTAACGGGTAGATTTTGGATAAATGAAGGAAGGCAAGGAGTCTAGATTCGGATGTAGGAGAATGCTGTAAAATATTTGGGAGAGAGTTTGGAAGGTTTGCGATTGTACGTTCGGAGGAATATAACGGACAGGTAGTAAGCAAGTGAGGAATAGTTAAAGGAATATTGCATGCAGTACATTTCGGTTGGTCACTATTAGTAAATAAGTGCTTGTGAGTAAGCAGTGTGTGGCCTGAGCGTACACGGCACAGGACTACTTCGTTTCTCCTGTTTGAGTTTTGACATGTAGTTGACTTTATCCAGTTGACGTTGTATTGCTGCAGGTTTGAAAATCCTTCGTTTGCTCTATCGGATAATTTAGATCGTATGGTGTGAAGGAAGTCCTTCGTTGGAATTGGTATAGCGGGAATAGGTGATATTAGACACGCTTCTTTTGCGGCTGCATCTGCACTGTCGTTTGATCCCACGCCGTTATGCCCTGGAATCCAGAGGAGAATAATTTTTCCGGTAAACTCTGATGCGTTGGCTAAGATGGATTTGGCCAAAGGATAATTCCAAATATAGTAAACATTATTGTATTACGATTATCTCTGTATGTAGATATGAGTTTGTTAAATGCGTATTAATTAGCCGACTATTACAAAGAAGATTAATTTGGTAAAGATAGAAAAGAGGTGTTACAATTGCAAACAAAAGTGCGCATCATTGCATGAAGTCAGCAATATGAAAAACTATAGCAACATACAATTAATATGTACACAATATATACAATTATAACAATGACACCAGCCATCATCCAAGGGAAAACGACACAGTAATTAGAATCGAAAATCGTTTGGAAATTTTAAACTCCATTTAGAAACTAATTACGAACCAAAAAAATAAGCACTAGGACAATTACATGAGGATAACAGCCTGATGCGATTAATAAACGTGAACGTAATACAAAGTAAACCTACATACTTTGTTTCACTTGTTAATCACTCACTGTTTTAAGTATTTTGGAAGCACAAAAAAACTAGTTATCCATACAACGTTCATCTGAGTAAATTATGTAATAGGAACCAGTGTCGTTTGCTTATTATATCGCATTCTTCAATTATTTCATATTAAACAAACTTTGTTATGAACGATTTTATTTCAAGATTAGAATTTTTTGCAAAATTAATGTTTAATGTATGTGTAATATTTCCTAAAAACTAAGGCATACATATGTACACACATATATATATATACATGTGTGTACGATCATCTCCTCTCGTTACTCGCGAACGAGTATGAGGACTCTTGATTGGCAATCATACATGTTTATAACGCACATGAGAAACGAGCCGATGCAATGTGTAATTGGAAAGGGACATAGTTCATACTGGATAGCAGCATTGCTAATACGATTTCTTTTTTTTTTTTTTGTGAACAGTTGTAAATATTCTATCATCAGTTTTGTGTATAGTTTCCGATCATGAGCTGTATTTTCCCATCGCTCGGTCTTGGATTTCGTACCGATCTTATTAAGATACGCAGCCACCACGTCCTTATATTTTAACAGTGGTCTCCTTATAGAATTCTATATATAATTATTTTCAGAATACGTTTTGAATTCTTGCATACTATATTCCCGGTCCATTTCAAACGTTTCTTAACGAGCAGTTAATCTTTGGAAAGAGTTACTTCTGCATTCGATATGTAGTCCATCCATTTTATCTGAAGAATTCTTCGAAAGAACCGCATATGGCATTGGTCTAGCCCCTTAATCTGTTTCCTCATTATAGGTCATGAATAACCCCCTAAAAAATATATATTCACCTTTGCTTCATCATTTCTCCATGGCTTGGGTCTTCCATTGCTGTAACAATTATCTGGAAAATTTTTTATCCCTCCTACCGAAACACCAATGTTTAAGGAGATCTAAAATAATAATTTCATATTGATTTTAAAACAATGTTACAATTAATTTCATACATATACATACATAATTCATGAGTAATACTTACGTATATTATTACTTATTGTTAAACAAATGTTGTTATTAATGAATATTTTTAATAAAATAAAAATACTTTTATATCGTATCAAAATATATTTATTTAATAAAAACTTTCTTTTAGTTTTACCGGCTATCGCATCATCAGAACTGAATGAAAATGATAAAAACTAACAAGTAATGAACCTAATCTTCGGTAAACGGAAGAACCGGTCTAGATTCCGGAATTTGTTTGTTAATCACCCGCAAGGAGGAATTTGAAAAAGTTTCGTTTATTTCTAGAATTTGAAGGCAATCAATGACCTGATTGTAAAAACGTGTTAGATTTGATAATTCGAAGCAGGATCATAGGGGTGTCCATTATGTATAATTTACTTTGTAGAAAGCTTAGGGTTAAAAATATGATCAATAATAGTAACGTATATAAACTTAACCGTGAAGATTTTAACTACATATATATATATAAAGTGTGTATGTATATTATATGCAGGACAAACTAATAGGAATATGAATGTTATAACATACCGCATTGTGGAAAAACAAAAATACTGGTCTTTCCAATTTTTCTGGCCACTTTATATATAATGAACATTCCTTTGATCCTGTTTTTAACATTCAAACCTTACACATTTTCACAATTCTAGAAATAAACGGAACTATTTCCAATTCCTCCCTACATGTGATTAACAAACAAATTCAGAAAACCAAACCGGTTCTTTTGTTTACCAAAGATTGTGTTAATTACTCGTTGTCAGTTTTTATCGTTTTCATTCAAGCCTAATCATGCTGCAGCCAATGAAACTAGTAGGCTGTTTTTATTAAATAAATATATTGTGATACGGTATAAAAGTATTTTTACTTTATTTTGTTAAATTAAATACACTATAAAAATACTTTTAAATTATTTTATTTAATTTTTCACTTAAGACGTTTAAAGTAGCTTGCTAATTTTCAATTCTTCTCAAACTTTTCTTCATTATTAATATCTCTCTGTATATACACGTCGTTATATACATATTGTGTGTATGTGTGTGTGTTCGTGTATGTGTATGGAAAAGAAAAAAGTTGATTTAAGTCAACAAACCACTTTTGTTTTAATGTAAACTATCATCAAGGTTCAATGGTAACTTAAAATAAACTGTTGTCTAAAGATCGTTCAAAACATTAAAAGCTATTATCTTTTCTTAATACAAAATGAAAGATATTAAATCCATCTCACCTGTGCATTGACCGCTGATTTTTTCCAGATATTGTCTACAGTTTCTGAAGAATCGCTTCCTTTTATGTCATCGTTAATAATAGAATGCACGTGTTCACCATCAATATAGAATATGATTGTTTCTATAAACAAAAATTAAATTAGAACAAATAGTTTTGGTATTTTAATAAATAACAATACGAATATAACATATTGTATCAACATTAAAGACGACATACGTTTGTACTTTTATATAATATTGCTAATGTGAAAAGATTTTATTTTATATTTGTAATGGATTTCATGTGTAGGTTAGTACTACGTTATCAGCATTAATCTATTAAAACATAATTTTAAAAAAATGAAAAACAGGCGGTGTGAAAATTTTCAAACAAAATTGTATCAAACTTAATTTTAAAAATTGAGATTTAATCAATTCTATATGATTAATTAATTGCAAATGGTCCGTAATATTATATTCTAGTTAAATTTTAAAATCAATAAATTCAGTAATAGGATTTTCAACTATTATAGATAATATTAATCATCATCATCATATTCGTTGGTTCGGTCCGAGCATCGTGAAATTATGAGTTCCAATTCCTTTCAAACTTGTTCGCCATATGTCCCTATTTTCCGCGAGTCTTATAACTTGCTGGAGCGATGAGGCCGCAGTTAATTGTTTAATTCTATCTGTCGTACCTGGTTTCTGTCCTTCCGCGTATCCTTTTGCCTGCTACCATCCCTTCAAGAATTAATTTTTCTATTCCATTCCGACGTACCACATGTCCGAAATACCTCATTATGCGCTGTATTACTACGTCTCGTAAGCGTAGATCCGGTCCTATATCGTTCAAAACTGAGAGGTTGGTTCGCTTTTCTGTCCACGAGATTCGCAACATTCGTCGCCAGCAGAACATCTCATAAGCATCAATGCGCCGAATATCAGCTGCTTTTAGTGTCCAGCATTCCGCAGCATATAGAAAAACAGAGAAGACGAGAGTATTCATTAAGCGAATTTTCGTACTCATTGAGATGTCGTGACTTTTCCATATCTTTTGTAGTTGTCCCAGTGCCAATTTAGCTGTTGATATTCGATTTTTAATTTCATCGTTAGATGCACCATGTTTAGTAATTAGTGATCCCAAATATACAAATTTATCAACTACTTGTATTGTATCCAGTTTTTGTATACCGACTGCAGTTATTCTTGTCGATAATCATTATTTTAGTTTTTTCTCGATTTATTATTAATCCAGCTTGTTTACTTATGTTCTCAAGCTTATGTAAAAGGGTGAAAAGTTTTTCTTTTAATGAGGCGATTATTGTTATATCATCAGCATACCGTAAATTATTAATAATTTTTCCGCCTATTTTTATACCATCTTCCCATTTATCGAGTACTTTCCTAAGTATCCATTCACTGTGTGTTAAATAAAATGAGACTCAGAATACATCCTTGACGGACACCTTTTTCAGCTTTAAATTCGTCAGTTAATTTATTATTGATTTTTACTTTTCAAATGTTATTGTCATACAGCGCTTTAATTAATGTTATTAAATGTCGCGGTACGCCCATTTGTTCTAATATCTGCCATAATGTCCTCCATTGTACACAGTCGAATGCTTTGGAGTAGTCTATAAAGCCAATGTACGCTGAAGTATTAAATTCGCGACTTTTCTCTATTATCTGTCGCATATTCAGAATTTGTTCTCGCGTACCTTTTCCTGGAATAAAACCGGCTTGCTCTTCTGATATCTATGGTAGTATGTACGGCTTAAGCCTCTCATGTATGATATGCAGCATTATCTTCTTCTATATCCTTACGTATCTTATTTAGAAAATTGTTTTTATCCCGTCTACACTTGTTTAATTATTCTACTTATGTCCCGGTATCTTTGTGTTGTTATTTCATTATCTAAACCTTTCTTTTTAATTTCTTTGCGTGTGTTTATCTCCATCCATGTGTCTTCTGTAATCCAAGGTTTTCTTTTGTTGTACGGTATAATATTAGCCTTAATAATATTACTACTGAGTACATAATATTATTTATGTATTTTTTGTTATGATTTGTAATTTCAATTCAATTTTTTTTTTTTATATGTACCAGAAACAAAAAAAAAAATAAGTTAATAATAAAATCAGCAAATGCGCATTATCTACGCGAGCAGTGGAAAATAAATTCATGCATAATAGCAAATTCGATTGTCTTAATTTATTACATTGTTATCAAACAAAAATTAATTACTGAAATAAATTATCAATACCTCTTACGAAACTAAAAAATAAAAATAAAAACGAACGACTGTGACTGTATACAGCAGGTAAATATTATATAAGGTAACAACATATATATATATATATATATATATATATATATATATATATATATATATATATATATATATATATATATATATATATAAACAATAATAATAGTATGAAAATATTTCATTTTAATCATATATACACCTACACATAATTACACCTATACACATATTTATACATCGATACACAATATACATATCCACATATGCACACATATATGTACATGCATGCACATGTATTAATTACGTGTATACACATATTCGTATACACCGCATCATGTAGACATACCAATGCACATGTAAATCATACTAATTTAGAAATATAATGTTCACAGTTATCTCTTACTAATAATGTAACGTATTAAGGGCTTGCGACATCGTTTATAATCTTTTAGATCAATTTTCAATTGGGGAGGCAAAAGATTAAACAATATTGATTCCATATACGACGACTGTATCTGGCAATGATGCTTTGTAAATTTTGACACTAGCGAATTCAACTGAGCACGTCCTAGTTTTGCCTGTTTTGATATCAATTGAGAATCTAGAACGAAACTGGAAAACAAAATCCAACAACTGCACTTCATACAGCTCTCGAGTATTTAACATTGTTAAATTGCAAGGGAACTTATTATAATTAATTTAAATATAGAATTTTATAGTACTGACAACGAACGCGTACAAGATCTAGCAGTATTTTCCCAATACACAATTCCATAAGTAATGACTGGTTCATATAATGTGAGATACAAACGATATAAATGTTTATTAGAAAAATACTGATTTAAATAATAAAACAAATAATTTAACTTCCTCGCTTTCTTAACTACGCACGCACAGTGCGCACGCCATGTCAATTTACTATCAAAAACCAATCCAAGATACTTTATTTCATGAATCATCTCCACGGGATTATTATTTATAAATATAGATAAAGTATTATCAATGTAATATGGCTGAAATGTATAAATCATATATTTAGTCTTACTCATATTTAAAACTAATCCATTATTATTCAACCATTTTGCGATACAATCAATATTTTTTTAATTAAGCTTTCTAAAATATGGGCATAACGGGAATCCACCACTAACACGGTGTCATCCGCAAAATGAAAATTCTACCATAGAGTTTCTAATTACATAATTCGTTAATATCAATTTAAAATAAATGCGGACTGAGAACACTATCCTCAGGGGCCCCATATTGTGAAACTAGACTATCGCTACATAAATTATTCAACTTCGTTATGTAGGATCTATTACTAAGATAAGATTTAAACTAACTATACAAAAATCCTCGCCTCCGCAAACATGTAATTTATTTAATAAAATAGAATGATTCACTGTATCAAAGGCTTAACGTCTATCAAGATATACTGCAACCACAGACTTTCCATCACTTAAACATTCGGTAATGTAAGAAATATAATCAAGTAGCGCGATATTTGTACTCTTACATTTTAAGAAGCCATACTGGTTTTCGCACTGAAGTAGTTGTTCTTATCCAAATAATTCAACAATATTTTCTTTACACACTTCTTAAAAATACAAATTGGTTTATAGTTTGAGAAAGACTGGCGTCAACATACCTGATTTTAAAACTTCTGGAAATACACCAGATTTTATTGATTCATTAAACAAATATGTTAGGGGTTTTATAAAAAAATTAATATTATCTTTAATCAATGTTATCGATAAACCGTCAAAACTATATGAAAGTTTATTAGCTAATGATGAAATAGCTGACCTAATATCTTCATCCACAAAATCTATAAATGCAAATGAACTTAATGTTATTTCATCTGGGGAAACATTCTCTGTAGAATTTAGATCGGGACAAAATTCGTTCAACAAGTTTACAACACTATCTTATTAAAATGTTGGGCGACTAAATATTCATTACCAGGAACAGATATTTTACTATCATTGGCCGTAATTTCCTTAATAACGGAATTCTGGTTCCCTAAAACCCTTTTTAACTACAGACCAGTAATTTTTCTGTTTACTGGAACATTTATTAAGTAAAACGGAATAGTAACGTTTTTTAGTCTTCCTCATCTCATATGTAACATTCTTAGACATAATTTTATACTTCAATGCTAAATCATTATTTTGTGGAAATAAACGTTTAAGATTATATGCTAAATCTTTCTCACGGATTAAACATAAAATTTCTTCAGTTACCCAAGGTGAACGCTTACGAAGTGAGCTATTAAATCTATTTTTACGTTTACTCAATATTATAGCATCAGTTAATTGATGTATAAACCAATTAAATTTTTCGTCTAAAAAGTGGATATTTGAATAGAGTCAAGATTCCTTCGAAATAAGGTTTTATAAAAATATAAATTAACCGGCCCTAAACATTTCTGAATAACAGGAGTGAAAAGTAATTTAGTACTAATAGCGCAATGATGACTGAAATCGATCTTAAATAAGTTATACGAAATGCTTAAGTACAACGAACCAATAAGTAAACCCCTAATACAAATATGATCGAGACAAGAAGGGAGATCAAAGCGGGTCGGTTTATTAATAATATTAGAGAATCCGTTAGAATGCATCAAGTTAAGGTAATCACTATTAATCCATTCATCGAGCAGGTTTATATTTATATTTCCAGCTAGTATAGCAAAATTGTCAACAGAACCTAATATACTACTCAATTCAGCATTGAACTAGGAAACGTAAAAATCACAAAAACGATAAATACCAAAAACAGTCAGACATCCAAATTTTTGTAAATGTAATTTCAAACTATATTGCAGGTAACAAGCGAATATTCAACACCAATATACATCAAAGAATTAGATAGATTAACACTCTACACGATCTTTCAATATCCCGGCACTGAGCTAAAACCGCATACCCTGGAATTGAGTATAAGTTGATTTCTTCAGTATAAATCTATATTTGTGTCAGAATTATTATATCATACGACAAATAGGAGTTATTTAACCATACAAGCCGGTCATCAAAATGCCTGCGTAAACTACGTATACTTAACGTGAAAATATTAATTTCGTTGTTACTAGTTTTTGATGTTAAGATAAATTTATTACGTGAAAAACAATCAGCAATTGTTATTCACAAAATATGTACACATACATATACATTCACACACATATATGCACATATTCTCAAATATTACATATATCCTGCCAACAAATTGTCAAAACATTTATCAGATTCCTTTATACTCATATACGTCAAAAAATAAACCAATAAAATAAATATATACACGAACTACACGCATCGAGTAAAATATATCGAGCGTATTATATTCCAGCATAAAACAGCAAACACCGAAGAATGTAGCGTGAATAATTAGTGATAACATATTTATCCGTTCACCAGAATCTCTTGCAAACTTACCGGGAGTCCATGTTATAGCAAACGTATGAAATTTGTTCGACCAGCTATCAGTACTTTGTTTGCTGAAACTATCTTCCCAGTTTACATTATTGCCCGATATATACAGACCACCTTCCAGTAATGATGATCCAACTTCCCGTCCAGCACATTGTAAATTCTGATTTCCTCTAACAAATGCCATCCTAATTTTACTGTGGATCGTACTATTTATCTCATATTCCAACCAAATATCTAAAGACATATACCTACGTTAATGCGCAAACAAACATTGAAATATAGTTTAAGTACCTTGCGATAGTTTTTAAAATCGCACTTCAATGAAAGTGGAATGGAACTTAATTCTTTGAGTTACTCTCAACTTGTAAAAGAAATTTTACTACATAAAACTATACAGTTTATAAAACGGCGTAATGAGTGCAAGTAGTACGAGTTTTTATAAAATAATGTATATAAGGATAACATTTTATTTCTGAATTTAACAAAGCAAATTATATGATTTAATACGGATGTACTATTACGTTGATCTTGAATCAAGAATTTATCCGTGTACATATAAATTTCACATAAAGTCAGCTATAGTCGTCTTGATAATTTCGTTAAGATATCAATAAATAAATTAAAGTTTTATATATATTCTGCTACAAACTAATTCAATAAATAGTTTCTATAAAATTGTAAACGTTCATCCAAATTAGTAAATTTAGGAATTTAATTAGTCAACGGTCTTAGCCTCATGTTAAACGTGACAGAAATAGTCTGTGAAGCTAAAAAAAAAGTTATAAACTATGTATACCAAAGGTTTGTGTGATTGTTTTTAGGATGTGTGTAACCAAAGTATATATGATTCAGACATAGTAAAAAATACTATTTCCTGTAATCCTGAGTTGTATTTAACTGTTTTAATTTGTTTTATGATTATTTATTCTTCATTATTGTCAATATCTTCATACGTCAGAATAGGCAATGTATTATTTTATATCTCGTTTTTGATATTTTGTCTTTATATGTTTTAGTTTTTAACATTTTTAAAGTATAAACGTACGGTTGATACGATGAAAACATAAATCGTTAATTCAAGTTTTATCAAAACTATAATTTTCTCAAGTCCATACTGAACTAATTATATGGCATACTGATCTGCGTTCATACAGGTTTTGGTGGTGCCTGTAATCTAGTTCCGCGCTATTATTACTGTATTTATTATTTCTTTTTGTTTTCATTTTGTATACGTAGTAAGAATTTGTTCGGTATACGTAATAATATTGTTTTGACATTGATTTTGTAATTTATATTGTGTGCTAAATACACTTTTTATTTATTTATTTATTTATAAAATTTGTCGTATTATACTGAAGTCCGATAAATCCAGTATGACTGATTGACTAAATATCCCAAACATCCGCAGGTTATATGTTTCATAAGTAACGACTTGAACTAATATTATATATAAGATCTTCTTAAAGTACCTTTCGACCTTACGCTAACGATCTGCCGCTATCTTGCATATCGTACAGAAATGACACCGTCTACAATAGGTTATAAAAAGTGGCAAATACCATTTACAAGTACTATAAACGCTGGCGGTTAAAATTAAATACCGAGAAATCGCACACCATACTGTTTACTAAAAGATATCCACCCTCTCTGACTGATATTACTATTAATGGTAAATGCATCAGTTGAAAGAAACAGGTTAACTATGTCGGAGTTGTTCTAGACTCTCGCCTTCATTTTACGCGTTTCCGTTCCAATCTTTCTTCAATTAACAAGAAATTAATATTCACTACCATTATAAAACCTAGGTTAATTCACGCTTGTTGTTCAGTGTCCGTTAGTACTTACAAAAAACTCCAGGCAATCGGTGTTGCAGAATATTATTAAATGCTCCTCGATGGATTAAAATACAGTATATGCATTCCACACTAAATATTGCTTATATTTATGATTATATTTATAAATTATCAAAGAAATTTTATGATAAATGTATCATGACAATTATTTCATTCAAGCAATCGAAGATTATGATATACTTGATCTCAGCATGCGTTACACTAAATACAAGCATCGTCGTATTAAGCACTGATTTTTTATGTACTATGCGATCAGATCTGTGTTAAACTACCGCTTAATATATACTATACGATTTTTATACATGTTAAATTAAATGTAATATATGAGTTAATAGATTTGTTGAATTTTTACTATTGTGTAATTTCAGTTTTATTTTATTTATTATTTCTTTATTTTTTGAAAAGTCATTTGTATGTATTTAGCTGGTAAGGTAACTTTAAGGATATTTAGCATATGTTTATGTACATATATAAATTATTCATGATTTATAGAATTTTATATAGAAATTCTTCGTCTTCTTCTTCTTCAGTAAACACTTCGACATGTTCTCTCTTGTTTGAGCACAACTAGCTCTTATTATATTTAACGTATGTCGTATTACTTATTCATGGTCGAAAATTAGTGTACGGGTCTTCTGCACATTAAGAATCCACAATTTCCACCCAACAACACGTTTTCATTCTACACATGTTCCCTTTGGTACTTATTCCGTAATTTTCAAAAAAAACTATTCCTATATTTGAATGTTGAGGATCTAAAAATTTCGGTTCTTTCCCGTTTATATTAGAAGATATAAATTCACTTAAAAGATATACATTATCCACTTTAGTGACATTCGGTAATTATGCGCATTGTATTGTTGCAACAGCAAAATTTATTTATACAGTGCACCCGGAACAGTAGTCTTCTATCCAACGTTAATTTTCTTTTTACCCGAGGTTACTTATTTTCATTGGGCGTTTAGCTTTCATTTCACTTCGTTATTTCTTAAGTGGGAGCATATACTTGTGTCTTCAACAGGTTCGAAGTTAAAGTATTTTGAATATAATAAGCCTCCAGCATCTTAACTAATTCGACTTCCATAGCTTCAAACGTTACTGACTTTCAATAACAAAATAATTCGTATAAATGAAATGCCCTGGTTGTTTTTTTTGCTGTAGACGGTCGTTCGTATAGATATAAAGAAAAAAATGTCAAGACGTTAATCGAGGGAGATTATTCTTGTGGTATCTTCAACAACTCTGTTTGCCTTTTAATGCGACGTGAAACATTCGATTCTTTAAAACACTTTCAATTATATTAACGGATGCAAAATATATCAAGGTTTCATATGCCTCCTTCGGTAGTAATCTATTCATATTGCAATCTAACCAATGAACATTATGTAATTCTTTTCTTCAAAACCGTTTTTAGTTTACTGTATCAAATGATTAATTTGTAATAAATAAATAAATTTAAAGTATACATGTTACGTTTATGTTATTATATGGTTATGCATGTTAGAGTACCGTGATTAATTTTTATGATACATTCTGATCGCAAATGAAACTTTCCCTAACTTGCTTAAATATAGCTTTGCGTGAACTTTATAATGTTGATAATATTATTCTGTTAAAATTTTAATTATTCCTCTAAATTAGAATATGTAAAAAATGTTGTGCCATTTCAATTTTTTTTTAAATGCAACATTTCTAATTTAAATACAACTTAACGGAGATATTACACTGAATTTTGGTACTTGAAGGCGATATTTACCCGGAACAATCCAATCTCCGACGGGCAATTTGGCATTTATCTTCATCGTACCGTATCGAAATGCAAATTTTGATTTGGTAATAATTCGCGCTGATTTGATTGGAGGAAGTATATGGAAACTGTACGAAGTTTTCTGACAATATTTAGTATCCGGCGTTTTGGTACAGCTAAAGACAAAATACACATACAATTCTCTATTATGATGAATATTTACACAATATATTTACATAAATTACTCAGCCATTATATTAAATTTCAGAGAGTTTAATCGGAAATATTAAAATTAGGCTGTTTGTATTTTAATATTGTTTTATCTAAATTATGATAAGAATTTTAAAACTATTTTAACATTTATATAAATAAACATTTGGTTGATATTGAATTAAAATATTTTTGTTTCGTTAGCGGTTTGTGTCAAGCATATTTTATTCCACGTTTTATTCATATGCTAATGTTATCAACTGGGAATATATACCTAATGTATCTGAAAATGAACCTATTTATTTCAAGCTATATATATATATATATATATATATATATATATATATATATATATATATATATATAACTATATTTAAATAAACCTACTTTACATTTCTTCTTAAAACATGCATTATTTTTCCGAAACTTTTTTACAATTCTCATTATATCTACACAATTTGCGAGATGTGTAACTTACGTTATATGTGTGTCTTAAAATACGTACATCGTTAATAATTTTATTTTTATTTTATTGATTATTTTTAACACGTTCACTGAATGGCGGAATATATTTTTACAATAAAAATCTTGATAAGAATATGTGAATATTTATAATTCTGAGTTAGGCACAAATATTTATTTACTAATGATGCCGATACAGATTATTATCCTAATAAAAAGGAAACATATATGTCGATGTATAAAATGTATAGTAAAAATATTAAACTCTGTCATGACATGTGTGCGCATCTTCTTCCTCATATGCAAAGAGATTTGAATAAATTCATGTAATATGAACAAACTTATCTCAAGAAATCTGTAGATAATATCCATTATGTGGAAAATTGGAAAAGCCCAGGAGATAACAACAGATATCAAATAGATTATAGATTTAGGAACCAAGTTAAAAGACTGAAAAAGTTATCCTGGCACTGATTATAGAAAGTGATCATAATCCATAAATTATGAAATGTTTAAAGCTTAATAAAAGAAACGATCAGTCAGTCTACTAAAACACAAGAGAGTTTAGATATTGAAGAAAAATGGACACAATTAAAAACAAAAGTAATGAGCACGGCGAATACCATATTAGGAAAAAGAGAACAAAGGGCTAAGAAAAAACGGATGAATAATGAAATTTTAGATTTAATGGAGAAACGAAGAACATTCAAAGGTAAAACGAAATTCAGTACAAATACTTGAGAAATGAAATTAATCGGAAATGTAAAAAGGGAAAGGAACAATGGATACAAAATAATTGTGTGGAGGTTGAACAAAAAATTAATGTACGAAAAACTGAAGATGCATACAAACTAATAAGGAAGAATTTTTCAAACTATAGAACAAAAAGTAGCAATATAAAAAATAAATGTGGAAATATGCTAATTGAAGATAGAGACATCGCGTATAGATTGACAGAATACTTTGAAGAATTATATATGGGATATGATAAAGAAGAAATTATCGAAAAATAAGATATGGTAGATATAGAAGATAAAGGCCATACAATCGCAATACCGAAAAAAGAAAAAGCTAATACATATTTACAAAAAATAAAAGTACCAGAGAAGCAATATTGGCCTTACGATTAATCGTTACAGAAAGAATAAAGAAAGGAAAAAGCACATTTATAGGATTTACAGATATAGGAAAGGCATTTGACAATGTCGAATGGAAAAGATGTTTGTAATATTAAAAAAACATGGAATTAAAATATAAATAAAGAAGGGTTATATACAACCTACTTAAGAATCAACGGATGATTATAAAAATTAGAAATAAAGAAAAAAAAACAAAAATCGGAAAAGGTGTAAGACAAGGATGTGTCTTGTTACCCATGTTATTCAATGTTTACATCGAAAAAGCGATTAAAAAAAATAAAGAAAAAGTTAAAACCAATACATGTGGAAAATATTAGTATGCCTAAATTTGTCGATGATATCGCTGTATTAGCTGAATCAGAAAAAGAACTGAATAAAAGTGCAAACGTAATGGAAAACTTGCTGCAAGAATATAATATGAAAATAAACAAAAGGAAGACCAAAATATTAGTATACAATAAATATAATAATATAAGTAATTAATTTAATATAGATATTAAGCGAGAAAACGTAGAACAAGTAAACGAATTTTATTATTTGGGAAGCGTAATAACCAAAGATGGTAAAAGTAAAAGGGATATAAAAAGCAGAATTGAAACAGCGTTTTATAATAGGAATTGACATCGAAAAACATAGATCTAGCCGTTAGGAAAAGACTGCTGCAAGTATATGTATTCAGCATTGCCCTATATGGAAAACTTAGATAATGACGAAAGGCGAGAAGCGAAGACTAATGGCATTAGAGCTCTGGTGTTACAGAAGATTAAAATGGACAGATAAGGTAACCAACGAAGAAGTTTAGAGAAGAATTAATGAAAAACCGACGTTGTTAAAAATAATAGTAAAAAGAAGAACCCAAATGATAGGCACTGCGACACGAAGGGCTAATAATTCGTCTAATAAAATGGATGCATCCGGGAAAGAACGTGATTGGAAGGCCGCGAACAGATTACATTTCACAGATACTCGAAGTTATCACGGCGTCATCGTATGAAGAACTGAAACGGATGGCACAGAATCGACAGAAATAGAAATCAATGACAAACCAATCTTAGGATTGAACACAATATGATGATGATGATGTAGAAAATAAAATATTTCCTTCGAAAAAGGTAGTGCGAGGTAGTCAGACATTAACGCTACCATTTATCGATATTCGTCATTGCATCCAGCGCATTAATATTTTTTCCATAGTAGTAATGTCCTCCATCCGTAAATAAACTCTGAACAAATTTTTACTCTAGGACTTCTTTTAAACACTCATATTTTAAATGGTCTCATCAAAACAAACAAATACTATTGTATGTGTTCGTACGAACAAGTAAAACCTAAAAGCACGATCACTTTAACAAATATTCATATAGTGCTTTCCAATTTGAATCCAGAAAAAAAATGTAAATATAAATAATAGTATAACTTTGAATCAAATAAATATTAAAGTTATACAAAAATTAACTATTTACTCAAAAATATGTATAGACCCTATCATTTATGTGATTCTATAAGCTCTAAAAGCATGACTTTTGTATATTTCGCAAATTAATTATGAAGCTTATGCTTTAGTTTTTGTTAATATCACAGTTATATCGCTGCAAGAGTTTTGTACAGAAAATAAAATAAAGGATTTTCAACCGAATAAAAAAGAGAAGATTTGAATGATGAAAAATTCGTACATAGGAGATTACGTACGACAGCTCTTAAATATCTAATTATTCTAGTACTACATATATATAAAGAATTAAGTTTTATTACTTATTCAAAAATATCGATCCACTGTTCATCTCTTGCTCAGATCGTACTGTTGGTTTAATAAATAATTTTCCATCTTTTATATAAATATTTTCTGAAAATGATTCATATGTTACAAATTCATAATCCTGAAGAAAAAAAATGGAAAGTAATAAATTATAACCATGAGCAATATTTTAACATGATAGAGTTCGAAACTTATGATAAATAATATGTCATCATAGCTTGGTCTCACTTTTATTGTTTTTAATGTAAAAATATAGTAAATACGGATACATAAATACAGAGACTTCATTATATATATTTTATAGTGATATTACAACAATAAATTATTTGGTGTACGAAAGTGTTTATATTATGTTCCACATTTTGTTGAAATTAATAAAACAATGTTCTAATTCATCACATTGAGATAAGCAAGCTTTTTTTACTATTTTTGTAAAATTATTAAATAAAGATATTCCTATGAAGTTTGCGAAAGGACTGCTCTATATATATTAGTATTGTATAACTTGTTTCAATGGCATAAATAATTTAAGATAAATAGCACGATTTGTCAAAATAATCTGAAATTGAACGTTTAACATAATTATATGATCTCAATCATTAGTGTAAAAATTCGAGGAATACAATGGTTTTACAATCACAAAATAATTAAATATAAAATTAGTTTTCATTATGTTAAAAGTATGTACACTACACAGTATATTTACTGGTTCGTCAGCTATCTGTATAATATGTTTCCACAAGTTGTAATCGAACGATGTAAAATTGTCTGACATAATTATTTCGTCTGCATAAATTTTTTGACTCCCTGTTATAATCTGGACCTCTCTATGACTTTTCATTAATTCTTCAATAGCAACTTGATGATCTGTAGGAAGTCATACATATATATAACAATTACTAAACATTAATCTCGATCGTATTAGATTAAATTATGTTGTATAGATAATTCATTTGTTTCAATCATATAAACAACAAAATTAGAAGTAGATTCCATTTTAGATAAATAAGTAAATATCATCAACCTCTAAATTCAAAAATAGAAACGCTTCCTCTACTACAAATACGTAAGTTAAGTATTGTTTTTAAAATTGATGTAGAACATATAATTTTTGACATTACCTGATTTTATACCATCGAAAAATTTAAAATAATTTGGACTTCCGCATTTATCGATTGGATTGCCGGAACATTCCATTATATCGCATGATTGCACCATCTCCGTTATAGTTGGATGCGGCGGTTCATTAAAACAATAACAATCTGTACTAAACATGATATATATATATATATATATACTTATCAAGTACACATATTACAATTTTGTCTAAGAGACCAATAAACACGTTTGAAATAAAAATGACATATTATCCTCAAATTCTTCTTATCTTACTAAACTGGGCTGTCAAAATATTCATTAGAACATGTGTCACGCTTAGTTGTAAAAGTCACATGAATTATTATCAAGTTCCGTGTCCAATGAAAAAATTCATTTAGGTCAAACTGCAATAATTTTGTTACTAATACTAGATCGTAGTCTTTTGTGAGGAATGTTGTATTATCAGCTTTTCTACTTACAGATCTACTGGTTGTATAAAAGAAAAGCAAAGGTCTCGCAACAGATACTTGAGAAGACCTGATTTGATGAATGTTAGATGTATCAGTTATTAAATTTAAATTGAAAATATTTGTCTGCTCAATATATAGGAAATAATTTAAAATACGAGTTTTTAATAGTAATCTCTCACGCTAATTGAAAGTCTGACTGACATCTAAAAATTCATTTGAACAATATTCTTTGTTTCTGAGATAATTGCTAGTAGTTTTTAAATATAATGCATTTATTAGCCTTTGCCAAGTCTAAACTAATAATTCAATACCATGGTTTGTAGTGACACAATTAATTAAAGTACAACAATGACAACAAACTCTTGGGTCAATGAAAGGTCCAATTTTTCAGATTTTGAATTACTAAATACCAAGTTAAAAATTGAAACTAGCAATAGAATGATTTTCTGTGACAATTTTCACTCATTATGAGGTCAGTGTTTTAAGGAACGAAAGGTTGGATATAGTACACATCTATTTTTTAGTTTCTAAAGAGGAAAACGTTCCATCTACACATTATTATCGCGAGGAATTAGTTGTATTACACTAAGACCGTTGAGAATTTTTGTTCACTATGATCATTAAGAACTTTGCGAAAAATGATGCTTTCTACCACAGATTGTTTAAATCACATTCATATTGGTACCTTCTACAGAAAAAACATGTCGCTTAGAGCATTCCTTGCCGTATTACAACTTGATAAATTCGCTTTAAGAATGTTTAATGTGCAAGCAACTCTTATTCCATTCTGTTGTCAACATTTCAATTTCAATCATTCACGACGGATGAAATATCATCCAATTTTATAGTTTGGTCTAACCTCTTGCAACTATATTACACATTTAGGCCTGTACAAATATCACAGGCGAAACATGATTATGCCGACAATAACACTTCTTTCTAAAAATATGTTTAATATGATTTTAAACGTCAATATTTAAAAATTAATTCTGTAAAAAAAAATGTCCGAGACTAATAACAAATGCTATCAGAAAAAGTTTAGTGTTAATGAGCGGAATGAAATAAAAATTATGCTTACCTATTTGTAACGGCTCCATATGGGTATTCAAGTTCTAAGCAAATACCGATGCATCTTTTAGGAGAATTCGTTCGCAGCAATTTTGTTAGTCTATATTTTATCTTTGGTAACAAGCTCATCATATTGTAATAAGTCACACAAGCTGAGTAATTACCGATTTCTGCAATATCTAAGCACAATAATAATTTTAATACAATTATGGAAAATTTTATTAAGAATTTTATACGAGGTAATTTTCGACTTTATTAAATATCCGTAATGCACCTAATCTATTTATAAATATGTAATAATTGAAAAGTTGAGCTTTTTTCGAATCGAGTAATCAGCAAATAGATGATTTAAAAACTTAACAATTATTTAATTTCATTTTTTTCTTTTTAGAACTTTTCATCTGAAGATTTTTTTACCTAAATATTTCAAAATTGATGAACTCTTACCCGAAATAACATTTAAGTTAATATTAAGTCTGGTGATCCCAACCATATAAAAGGTAACATGGATCGGTAGACTTGTTTAATTATTCATAACATATTATCAATTTAATATACATCAAGTTTAAATAGGTGAACTATAAGAATGCCCATTTTAAAAAAATCAATGTTACTTGTTACCAGTAAGGAGGCAGCAAGTACAATACATACGTATCTACATGTGCACAATTGAAATGCACACGCGATATATATATATATTATATATATATATATTATATATATATATTATATATATATTATATATATATATATATATATATTATATATATATTATATATATATATATATATATATATATATATATAAAATTTAATTAACCCAATATGCCAGTTGAATATAAGCTAAATTCCCAACTTCCTCCGCATTTTTTGTTAGAGTCGCCCGGACATGGCTGATAACATTTATCATCCGTAAGTAATTTCATTTGATCAGAAAGTTGATCGCCACAGTAACAAAGGTCTCTAAAGTAAAATTAATTCAATTTTAACCTTCCTGTAGTTATTAATCGAATGAATTAAGGAAAATTCACTTATACATTTATATTACATAATTTCTTTTTATGTTTTTATTACTACTTGTTTTGTGATTGTTACTTTTTTCGATATCATTATTATAAATGGGCGGAGACTTTAGATCGATCGAATGATTAATTTTATTTTCAATAAGATAGACTATTGACATTTGGTTTAGTAATTTAATAAAATTTTGAGCGACCGAGTTTGTGCATTATGACTATTGTGTTATGATTCTTTCTTAAACAATATGAAAAATTAAGCAAAATCACTAGTTCGTTCAGCATTTAGTCTTATTATTTTCTAAACTTATTTTATTGTGAATGTAATCTGTAAAAAATACCAACTAACTTTAAGATAATTATATGTTTTTAGACACAGTCTCGTTTTAGTTACGAAATAAATAGGTTTGTAGTTAGATTATAAATAATTGGAATGGAATTGTGCAGTTAACTGTTAATATTTTTTACGATAATAAAGTCTGTGATGCTAAGCTTGAACAATGCACGAAAAAACTCCACTTTTATCGTGGTTCAATATGAGGTGATTTGTCAACTGCTCTTCAATTATACAGGGATGAATAGAAATTGTCACCTATATATTATCGGTCGTAGTGGTATAAATTTTCTCTCGGAATTGTCGATAGAATTTCACCCACTAACCACCACACCGCTGCAAGCCCCTTAACCCTTCAGCTGGTAGCAAAGGTTAATAAAGTGTTTTGACTCCTTGCAGCGTTTTCAGGCTTTTACTATGCCGAGCAGGATAATTTGGACCGTGTAATAAACAGTTCCAACTCATCTTCAACCTCTGCCGAATTATTAAGGGTTGAAAATTCGACGAAAATCTCGCTTCGCCGCTTTTTTTTTTTTTTTACTTAACTTCACCTTATTAAATCGACGGATGATCGGATTGTTTGTTGGCAGCTTTATACTATATAATGTATAAGCTAAGCTATCAGATGTGTAGATCTGGCGTGTGGGTATGGAGTTGTAAAGTGTAAAAATGGAAATTCGCTGTTGTTCTTCGATATTATGATAGTCGTGGGTCAGATATTTTTTCCCTTTTATATTTAAGATATTTGGATGTGATGTTAACAGTTTCACACGCCGGCATATTTGTTACCCCGTTCTTTTTTCTGTGTCCGCTCATTCTTCCTAATACAACTGTCTCGTCTAAATCCCGTGCACGCGTTATGTGATCGAAAAATTTGCGCATTTTTTCGCGTATACCTTGTGAAAGCCGTTTATCTATATTAATCCGCTTAATAATCGCATCGTTCGTTTATCGTACCACTTTATTCCCAACATTATGCGCCAGCATTTAATTTCAGAGGCATCAATATTTATTACCCATATTACAATTGCCAGAGAAATGAAATAGAAAAATATTCGACATATAAAAGTCACAAATATGATAAGCTGCGGCAGTTATGTAGAATTGACTGCACACATATATTGAATGAAATTATTTTATCAAACAAATTTTCGATTTTTATATCGGAATTATTTAAAATTAAGCGTGTATATAAATAATCGCTATACTAAAATTTGTAGGCTACTACATTTTTGTTTCATTTTTTAGTATAGCGATTATTTATATACTATTCTCCTGGGACAGTTACATATCAGTGCTAAAGAGTCTGTCCTATTATTTGTTAATAGTGTAATAGCAGGGCGAGGCTTTAGCGATCTTCATTAACCATGACCAGGACTTTCAACAGGTATTGCTGAAAATTTAGCTCTCCATAATCCCTCCATAACCTCCAGTCATATACGTCCTGTCACCACTAGAATCGACTGCAAATGAGACTTTTCGTCGGTAGCGGATGTAATTATGGACTTACTCGCCGCTAACCTCTATACCAGAGGGCTATCCGCAACTTGTGAGGACACCCGGTTCAGGTTAGAACTCCGGCTCCCGAGAGGTACAAAAGTACCTTCGGGGGCATATATGTTGGATATATATGTATATATATATATATATATATATATATATATATATATATATATATATATATATATATTTAATATATTACAAAAAAATGAAACAAAAATGTAGTAGCCTATAAATTTTAGTATAGCGATTATTTATATACACGCTTAATTTTAAATAATTCCGATATAAAAATCGAAAATTTGTTTGATAAAATAATTTCATTCAATAAGCGGCGAAGCGAGATTTTCGTCGAATTTTCAACCCTTAATAATTCGGCAGAGGTTGAAGATGAGTTGGAACTGTTTATTACACGGTACAAATTATCCTGCTCTGCATAGTAAAAGCCTGAAAACGCTGCAAGGAGTCAAAACACTTTATCAACCTTTGCTACCAGCTGAAGGGTTAAGGGACGAAGGTCCTAGTATAGCAATGATGTGTAAGTTAGATAAATTTATAATTACTGAAACAGTATTAAATTAAATCACCATTATGTTGTTTTTTTAAACATTCCGAAAAAAAAAACAGTATCATATACTAGTACTGAAATATACATTCAAAAATTTTCGGAATTTTTAGTATGGCTAAAATTGTGGATAGGGAACCGGAACATCTTCACCACCATTATGAAAATAATTACGTTTGACATTGTAAAATTAAGAAATTTTAAATTGAAATTTTTAATAAGCTTAAATGTCATAAGATCAATATCAATAGATTATTGTGAAAGATGATATAATTCATACGTTTATTTTCTAATAAGTTTCAATAACCGGTAATTAAATGTATAATTGTGACGAATATTATTTATAATTAATACGGAGTTGTATTTCCAGAATCATTATTTTACCTAAATTATCGTTATATGTGTTAGATTTAGGGTTTATATATTAGTTTTCATGCACTTGTCAATACATTTAAATACTTATATCATGATCATAGATGCACTCATCAATGCATTTAAATGCTCATTATCATATTCATAGATAAGTTTATAAATTAGTTTTCATACATTTGTTAATGCATTTAAGTGTATATATAATGATTTATGTGTATAAAAAATATTTATTAATATGTGTTTTACGAAAATAATTTAAATTATTATTATCGCTATTAATTATACTCATAAATTATAAACATTAAACTTGTATTAATTACCCGTCAGATAACCCAAAATAGAGGAATCCTTGTTTATAACATATTTTATCACATAAATATGGTTCCATATATTCATACTTTGTCCAGTAACCATTTAAGATGGATCTATTTCTTTCGTTGTAAAATTCTTTAGTATCTTTGTAACATCCAATGTAAGTACTTCTTGGCCTGGAACTAATTTCTGAAAATGAACCGATGCTTCACGCATTATGTAGTAGTAATTTAAGCATAATTTATAACTATTTTTTAAATATTTATTGCAGATAATTTCTTCATTTTTAGAGAACACATTTTCACCTTTAATAAATAAAAAACCTAGCTGTTGATATTAAATACTCAGCATATATAATACCTGAAAGATTAAATTTGGAATGCGTTATAAAAATTTCACCATCATCTGAAGAGTACTATAAATGATAAAATATAAATTAAAAAAAAATTATCGATAATTACTACAGAATTATCTTACATGAATAGAGTGTAATTAATACACCTTTTTCTCCAATCTTTCTTGTTGTTATGGAGTAAAAAACTCTATGTGTTAACTTAAATTTTGTCACAATTTGTAACATACTCAAATGTTTATAAAGATTATAGTTGAAAATGTATCCCCAGGTTCATTAATTATCATTTTAAATTCAGTAAACTCAAAACGTTACAAATCAAATATTATTTAAATTACTGGTAATAAAATTCCAACTAATTTATATATATATTCTTATATTGACTTATACGCTAGTGAATGTTGATGACCAATGTGTTCAATAATCTCCTGTTGCGCTCTCCTTCGTATAATTGTTAAACAAGAATAAGGAGATAAAATTAAAATTAACGCTAGAATAAAAGTAGCACAATTTAATTTTTAATCGCTTCAGACAATTTAAGGCGTTGTTTTTCACATCCTGTATACTGCTTAAACACAAACAATCCAAAGAAAAGACATTCTTCGACAATGTACTGTATAATTTATAAAGAATTTTCGCAACAACAAAAACCTATTTGGGAATCGCGTAACTATATTTGCCATGTTTGGTTTTTGTTTTAACATTTTTCAGTTTGATAAATTTATAACTGAGAGCTCTTTTTGTAGATATATGTATTTCTTACGGTTATTCTTGTCCAATTCGTGATAAAATCAGACGGATAGAGCAAGTAGATAGTTACATATACCTAGAACAAAAATCACAACAAATAAAGACAATAAAAGCAGAAGTGACAAGGACAAGCATGGCCAACATACGGCCCGCGTAATGAATTTATATGTGGCCTGGAAACAATTTTTCAATATTAGCATTTAACCTTTGTTTGTTAGTTACAATTGATTTTATTTTATCGGTACGTTTTCTGTTATTTGCTTCGTTTTGAGCCTTTTTATAGACTTATTCAATTCGTTTTATTATTGTTTTACTGTTATTCAGCGCGGTTCATTTATTTGCTCGTTTGAAAATTCCGTTAATCCGTTTAGTGTATTTTGAATAAATTAATTATCGCTGGTTATAATATTTTTAATTTACGAAATAAAACAGAGTTGGTCTCCGTTCGAATTAATTCGTTGCTAGTCGAAATTGTCCGAGATAGTTTTCGGTATAAATTTAATATTGTTTCAGTTAGTTACGATACAATTTATGTATTAATACGGCATGTAACATTTTATTTTTATTTTAAATAACATCGCATATTAAAAAACTTTTTCGCTCCAGGTATGGCTTCCAAAAAACGGAGAGTACATTTAGAATGCCGTGTATTTAATGAAGAATGGAAGTGGAAATATTTTTTGGCAATACACTTAAGAAGACATTTGGAAACAAAACATGCGAGTTATACACAAAATTTAAACGAAGAAAACCGAAAAATACAAACCGCACATCTGGAAGTAAAATTGACTCGGCAGCAAAATCTTATACGAGAATCTATTACTGAGCAAGTTTTTTAGTAGCAAAGCGTATTGCTCAATGCGGAAAACCTTTTGCTAAAGGAAAATTTATAAAAAAAGTTATGTTGGACATTTGCGATGTGATATGTGTCCAGAAGTTAAAAATAAATTTGAAAATATAAGCCTGTCTCGACAAACTATTGCTAGAAGAATAGAAGATTTAAATACTAATATAGTTTTTTTTTGTTTGTTTTTTTTACGAGTAGTTATTGCCTATAAGGCTATTACTCGAAATATGAATTAATTATATATTATTACACAGTTTCGAATTTATTATGAAGTTGGTGAGAAGGAGGAGATTGTTTACATCCGGTACATTTTTCTTCAGCTGATTGCACCGATATTGAGCGAATTTCGGGAAGATAACCACGATATGGTAGACTATTGATGAAGTACAGCACAATTCGCATATTGGTGGTGGTTGGGCACTCAGTAGATAGGAGTGCGTACTCAGCGTGTGACCAATATACACTCGGTTGACGGCTGTTTCCAACCTCGGTGAACAAATTTTACCAATCTTTGACGGCCAGGTTGTTAAGTCCTTCTTTATATTTCCAAGTATACTCGGCCGGGAATGGAAGGACCGATTCCACGCGTCCAGAATTTTCTGGCAATAATATTTTGCTTTGTCTTCTTCTAGTACTGTCGGCAGGTAAGCTTTGTTAAGCCCTTGTGCCGCACGGTGTACCTCATCGTGGCCTATTATCCCTCGATGGTTTGGAATCCAGACGAAGGTGATGCCGGTATTAAATTCACTTAATTTGTGAGCACTGTACCATATCTGGTCTACCATGGGCACAGTAGAATTCCTCGCTTCAATGCACTGTAACGCCATAGCTGAGTCGGTCAGTATAACATACTGGTCAGCAGGTAATTCCGCAATTCGTAACAAACACTGGAGCAAGACAATCATCTCAGCCGCTAGAACTGATGACATGGTCGGTAAACTGAAGGAATGGATCATGCTGCCGATTGAGAAGGCACCATCAACACATCGTGATGATTTAGATGCGTCGGTGAAGCAAACGACTGCGTTGGGTTGCTGTTGCAAGACAATCCTAAGCTTCCCATGGATTTCCACCATCGGTTTCATTTTAACATCTGCTGAAAATAAATCCCAACAGATATTCGGAGTGAATTGGCTCCAAGGCGGTACAATCACCGGTATTCTACATAAGGTATTACGTAGCGTCTTTAATGGGTTTTGGATTTTGAGCTGTAGCAGCAGATTTTGTAGATGGATTCGATTTGGATGCTGCTGAAGACTAGCTACCTTCATTGCATACTTGATAGCAAGTATTTTTCTACGGTAACAGAGAGGCGGAGTACCGCTAAGATACTGGAGGCTAGCTGTTGGTGAGGTTGGGAATACCTTCAACGCGATACTAAGTCCAGAATTTTGTATCATATCAAGTATTTTTAGCAGCCGTTTGCTGGCGGACGAATATATAAACGAACCATAGTCTATTCTTGAAAGGATAAGGGCGTTGTAAATCCGAAGTAGTGTTGAACTTCTTGGACCAAAGGTCTTATTACTTATCATTTTCATTATATTGAGTAGTGGCTGACACTTTTGTCTAAGTGCCATTATGTGATTACGCCAAGTCATTTTAGGATCTAAATGTAGACCAAGAAATTTATACGTCATTGTACATTGTATAATGGAGTTACTGACGGTTAGATTTAATGAAATTTGGCTTCGTTTTTTGGTGAATACCGTGTACTTCATCTTTTGGGGGGAGAACTCTAGACCAGTAGTTCTACTCCATTCGTGTACATTATTTAGACACTTCTGTAACAGATTTTGAGCGTAAAACACATCGTCTGTTAGTAGAGTTATGTTGACATCATCAGCAAATAACCTCGTTGAAATTGGTGCTGGGATATGATCTACAATCGTATTTACTAAAATCAAAAAACAATACACGCTTAATACACTGCCTTGGGGCACCCCATTTTCTAAATTAAAGTCTTGGGAATGTTTATTTCCTATTCGGACTTTGATCGAACGATTTGAAAGGAAATTTCTTGTAAATTGAACTAATCGACCTTTCAAGCCCATCTTCAGTAGTAATTGAATTACTTTGTAACGCCATGCTGTATCGTATGCTTTATGTATATCGAAAATATTGATATAAGGTAATGTTTCTACCGGAAAGCTCTCAATATTTCCTGTTGCAGATTATACGAATAATTTAAAATAGGTCAATTTTTATGCAATAGCTTTGGATGAATGTTGCGATGTAAAAGATACTGTTTGAAGCTTTAGCCAGTGGGCTAACGGCTTCACACTCGTTTGTATCACGTAATAAGATATGTTCTGTGTTATGTGATAAGCTTTATAATATAGTTACTTATTTAACGTTAAGTTAAGGTAAATTTTAAAAAAAAAAAAAAAAAAGATACTGTTCAGTTGTTAATTTTTATCAGAGCTATCACCAAAGATTTTCAAATTTCGGAAGATCTTTTATCGATTGTTCCGATGAAAGGCAACAACAAAAGGGGAATATCCTTTCCGAAAGATTAAAAAGTGTTTTTTAGAGTACAATGTTGACTGAAACAAATTGGTAAATGTAGCAACAGATGGATCACTAAACATGATCAATAAAAATATTAACTCATTGAAGATAAAGTTTCTGAAATCGACGTAAATCTTCAAATTATACCCATACACTACATTATTTAACGCGCACTATGAAAAAATATTTTAAAATTCGATCATGTTACAATGTTTGTATGAATTTTCTACGATCAAAAGGATTAAACCGCAAGTAATTTATTGATCTCCTTGAAGAACTAAATACCAACCATTTAGGTATACTATAATAAAATCTTTGTTTAAATTTGGGAAAAGTTTTAAGGTGTGTGTGTGTGCGTGTGTGTGGGGCCTTCAAGAGAAAATAAAAATATTTTTAATGCATAAAAACAATGAAGATTTTCCTGAGTTATTAAATTCAAATTGGATTTGTGATTTAGCATGTCTTCCGATATTCTCGCACACTTGAAGGAATTTAACAAATGTTTGCAAAAAAAAAAATTATTTTTAAAAGCCTTTAAAATGAAAATAAACAACAACAAAAAATAGTTAAAATCACTACAGTTTTTCTTTATGAAAACTACAAAGCTTTTCGGCTGTTAGGCCATTATCAAGTGAATATTTAAAAAATAAACATATAAAATGAAAAAATATTAATTTAAGATTATAATTTACAAAAAATCAGTAAAATGAAGAACAGTACGACTGTCAGGTTGTTTCATTAATACTGTTGTTCATTTTGATGATTTTTATGAATTGTAATCTTAAATTAATATTTTTTCATTTCATATTTTTATTTTTTAAATATTCACTTGATACTGGCCTAACGGCCGAAAAGCTTTGTGATTATTTTTAAAGAAAAACTTTAGTGATTTTAAACTTTTTTGTTGTTGTTTATTTTAATAAAAATCACTACATTCCATATTCTTCTAATTACTTTAAAATGAAGCTTAGCCTTTTTTCTACAAATCTAATTCGATTATTTTCCAACGTTACAGACCGTACATTTAAACATTTTAAAAGAAAAGGTTCAAACATTTAATAAAAATATTCTTGATTAATGGCAGATTTCGAGAAAAAAATTCAATTGCTTCAAAAAAATCGATAAAATTTTATCGACTATTTGAAATCTATTTTCTGTGCAAGTTCATGACGTTCCTGTTGATATACAATTAGAAATAATTAATTTAGAATGTGATGAATTATTACGCGAGAAATATCGAGAAGAGCAAAAAAATTTGTGTATTTTCTATAAGCAATTAAATAACGTGAAATATGGAAATTTAAAAAACTGGGCAAAACGTATTTAATAATATTTAGCTCAACTTATATTTGTGAACAGACCTTTTCTTTAATGAATCTAAATGTACAAGATTAAGATTAAATTATTTACATTTGGAAGCTATGTTAAGGATAGCTACTACAAGTATAGAACCAAACATTACAAAAATTATAGACGACTCAAATCGCCTCAACACGTCGCATTAGTTTTATTATACTAATTTGTTGTGTCCGTATAAATTTCGTAATAAAATTTTGTTTACTTAAAAAAATAAGTGTTTGGCTTAACATTTTTTAATTTTAATATTTTGTCCGGCCTGTAAAAATATTTATTTTTCAATCCGGCCAAGGAGCAAAAACAGTTGGCCATGCCTGGGCAAGGAGTTGCGCTTGAAAAATTATGCATAGTATTCCGCAATTCGAAATGTAAACTGGATAACCAATATATATTTCCGATTCTTATATATAGTTCGGAAATATGGCCATATACAATAACAAATTTAAAAGGGATTAGAACAGCTCAGACTGCACACGAGAGAATGGTGCTGGATATAAGATTATCAGATCACAAAAAGAATGCATGGATACGTGAACAAAGACGGTTGGATGATGCAGTGGAGCGGATGGCTAGAACAGAATGGAGTTGAGCTGGCCACGTGGCTCGAAGAAAATACAATAGATGTTCAAACAATAGTGAACGATGGACAGAACAAGGAAACAGGGAAAGCCAATGACGCGGTGGCACGATGATATAGCAAAGGAGAGTGGATAAACAAAGGCTTATCGTGATATATATATATGTATGTGTGTGTGTAATACATCATGTTTTCGTTTAAGTCACAGCGAAGATAATAGGAACCGACATGCACACACGAACATTATGAATGATTGAGGGAAAAGTGTAAAGTGTGATTGGGAAATGAACATTTAAGTAAAAAATCGTAAATTAAATATACCTTTGAGTTAGCATAAACAACACTAACTCAATCAGCTTATTAGCGAGAAACAATAACGCTGAATAATCTAGAGCGAACACTGAGATAAAATAATGAAAAAAAAAAGATAATATAATCGATAAATGAAAGATGCAGTAAAATAATGATATTAGTTACTTGAAATTCCAGTTTCGTATAACGTCAATCTGTTAATGCCGCCGCATAGGCTATTCTTATCACCGATACATTTGGAATTGCATTCTTCCGGATTTATTCTGATATTGAAGGAAGGAAATTCATCTCCGCAAAAACATTCTGTGCTGGAAATAATTCAAGGAAAAAATAACGTTCGAATCTTTATTACTCGAAATTAAAACGAGACAATGAAATATCTGCGAAAATTTTAATATCGAATATAATAAACGACGAATTGCGTATTATTTAACTTCTTGAACAAACCAAATATAAAAAGGGCACATTAGAAATTTTGGGCATCCATGTTATTGTCATAGATTATTTCCAATGGGTGACACTAGTAAAAGTTCTACTATCGACAATAATTAAATTAGTATTGTTAGCAATATTATTGTTGCTATTTTATTATTATTTTTAAAATTAATATTTGTATAAATTTTTACAAAGCATGTTCAGTGCACATCCGTACATGCGCGCACATAAGACAACATACATACATGCATATATCGCAACTCTATTCACGTGCACATATGCTCATAAGCATGCCAACATACATATACACGTAGACATAGGTCAAAATACATTTGACGATTTACTTATCCCGTCAAACTTTCGCTTGTCGATAGGTAGTATCATTATGTATAACATAATTTATACATATACATACATATTACAATTTTTATTATTTATTTACAACTCATTTTCACTCTCACGTATCCTCCCGCGCACACTTTCACGACATTTTATTTTCTGCAGTATCACCTTATGTTTTCTCGATATAATCCTCGTCAATTTCCTCTTAAATAATTCGGTTTTAGTATTATGTCGATATTTTCTTTATTCTGTCGCCATTTTCTTAGTTCCCGTTTTAATTTTAATTTATTTTTCCCCATTTTCCTTCATGACTTCTTCGAGTAGCGTGTCGAGCATTTATATAAATATATATTTATCTGTTTGATTTCCGTATTTAATTCGTGGTATTTACATTCGATATTTTAACATATTTCTTAGCTAATACTTAACGAAGAACATATAAAGACGAAACCCCAGTACAAATACTTGAAGAATGAAATTAATCGAAAATGTAAAACGCTAAGGAAACAATGGATACAAAATAATTGTGCGGAGCTTGAACACAAAATTAATGTAGGACAAATTGAAGAGGCATACAAACTAATAAGGAAGAATTTTTCAAACTATAGAACAAAAAGTAGAAATATAAAAAACAAATGTGGAAATTTGCTAATTGAAGATGGTGACATAGCGGGTAGATGGACAGAATACTCGGAAGAATTATATATATGATAAAGAAGAAATTATCGAAAAAGAAAATATGGTAGATATAGACGATAAAGGCGATACAATATTAAGATTCGAATTTGACAAAGCGTTACAAGAGTTAAGACCAGGTAAAGCGCCCGGGATAGATGAAATACCATCCGAATCAAAATACTGGAGAAGAAGGAATTACAGAATTGTATAATATTATTTATGGAACATATGAGACAGGGAATATACCAGACGATTTTAAAAAGAATATAATAGTCTCAATACCGAAAAAAGAAAAGGCTGATACATATTTAGAAAGAACAAAGGTACCAGAGAAGCAATATTGGCCTTATGACTAATCGTTACAGAAAGAATAAAGAAAGGAAAAAGCACATTTATAGGATTTACAGATATAGGAAAGGCACTTGACAATGTCGAATGGAAAAGATGTTTGTAATATTAAAAAAACATGGAATTAAAATATAAAGAAAGAAGGATTATACACAACCTACATAATAATCAACGGATGATTATAAAAATTAGAAATGAAGAAAGAAAAGCAAAAATTGGAGAAGGTGTACGACAAGGATATGTCTTGTCACCAATGTTATTCAATGTTTACATCGAAGAAGCGATGAAAAAAACTAAAGAAAAAGTTAAAGGAATACCAATACATGGGGAAAATGTTAGTATGCTTAGATTTGTCGATGATATCGCTGTATTAGCTGAATCAGAAAAAGAACTGAATAAAAGTGCAAACGTAATGGAAAACATGCTGCAGGAATATAATATGAAAATAAACAAAATAAAGACCAAATTATTAGTATTAAATCAATATAATAATATAATTAATTAATTTCATATCGATATTAAGAGAAAAAAAGTAAAAGAATTTTATTATTTGGGAAGCGTAATAACCAAAAATGGTAGGAGTAAAAGTATAAAAAGCAGAATTGCCCAAGCTAAAGCAACGTTTTATAATAAGAAAAGCTTATTCACATTGAGAAACATAAATCTAGCCGTTAGGAAAAGACTGCTGCAAGTATATGTATTCAGCGTTGCCCTATATGGAAAACTTAGATAATGACGAAAGGCGAGAAGCGAAGACTAATGGCATTAGAGCTCTGGTGTTACAGAAGATTAAAATGGACAGATAAGGTAACCAACGAAGAAGTTTAGAGATTAATGAAAAACCGACGTTGTTAAAAATAATATTAAAAAGAAGAACCCAAATGATAGGCACTGCAACACGAACGGCTAATCTAATAGAAGGGATGCATCCGGGAAATAATGCTATTGGAATTTCACAGATAGTCGAAGATGTCACGGCGCCATCGTATGAAGAACTGAAATGAATGGCACAGAATATTTAAATGTTCACAGCATCATTTTACGGTGGCACCGATCCGAGTAATTCAATTTTCAATGACTCTGTCGTATAAATCTGGCTGAATTTAAGCAGTAACATCGGTAATGTCGACTTTAAGGGCATTGGTCGATTGCGACTTATTAGCATAGACCTGGAACTTCAGGAAACCTTATGAAAAAAAATATGGCGGGTCATATTGCATGATCTTGGTGACCAATTCACGTCACCTCTGCGAGAGATAATCCTACCCTTCAATCGTTCGTGTAGAATATGAACCGTGCCGTTCGCTGCGTGACATGTAGTACTATCAAACTTGACATTGTGATTTAACATACAACAATTTAGATACATGCCACCGAAACAACACAGCCTCCACAGGCTATAACTATTTACTTACCTATTCTCCAGACCAGCAAAAGGATAATATCTATCGTAACAGTGTCTGACACAAATTTCCGATGTTAGAATCGTCGGAAACTTAACATAAGTTTCTCGTAATAACGGATGTACCTTTCGATCAACGTAGCAACCAATATATTTCTTATCCACCAGAGTACCTTTCGTCAACAAATGTTATTCTTTAATCCTTTGATAATCGTCGTCAGTTGTTTAAAAAATATATTATTTTAGCGTCGACAACATGTTTACACTTTTCTATGGCGATAATGCAATTCTCAATATAGGATTTTATCAATATTGAGATTGTATATCTGAGGGCAATGGATCTTGTAGTTACACTTATACTCGTTAAATCTGAAGTTATGAAAACTTTTAAAATAAAGAGTGCAAATCAAGTTAATATCAAAAAGTAAAAGTGAAAAGTTTAAAAGTGTAACTTTAAAATTAAAATAAAAATTACAAATTACGCAAAATTATAAATTATAATTTTCATGTAATATAGTCAAAAATTATCTAGAAATATTACATCGCCCCACAGAATCCTGAAAAACAAATTATTTGGGATATATAAATAATACATCTGTTATGCCAAACTGTCTTTTATAATGTAAATTATCTAAAAATTAACAAAGTCGGATGGATTTTAATTGTACACTATTATTTAAAACGAAAAAGTTAAATGCACTAAAAAAAATGAAAATATATCACAACAAATAGAACAAACGTGATAATATAATTTTAGTACTAGTATCGTCATTAAAAAGTGCGAATCCATTGTTGACGTTAAAATAGAATATTAGCAAATAAATAACTACAAATTAAATCTAGTTTATAAAAATATATATTTAAGTTAAAAACAAATAAACTTGTACAATAGCCAGTAGTAAAAAAATAAATAACAAAATTGAAAAAATAAATAAAATTAATTAAACAACATTTAAATTTAATCATATTAATGAATTTTCAAAAGACTCATTGTGAGCATCCAGAACTGTGGCAAATTGTAACATCTTCGCTGTTGAAATTGTTAGAATACTTCAGTATTTCAGTCAACTCTCGAATAATATGTGTTGTTTATGTTCAGTTATAATAATATAAGTGTTGTCAACTTAGACCACCTTTAGTTTGTAATTAAAATCGTTAATATATAAAAGAACTTTTTTTTTTTTAAATCTTACACTGCATCTAGCCAATTTGAAAGCCATCAAGCAGTTGATATTTGATAGATGACATGTGAAGGGAAGGAACCCAGTAGTTCCACCCTTTATTTTCCTCTAAAGAATTAACAGATTAGTTTGTTCAACATGATCTAATCTCCATAACTCTTCCGAATTATCAAGAAAATTGCCAAAGAATTTTGACACTTTTCTAACAATATTAAATAGCATTAAGTACTTTTGTTGACCTCTTCAACAACAAGACATACCAGGGAGCTGATGTTATTTTTCTTAGAGCTCATTTCTAAAATATATGTATTTTATATATATATATATATATATATATATATATATATATATTTCTAAGTTTCGCACACCCCAGAGCTCAATACAGTGCGTCCACATAGGCTTTAAAACTGTGTTATATACAAGCAATTCATTTTGGAAGCTAAGTTTAAACTTTCTACTGGTTAACCAATACAATTCCTCAGTTTTAACTGAAGCTTGTTTTGTTTGGTTATTAAGTGTTTTCACCATGTCATTCGCTTATTCAAATACATGCCCAAATATTTAATTAACTCCCTTTGAGTAAGAGTTTCACCACCAAGGGTTAATGAGGGACAGGATCCAAATCTACTTGTAAAGATCATATGAACACTTTTATTTCTATATGTCATTTGTTACACCACTTCTCTACAATACTTGGTGCACGCTGTAACCCGCTTGATACTATAATTTCATCATGATGTGATGTTAAAATAGCAGTATCATCCGCATACATCACAACTTCCACTTCAGCGATCAAAGGAAAATCCGCAATGTACAACAAATACAATGTGGAACCAAGAACACTGTTCCGTGGTACCCCCTATTCTCACACTATAAACATTGGATAATCCATTTTGATATTAACCTGAAAGCATTGATCCTCAGTATATGATTTTAACAAAGTATAAATTGTGTGAGGTAGCACAGATTTAATCTTGTACAGTAGACTAGGGAGCTGAACTCAATCAAACGTCTGTTGAACGTCGAAGACTGTAAAAATCCTTTTCTCCTCCAGGCTATTCTCAGTTAGCTTGACTGCCCGATGAACTTACTCCAGTGTTGCATGTTCAGGAATGAAACCAAACTGATAGCTAGAAATTAAATTATTTTCTTAAATTAGCAGTCTCATCCTAGATAATATTGTTTTCCCAACTGCTTTCGATAATACAGTCAAAATAGATATTGGTCTGTATGATGTGACCTCGACAGGGTTCTTCCACGTTTTGGAACACTGTCTGCATAATTTTCCACAGGATAGGGAAATAATTTAATCTAAGGACTGCATTATAAATATTAGTTATTAACACAATTACATTACCTGGAATTTTGTTTAAGATCTTACTAGTAATTTGATCATGGCCAGGAGACTTTTTCTTTTTAAGTTTTCGAAGCACAGCTTCTACTTCCCCAGGGAGATGTTGATCGAATAGGATAAGATAGCTAAAAATGTTTCTCTAAAAATTCAAGTATTCGGTCTCATTTTCCATATGTTTCGTATAAGTGATCGTCAAATGTTTTACATAGATCCTTATCTTATCCCTATGCCGCCCATCTTCTATATGGGAGGAAATTGCGTCATTGATGTTTTCAGTTTTCTTATAGACATCCAAAATGTGTGGTTTTCGTTTGGTGTAAGCGACTTTGTGTAAGTTTTAAACGATTAATTTTTAAATTGAAAAAGCAATTGTTGGAACTTTTTTTTGTTTTATTATTTAATAACTTTTTAATGTTTATTTCATGAGGTACTTGCTAATATATTATTATTATTCTTTTTTATTTTACTGTTTCTTTTATATATTTCGGATAATTTATAATTTTATTTTATTTTGGTCGTATTGCAGTATATGCTCTAGCTGCAACTTGTATTTTATCAGTTATATAGCACACTGCATCATCAATATGCCGAGTACTTTTTAATTTTAAATTTACAACTATGTTGCTTTCAAGATATTCATGAAAATACTTCCAATTAGTTTTATGTTTCTTCTTCTTCTTTTTTGATTTGTGACCGTACCGTATCCTGCTACTTAGGCCAGAGGCACGGAAGGAAAGGTATAAGAACTGGATTAGAGGAAGGATGTTTGTGATTTTGAGGAAGAGGAGAAGTTTAGTCTCGGCGGATGAAGTGCGTTGTAATATGTTGGGAAGGTTGTGAGGAAGGCCAGCAAGCTGACGTTGAAAGGTATATGCTGGACAGGAAACTAGGATGTGAGTGATGGTAAGAGGAGTATTGCATGGTGAACAGGAACTGATGCGTAAGACGTGTTTTCCGTCTGGATATTGACATTATCGGGTTTGCGATGCTACGATCGTAATAAGGAAGGATGGAGGATCGTTCCATTGCTATCGACTTCATTTTGTTCCAGATATGGATCGTCATATCTTTACATGACGTTGGTATGACCGGAACTGGCGTTATATTACATGAATCTGCTGCCACTGTGTCAGCATCATTGTTTACACCAATATTGCGATGTCCGGGTATACACGCAAGAACAATTTGTCGCTTATAGGTAAATGATTTTTCTAGTATAGTTTTCGTGAATGGATGCTGATGTTCGTGTTTATTCTGTATGTTTCTAACTGAACTGAGAGAATCTGTACAAATTAATGTCATGCTTTAGCTCCTATTCTGCAATAACAATTGCGCAGGAGATTGCATATAACTCTGACGACAATACAGAAAATGTGGATGGAAGTGGACATCGAATTGTCCCACGGAGTTTCCTTTTTTTGGCTCTATCCGTTTATAGTACCTCATGGCCACCATACATTTTTAGTAGATTTTGAAACGAGGCCTCGATAATGGATTGCGGCAATGAGTTGAGAAGAGACGTGTCAAAGATTATGGGAATGGAAATCGAAGGAGGAATAGACAGGTGGTTGGCTTTGCAGAGTGGAGGCAGGTTGATGTCAAGATTATGGAGGATGTTTGTAATTTTATTGTGAACAAGTAAGTTTGAATAAGGAGTGGTTTGATGATTGTGGTGATATGCTGCATTATCAGGAAGATCAGGAGTTGAGAGTGAGTGAAGGTGGAATTTGAGTAGGATGTAAGAACAATGAAGATCGGTTGGAAGTTCTCCAGAATCATATAGCAAATGGTTTATTGGTGTTGATCTCATTGCACCAAGTGTTAGGTGTAGTGCAGAGTGGTGTACTGAGTTTAATCGTTTCAGGACTGTTGGTGTAGCGGACGCGTAGGCAAGAAAACCATAGTCACACTTTGCTTTTATTAGGGCTTTGTATATTTGGAGAAGATAAATTTTGTCTGCACCATAGGTGGTATGTGACAACTTTTTCATCAGATTTAGTCTTTGCATACAAGCCGTTCGGAGGTAATTTATGTGATCCAACCAAGTCAACCTTCTGTCAAAGACCAGGCCAAGATATCTAATTCGAGAAACAGTTTCTATAGCCTCAGATCCCAAGGTGATGGCCACCTGGTGCTGGCAGTGACGAATTCTACAGAAGTGTATTGTTTTAGTTATTTCAGGTGAGAAAGAAAGACCGCTGTTTGTGGACCATTGAGTAAGCTTCTGTGTAGCTTCTTGAAGCATCAAAAATTACCAAGTCATCAGCGAAGAGTGCACTTCGGATCATTGGATTTATTTCCACCAGCATTGAGTTGATAGCAATAATAAAGAGCGTCGGACTTAAAACTGAACCCTGCGGTACACCATTTTTTAATTCAAGAGGCTTTGAGCTAATGTCACCAAGTACGACCTGAAACTTACGCTGATCCAAGAATCCCCTAATGAATGCTAGTAATCGACCATCAATATTCCATTGGTGTAGTTGTTCGAGGATTTTGTAATGTAGAACTGTATCAAAGGCCTTGGTAAAGTTGAAGAAAACGGTGAGTAGATGTTGGTGCATGGTGAAGGCTTCTAAAATATTATGTTGAAGGTAATAAAGATCAGTTGTGGATCTTTTAGAGCGAAATCCGCACTGTTTGTTTGATAGAAAATTCTTGTTGTTCAGTATCCATAGGAGACGACGGTTGACTATTTTTTCAATGACCTTCCCGAGAACAGATGTGAGGGCAATAGGTCTGTAACTGTCTAGTTCCGCTGGATTTTTGTTCTTTTTTAAGATCGGAATGATCGCAGCCAAACGCCAGGAGGTGGGAAAAGAACAGGATGTCCAGAGTTGATTAAATATATTTAATAGATGAGTTATAATACTTTGGGGGGTATTTTTGAGCATATTGGCGTGAAACTTATCATATCCAACGGCAGAGGAGTTTATCGTACAGACGCTCGAATTAAGTTCTTCGTAATAATTTATTGAGTTGCTGATACGAATCGGTCTCCATTGTTGTGGTCAAAGGAGGAGGGGATTTGGGTGAGATGCGGTTCGAAGCTACAGAGAAATGATTAGCAAAAGCTATTGCTATACTTTCCGGGTTGTCAATTTTTGAATTGTTAGAAACGATAATAGAAGGTAAAAGATGCCTAATATTTTTCCCATCGAGTTATTATTGAGGGTGGTGTTTTGAACGTAATCATGGATGTAAATTGCTACCAGGAGTCCTTTTTTGCTTGTTTTAGAATATATCTGGCTTTTGCATAGAGTTTGCGGTAGGTAATGTGATTCTCCTGATTGGGATGTGATTTTAATTTCTTAAGGGCCTGAGCAGCTTTCAGTCCACCATGGTACGCATTTCCGCCCGAGATGATTACTAGAACTCTGGGTGGTGCACTGTTCTGCAAGATCCACTAACTGAGCACTAAAGGACTGTAAATCGGGTACGAACGTTGCAGGATCAACGTTGGCGCACAGCTGCGTATACTTGTTCCAATTTGTTTTTCTATATTTACGGTCAAATTTGGCTTTGGCTGTATGTCTTAGATGTTTTATTAGTCCCGTTATTATGATTGGTAAGTGATCACTACCACCAAGTCAGAGAGATAATAAACTTGTGTAGAGTTAGATAAAGATGGTGAAACAAGGATTAAATCCAATGTGAACCATGATTTATAGCTGAAATTATAATGCGTGGGTTCAGTATTTAGAAGTATGAGATTATAGTTATCGATGATTTCTTCTAAACTCTTGCATTTGTATACCTCCCACCCCATAGTGGACTGTGAGCATTGAATTCGCCAACCAGAAGTATAGGCGAAGGGAGCTTTTTAATAAGTTGGTTTAACTCATTCTGAGCTATGTTTTCTGTGAGGCATATGCAACAGATAGTGATTTCATACTTAAAATATGCACGGATGGCTAAAATTTGCAAATTTGTTTGTAAATAAAGCTTCTGAAAGATTATGTTGGTTTTAATTGCCATGATAACTCCGCCGTGAGCGACATTGTTGTTAATTGGAGTTTTGTATAATAGGGAATAAGAAGGTAAGGATACTTTTTGATTGGATTGGAGATGGACTTCTTGAAGACATATTATGGATGGATTATGAGCTTGTAGTAATACTTGGAGTCTTGGTAGTGTGTATGGAGACCGTTACAATTCCAAGAAATAATATCAGATTGTTGAATCATGGTAGCTTAATTAGGAATGTGATTGAGGTGAGTGGTTAGGCTATTTATAATTTTTGTGAATTTAATTTTTGTCCGTCTGTCTGTAATTAATGGGCGGCTCTCTCTCATTAGCGCAATCAGGCCCGTTATGTCTAATGTATAGTCATTGGCTATGGATATTGGATCGCTTTGTGGATTCCGGCACATATCGAAGAAGAGTGAAAAATTTGATGACAGGACCGTGTTCTGGTTTGATAAGAAGTATGACTCTAGTGGTTGTAGCATTTTTTTAATAGATGAAGGACCAGGATCCTCCATTATAGCATCTTCATCCGATGATGTTTGAGTGACAGATTCCGTGTTTTTTTTTTAGTCGTTTCTTCATCTTGATATCACTTTTAGGTACAGGAGAGTGGGAAGATGGATTGGATGATGTTGAGGAAAGAGGCCTTTTGCTGATGTCAGGAGGAGGTTTGAAAATGGGAGTATCGGTCACTTGAGGTATTTTAACTTGTGAGGTGGTGTTAGGAAGTGGAGGAAAGTCGCCTGGAATTTGTTTAGTAGGATACAGAGAAGAATTTAAAGGGGCTGAAAGGAGCCGGTGGGCTTCAAGTTCTGTATAATCGGGACCTGAGCTTCGAATTCTGGATGATTGGAACTTAGGGTTGCTTCACAGTGGTCTGCTTTGTGCCCAGTAGAGTTGCATTTGAAGCAGACTAGATCATCCGCTGAGATAAAAATGCGATAACTTTTATCAGAAGTGTCTAACATGAAGGAACTTGGTAGTTTTAATTCCTCATAGTTCATAATATACACTTGAAAACGCCAACTAATTATGTGTCCAAACTCCTCGTCTAACGGTTTGATTCGATGTAAGGAAATGTTAGACGCTAACTTCATTTTTAAGTTTGAGATGAGATGATGTCCTAATATTGTGTTCGTTATTACTGGGGATACGTTGGATAATGTTATCTTATGGAGGTTTTAATTTACGCACTTTGATAAAGTGACCGTTGATTTCGAATCCACCATATTCCGTTATAAAGGTGTGTAGTAAGTGTGCGTTTCTGAGGAATACAATAACTCGGTTTCCACTTACTCGTGAAGCCACAATTATGTTTTTTGCCCCTTGAACTAAATTTTTTAATGGCATTAAGTAGTCAACGATTTTGTATTCTAGTATGTGATTAAAGACAATACCTTGATCTTCGGTAGGGTGATCAAAATTTTGTACTGGTGTTAATTTTTTCTGTTGGAGTGTAGACACGTATGCAGTATTATTAATTAAAACGTTGTTACCTGATAACGAATCTGTTGTATAACTTCGACCAGTATGTGTGATGTAGGTATGGCAGAGGTAGGTTAATTAATTGGATCGGCCATGCCGAACCCCGTAGCGTTAGTTAATTTCTCTATATAGTAATATATAAGAAAGAAACTCGATACGCTAACAAGAATATGTCGAAATAATAAAGACCGAAAAAGTTTGCGAACGATTTACCGATAAGACGAAAGGCTTAACTAACGGAATGATTAACACACGACAATACGATATCTCAGTTTTATGGTTAGTTAATGGTAAGGTACAATCATTAACAATAGGTGTAGATTTACAGTAGAGTGATCAGAAAAATCAAATGAAATCTTAATTGTATTATACAATGCTTTGGAAAATCTAAGCAGATCAGGTATCTTATTGACATTTGTAAGCCAACAAGTATGAAAACCAGTCGAAATACACTCGAGTCTTTCTACCTGAATTATACCGGCAAGGACTCTACCATTAGTAGTTGTTAACCTCGAACCCCAGGTTGTTTTTCGAATTTCAATCTACTCCAAACAAAAACCTGTTTCTTAATTTCTACACGTCGTGTCTGTACATATCCTGCGTCAATCTACCCCCTAAGAGGTAAGTAAGCAAAAAAGAGTACAAGTAGTCGGGCAATAGTACTAAAACTAACATTGGTGGCTTGCATTACTTTATTGGAAATTCTTTCTAACTGGAAGTGTTTAAGATTTGATTTTATTACTATCGTAGAGCCTCCATGAATTTTATTACTCGGGTAGTTTGTTTTGTATATTGTATAATATAGTATATAAAAATGGTATTTTTCAGTCATACATGATTTAGAAATTAGTAAAATATCAATTAATGATTCATTTAAAAATAGTTCAATCTATAGTTTGTGCGGAATCATTCCATCGGCATTCCAGAGTACTATTCTTAAAGACAGTGTTATTATTTAAACAATATTTTCATGACTGCTGTGACCACATTTAATATTACTGAATTTTGTTGTAATAATTGCATAAACATAGGTTTAAAATCATTTAAGAATGTTGTCAGGATATTGTTTATTTCTGATAAGATGTAGTAGTTGAGGACTCTTCGTTTCTCAATGCACTAGCATAACTTTTTTGTTGTTTGCCTATATTAATAATATTGTGTGATTGTATGTTTTCTACATTCAGGGTTGCGCGATGTTGAGCATGATTAGTTTGCAATACGTTGTCATTTTTTGCATCCTATATTTTTGTTATACAACTTTAAATACACCTCGCACCCTTTACAATTTGAAGGAAGGTCACCTCCACACAATGCCCAACTTGCTGGGGTGCTTTTATATTGTTTACAGGATGCAGAATCATGATGACCCTCGAATTTAACGCACGAATGCAGTCCATTACAGTAAGTTCGAGTATGATCATACATTTTTCATCGTGTGCACTGCGCAATTTCTTTTTCCTAGGAGAGTCTACCTTTACTCTGGAATGTATTAAATCTTGTTGATCGTATATTTTACTGAAATTTTCAATGTACTCTGAATTGACAAAATTAAGCGGTAATGGCTGCTTACAGATACATTACATACAGAAAAACCTTTTTCTTTTAATGCATTAGAAATTTCTTCTGATGTAACAGGGGTGAGATGATGCTGCACGACAACCTTGAGTGCACGTTCCTGTTTTCATTTAAACATATGAAACACGACATTATCTTTCTGAAATTCAAAGTTTTATAATCATTCGATTTTAATATTTCAGAAATTTTTTGAAAATTAACTACATTATGTATACATAGTGGAGGAGGATTTTGGGTTTTGCCTAACTTTTCCACAATAATTACTTCGTTATTGTCCTCATTTTCATCATTATTACTGAGAATGGAAATACTATTATTTGTTTTGACTTTAGATTTTGCTCTAGCGATGATCTTGCTTGTTTACTAACTTTTAATTTTTTTTTACGGTCAGTCACCATTGTTGGATTGAAGGACCTCTTCAGCTTCAGTAAAAACATAATCAGATTGGTTACTGATTAGGGATAAGCGTTATACATGTTTATACTATCAACTGGATTATTATTATTATTATTATTACCGACTGCTTCCCGACATAATAAAAGGTTGGATAAAGCTTAATTTGATTTGATTTGATTATTATTATGATTAACATTCATATTATTATTATTAAGTTTATATTCGTTTGAAATATTATTTGTAATTACATTGACTTGATACTGTCTTGTGGAAGAAGCATAAGGCTGATACTTTATAAGACTGCTTCCCGAACTACTGATAGCAAGTCGATAACGCGGAACACAAGAAGAACCAACCGAACGGTCTACATAACTGAAATCAGATTATATGGAAGAACTGATATGTTTTCAATAGATATTATTTTACTGTTGGTATTTTTTTCCTAAACGATGTTAAAACTAAATTCAATACTTGCTTTATATTTCTTGTATTATATCATCCCATTAAAGTGCTTTTTAAAGAAATTTTAATTCCTTCTTTTGAGCAGTGTATTCACAGATTGTTAAATCTTGGCGGAAAAGTTTTGCGGTACACCCATCTTTAGGGACAGAAAATGATGTGAGTAAACATTGAAGTATCTATTTATATGTATTGGTTTTTTATAAATATTGTATGTCAATGTTCATATCTTGTTAATAATGTATCTAAAAATGGTGAACTACTATTTTTTCATTTTCTATAGGGAAGCGAACCTACTGGGCTTTATGGTATTCAGAAAAGTTTGTTTTGTTGAATATATATGTTTATAAACATTTTTCCGTTCATTTTGTCAATTACTAATCTGCTTTGAATTTCGTTATCTAACGACGTGTTCTATCGGTGCAATGAACATCTTCAAGGCAGCTTCACTTTAAACGCAATTCGTGAGTAAAAATTGTACCAAAATTTTCATTTTAGTCGAGTTTATAGATTGAAATGCTTGTATATTCATACTAGCACATTTATGACATCTCATAAGTCTTGCGAAGTGTAAGATAGCACAGTTGTCTGCGTATTGAAAATTGTACAGTTAAGGGTTTGTGTAAATTTTGTACCTTCAGTATCAAATAATTTGCCATCAAGAGGAGATCATATTTTTCCCTCATGGTCCACAACGTCCTACATGTGACAGTACATACAAGTTTTTCATCATCATATAACTCTTATTACGTAGAACGTGAAATAGTATCTCATTCGCTATATTTTATTTTTATTTATATATCGCTTGACAATGGCGTAGTTGCCGAAAAGCTTTGCGAAATCTAAATAAAGGTTTAGTGGTTTTAACTGTTTTTTGTAATTATATACATATAGTTTAAAAAATATGTGTACAAATTGACTTCTTAGCAGTATAGAATTTTACCTTTCTCTTTTTCAGCACTGTAAATTGCTATCTCATCCATAGTTCCACAGGATTCGGATATATCACCAGGGCAACCCAGAATCGCACAGTCGTAATTCAAAGCTGGAGATTCAAACGACGATATACAAATGCAATCCGTCCTATATCGTAAATTTCAAAATATAAAATAATAATACATTTTTAAATTTTCGAGAAACAGTAGTTGTTTGAAAAAATTAAAAATATTAAAAAAATATATGCCATATCTTTGTTCCAACTGAACCATGGAGAAATCCCAAATGAATACCTCAATGTAAGAGATTTCAGTCCCAAGGCCACGTCAAAGATGTGTAGGTTCTCACCTTACAACAGAGTGCACTAAAAAAACGCATTGTATGAAAACAACATCTTGCCAGTTACAGAGGATACAAAGTAGCGGTCGCTCTCTAAAAAGGAAATAACCTACCAAATTTTCATAATAAAAAACAATATCACAGAGAAAGTACACGATAAAAAATTTAGTGACGTGGTTAAAAGTAATGCAAGTAACGACAATCCAAATGTTAAAAAAGGGATTATCATCCAGTTAATGTTGCTGTTACAGTGAATAAGGAAAAATCTTCAGATGAATAAGGAAAAATCTTCAGAAAATCTTATCTAAAAGCTGAAAATGATTTTAAAAAAAAAACAAGAAAAAAGAATAGATCGAATTTTGAAAGATTAAACACAATAGACAGGAAGATGAATAATAATAACGATAAATGAGTTTTATTAAAAATAGTAACGTTTAATGTAAATGAGCTCAAGCATAGACACGAGAAAGTTGAATTACTCTTACTAAAAGAAAAAATCGACACACTATTATCCGAACCAAATTTCAGAAAATAGGTTTATTAAATTTCATGCTTGCTCTCTTTATAACACTATGCATCCTGATGGTGGTGGACGCATAGGTACAGCAATATTAATTAAGAATAACCTAAAACACCTTATACTAGAGGAAATAAGTAAAAATCACATTCAAGTAACTAATGTTGAAAATGCAAACTTAGTGTTATCCGCAACTTACTGTCCTCAGGCTGAACCTGAATGAACTGAATATTTTAACATACTTGGCCCTCGGTTTATTATAGCAGCAGATTTCAATTCAAAACATACGTATTAGGTCCCAAAAATTACCACATTTGGAGGAAAACATTTGCTACATGCAGTAAATATGTCTGTATACAAATGTTACTCAACAGGAAAACCAACATATCAGCAGATTGACCAGAAAAAGTTACCTGATTTATTAGACTTATTTATTTTTAAGGGAATTTCTGAAGGTAACGTAGACATCGATGACAATAATGTCTGCAGTGATCATGTCGGTGAAATCACAGTAGTAAAACTGATTGGGGTGCGTTCTGGAAGCTGTTTGGTGAAAATTTTGGATGAAAATTACCTCTAAAGACTAAATGTGAGGTTGATATTACTTAAAACAAATACTTATGCTCAATACAACAGATATTGATAAAAACATTGTAGATCAACAAAGGAAAGATGGATCCTTTAGATATTTTAAATCTAAATAAAAAAGAATATGAATGTAAAGAAATCACGTGGCTTTGATTCAATTTCGGCAAAAATATCAAAAAAATTTTAAAAAGAAGTATAATGGCATTGACACAAATATTTAATGCCGCAATAAAAATTGAATATTTCCCCCACTTTAGAAAGTAGCTGAAATAACTATGATGCATAAACCTTGGAAAGTACAGACAGATATTAAATCGTATAGACCCATAAGTATGTTACCAGTGATTTCTAAACTTTTTAAAAAAATAATTGCTTAAGCGATTGAAATCGCTAATAGAGAATTATATCCCCAAACATCAGTTCTGATTTCGAATAGCTCACTCTACAATAGATCAGATAAATTATAAATTGAATTACAAATATAATGGAGTAAATAAATAAGTAAGGAAGAAATATATTCGTTATAAAATACAATTAAAGTTTATCATCTCGTTAACTAGTGAGATAAACTCGAATATTGATAGAGTATCGATCGAATGGTATCATGTGGTTTAACATTGCCTTTCCCTCGGATTTTTATATTCCTAGCAAAAGATCGTACTCATTTATGTGCTAGAATTGAACGAATTACTGAGTTGTTTTTTCATGAAGAATTCTCGTTTATGGCGTGATTTAAATTCAAGTTGTTGGGAACAGTACATCATACTGACCTTATAAACATATTTATATAAAATAACTATTAGTACCGGCTACTAACCAATTATACGCCATAACAGAAAACTAAACATTTAACGTAAAATAAAATTAAGATTAAATAAATGTAATTACGTCTCGAACGTGTTATCTAACGTAATAATAATAATTAAAAAAACAATTAGAAACTCCCGCATTCAGCACCAAATTAACCTTTTCAAGTCATATAATATAAAATTTTGATACAAAATTAAAAATTTTATACGGGTTTTTATTATACACAATACAGTTTCTAGAGGCTAACTATAGATAATTTTCGATGTATTTATATAATAATAAATATTTTTCAAATTGAAACATTTCACGTCAACTAGAAAATAAAAAATTGTGTTAGCGTTAAAATTTCATGTACCATATAGTGGACATCGTGGCTGAAAGGTTTAACAGTATTATGGCTGTTTGAAATAGTTTAATCACTTCGTAGGGAACGTATATTCTCTTAGCTTGTATACTGACGTTCGTGAGGATTTATTTCTACTTAATTTCAGTTATCAACGAATTTAATCGAAGACGCCCAAAATTATTCGTATAAAAAATTATAGTTTTTTTTTTCTCTTTTAATTACCGAATTTTTCTTTTTATAATATAAATGTATACCCGTTTGTAACACCGGCAAATTTAAAGTCATAATGACGGCATAAGTTTAAACATCTTCTAGGCGAATTGGTTCTATCGAGAATCATTTTCCACGTCACCTTCGCGTTATTTCGATCAACATGAAAGCAACCGACGAATTTTCCATTGGCACGATAATCTGCAAATGGGAATATAATAAAAAAACATACACGACAAAATCAAAAAACCTATTTCAGTCATAGTGTCTTTTACACGGTACATATATGCTTTTAATGTTAAAAATAAGTATGTATTAAATTGTTTCAATTTTCAAAATATTTATAAAATACGTTAAAAATTATAAAATATTATTTTATATTTTCAGTTCCTCGAATTATTTTCAACTATTTCACATAAAAACGTATAATTTTGTATAAAGAATCGATGATGTCTGACTGAATGGATAAAAAAGCTCAATGAGAATGCACGTCAACAAACGTACAATCGACACGACGTCACATATCGAATGTCAAATTTTTAAGAGGTACAAAAAAAAACATGAAAACATTACTTCGATAAATCTTTACGAAATTTGTTCATCCGTCGTCTCCATTATAAAGGCAGTCGACGATCAACATTGATTGTCAGCACTTGATATAATAGATCGAAATATCTCAAAATCATCTCCAAAAATCCTTCATCCACAAATTTCGAGAAATAGGTTTTGATCTTTCACTCAACATCTTTCCGAGGATAACAACGGGGAACATTGTAATTTGATCCTCTCGGAGTATGGCTTGACTAAGTTCCAGTTGTAAACTTTTTCGCTTATGGCCATTCGTGTAAATGTCGAATGCTTCAAACAAAAAAATAACTTTCCTAATAAGATACAGTACCTATTATGTACAAGCACACATCCAAACACACACAAAAAAATATCAACCATGCACGCATATTCATCCTCTCTCTCGATACGTGCAATAGCACATACTAATTACAAATGCAAAAAATAGAGTGTACAAATCGTATACGCATATTCCTACGCAAGGATGCTGTTACTACGAATTCACAATGTTAACAAAAGGAACTTAAGGAGTTTACATGTCCAAGGTTCTTCTTACGTTTAGCCGGATGTTTATTTTAACTTTAACTTCTGTTTTTACTTGATTACTAAAAATAGTTGAAATCACTAAATTTATTTAATTATGCGAAGCTTTTCGGCATTTACGCCATTGTCAAGCTATATACAATTAAAATTAATTATATTATATAAACCATAAAATATTAATTTAAAACTAAGTTTACAATTATAATTCATTTTTGTGTAAAATTGTAAACTTAGTTTTAAATTAATATTTTATGGTTTATATAATATAATTAATTTTAATTGTATTTAGCTTGACAATGGCGTAAATGCCGAAAAGCTTCGCATAATTAAATAAATTTAGTGATTTCAACTATTTTTAGTAATCAAGTATAAATAAAATCACTACATTCTACAATCTAAACTTAACTTCTGTTTTGTCTCTATTAATCTTGAAGCTAATAGCTTCATTATAGACCACAAATTTGTTTATGATTACCTACCTTCTTATCATCCGCATATATTATTCGTTAAATTTAGATGAAAAGTTGATCCAGTCGAAAATCGGTTGAAATGATAACGCTATATTATTTTCATGAAAGGTTAACGCTTCGAATGAACATAAAAATCTATTGATAAATTTACGCAGTTTACAGAATGCGTAGTTTTCATGGAAATTGTCAACTTGTACTTATCATCATCATCAGGTCGTTCACCCCAGAGGGATATCGTGATCATGTAGATATGAATTTTTGCACACATTGATACAAAGATAATTCAGATTGTTTTATTATCATATCTGTCCAACGCTGTAGAGGACGACCTGTCGATCTTTTCCCTTGGACCTTCGATTGTATCACTAGTGTTACCGTTGTGTGAGATTTAACTCGTGCATTATCGATTCATTAGTTCGTTTCGCTACCCAATGGTATGCGGAGAATCTGTTTAGTCGAGTCATGCCGATCTTATCTAAAGTCAATGATTCAGTTGCGTATAATACTGCCGAAAATTCCAATATCCTTACAAGTTTTATTTTCGTGTGTTTCATAATCGAACCGTCCTTGCATATTTTAGTCAGTTTTGTCGTAGCATAACAGCCCATTTGAATTCGGCGCTTTATTTTCTAAATTAGCGATCCTAAGTACATAAAATTATCTACATTACATCCTGCGAATACCTTATCACCGAACGCTAACAGCTTCTCTCTAACATTTCCCACTAATAATTTCATTTCGTCCAAATTTTTCGTTATGAGTGTTGTATCATCAGCATAACGTAAGCTGAAGATCTTACGTCCGCCCAAAAAAGATTCCATCGTCCCATTTATCTAACATTACTCTCATAAATATATTCATCAAAAAGGTGAAACAAAGTTAGCGACTGGATGCATCTTGACTCACAACCTTCTTCGTGTAAAATTTTTTAAATTAAAAGCTTTGATCCTACCGTACGATGTTGTTATTATGCTCGTACAAATCAGTGACACGATGTGTTCGGTTATACCCATATTAGTTCACGCTAGCCGCAACTGACTCCATATTACATTGTAAAACGCCTTATAATAGTCTATAAAACACATAAGTATCGGTATATTGTACTCCGAAGATTTTTCTATTATCAGTCTTATGTTCAAGATATGTTCCCGCGTTCCGAATCCGTGATTATCTTTTGAATGGAGATCATCAATTCCAATGTCTCTGGAGGCTTTTAATACTTCTGCAAGTATTCCATCACCCCACTGCTCTACTGGTTTTCATAAAAGCTATTGCTTGTAATATTTCACATTTTAAAATCTATAGCTCTTTAGGATATATAGGATTTATTGTATTGTTTTCGTTGGTGTCTGCGTAATCATTTAGATTTTGGCAGTGCCTTCTCCAAGTTTCCATTACTTCCTGGAAATTTATTTTCAAGCAACGTCCCCTATTGCCCAGTATTTAATTCTGTAACCTATTGTTAAAGTTTTAATTTTTTGGAAAAGATCTTTCATCTCATTATCATCCGTGTGCTTCAGTATTTCGTCACATATAGTACTAATAAAGTTGTTTTTATCCCGCTTGCAGCTACTCTTAATTTTATTATTGATGATCTTTAGTTTATCCTCCATGTTCAAGCTTCCTGTCTTCAGTTCTATTCGTTTGTTGATTAGCTTCAGAGTTTCATCAGAGAACCATGGTTTCTGCTGGACTGTTTGTATCGTATTCCAGTTTTTTTTTCAATGCGCTCTTCATAATGGTTTTTAATCTACACCACTGCTCGGCTACAGACTGTAGATTATCGTTTTTACCATTATTGACCACATAAGACTCCTGCGAAATTCTGAATGCTTCTCTTGTCTGAAAATACTCTTCTGCGCTACTGCGTTGCGGTTGTAATACCCATTCTCATTAATTCTGTTTACAGATGGTGCTAAAAATACATCCTCATTGGTGCTAAATCAAATCACTATGTCCACTACGCATTGGCCACATACGAATTACTCATTCATTTCTCCTTTGCAAATAAATCTGTTCTTCGCCTCTCTCCGTTCAACATAACCTATTAGACTGGTGCAAATATAATCACATTCATTCCACATTTTTCCATCCCTTTACTCGAAAGAACTCCTAGGTAACAATGAAACTATTATTCGCTTATCGAAATTCACTAGCCTCCTATCCGAATCGTGGAATCCTAACTTTTGCATGCTTCTGACGCTTGTTGCAGTTCGTGGCAAATAAAGATGAAAGTATGAGTGGAATAATTTTTAAATATAGCCTTCTTTTAAATAATAATAATAATACAGAAAATCGGATTAAAGCAAACGGCTGAACAATCATTACTAAAAACATTGGCCGCGTTGACGGCAGTTATAACTACGATATTATTATTTGTTTGGTTTTTTTTATATAGACTCCCAATAAAGATAACAGCTATAATCCAATGATCCGTTAATTATACTACTTTTCAGTAATTATTAAGTTACGCAGTTTGAGTGCTAAGGCCTTCAAATATTGATGACGATAAAGTTTTTGTGATGTTGTTCCATGTTGAAAAAAATAATAAAACTGCCAAATAAATTTAACGAAATTGTAGTGATTAAAAAACGATGAATTTCTCACTTAAGTATAACCAAAAAAGTATTACATTATTTAGTCGAATTATTTGAAAAGGATGTAACGTCGTTAAATTTAACGCATAAGAAATACATAATTAAAGCAGAAATGATAAGATTCGTACCGGTTATACCTGTGCTGTACATACTGAATTCCCAACTACCTCCGCATCGTTCACTACCGTTCCCAGGGCACGGTTGATAACATTTGTCATCGCTGAGCAAGGCAAGATTGGAAGGATGTTGATCACCACAGTGGCATATGGTACTAAGAAAATTTATAAAACGAAATTTAACTTGAAAATTGAAACGAATTTCATTTATTAAACGTACTATCATATCCTGATTGTTTAAAAAATGAATAGTAAAATCTGTTGAATAGTTAATCATACACATCAGGCTTGCATATGTATTATTTATCATATGTATAATATATCAGTAGCGAAACTACAGAGTACAAAAAATACACAGTGTGTATCCAAAATTATTCAGAAAATAAAAATACCACCACACAATATATATCTTGAAAAACCAAAAAATAAAACTATCTGACGAAATCCTTTTTCTCAACTAAAGCTGCCCACATAGTGTAATATAAGTTTTGGTTATAACTGAAAGGAACACATTTAAAATTTATAAATATTTTATATATTTTAAATTTCGTTTACACGATCATCATAATCTAAAGAATGTTACAGAACTTCAAAACATGCTCTCTTATTCTAAATTATAGTTTCTAAAAGCAACAAACCTAATTTTATTATTATTTTTTATAAGTAAGTATATTTTAAAATTCTGCGTACTCAGTAAAATTTATCCCGCTACGCTACTAATATATATATATATATATATATATATATATATATATATATATATATATATATATATATATATATATATATATATATAATATATGTATGTATGTATGTACGCGTATAATTTTTCCGTGGTATCACGTTGTCATTAATTTTTACAAAACTTGACATTTCGAACATAATATAATGCCCTTCTTTCAAAATAAACGGTTGAAACTTTTTTATCTATCTATATGTTACATGTTCAACAAATCCTTTTGTCCTACTTTCAGTAGCTGCCTGTTAGAGATAGATGCCAGATAAGATAGACGAGCTTTCCTCCTAATTATTAAATAATACATTTATTTATATATTCGAATGATTTATTTTTCCTTTCTTTTTTGTGAACTACCCCAATAATTTGTTTTATTATCTTTTTATTTTAAAATGAATTTTATATTTCTTTAGCAAATATTTTAAGTCAAAAATTTAAATATTTACATGACGACCTTTTATTCTTAAGTACTTTTCGATAAATTATAAATTCATAAATTTCAACGTCTTAAACGTTATTATTATAAACTTTTACGCAACATTTAAAATATACGAACCCGTCGGTCATTCCGAAATACAAATATCCGTTATCGAAACATATTTCATCGCATAAAGTCGTCGTCAACTTTTCAATTACTTGCCAGTATCCTTTGAGGAGAGAACTGTTTTTTTGATCGGCGTACACTTTAGTATCTTTGTAGCAGCCCAGGTAAACTCTTGATGGCCTTCGTTTATTTTCTGGACTAACGTCGTTTAATTGATCTAACATAAGAATAAAGATATGACAAAAAATAACTAATGACAATTAGCAAAAAAATAAAGTTTCTCGATTATTATCGATACAATATTATATATATATCTTCATCTTCTTCACTCCTCACTCGTTCTCGAGTATGAAGTTATCCTCTAATTAGGGTGCGGTTTAGTCTGCTGATGACAGTGCCGGTTATGTAATGTAAGTCCTAATCGGTGTGTTGTGGCAAATTTACATTTATGAAACTTGAACATGCCACTGTGATTATCCTTCTTCTGTGTTACCGTCTTTGTCTTTTTCTTTACAGCTAGTTTCCTGCTCATAACTGTTTTCTTAACTAACGCTGTCCATTTGGGACGATTTTGCACCACAATTTTCAATTCGACTGACGTTGGTGTCTTCTTTACTATCTTCAGGTCTTGCGCTACAACATCTTAGAAGTAAAGTTTCGGGCGCCCGCAATGTCTTTTTTCGTATAGTAATACGCCGTATAGCATCCTTTTGAGTATTCGCTCATTTCCCATGCGAATAACATGACCCAGCCATTTCATCCGCTTCTGTGTTAAATATTGTTCTATAGATAAACAATTTGATTTTCTAACACTCCTGCAACGCGATCCTTCTATGATATTCTGCTTATTCTGCGTAATAGTATCTGGTGACAAAAGTCGAGTTTATTGGTTTGTTTTTTCATTATTGGTCATGTTTCGCTCCCACATAGCATGATTGGTATTATCATTATATACTGCTAATTTGTTTTTTATCTCTAAATTACGATAACAAAATACTTTCTGTGTTAATTTGCTAAATCAAGAATTTGCATTTCTAATCCTCGATGCTACCTCGCAATCCAAATTTGCACCGTTCGATACAATACTTCAATAAATCGACGATACTTAGCCGATTACCAGATAAATTAAAATTAAACATACTGCTGTCGACCTGGACTACCTGTGTTTTATTGTGATTTATAGTCAATCCAAATTCAGCGAAGACGGACACCTAACAATCAAGCGCTTTCTGTAGTTTTTCCGGATTATTGTCAAAAAGTACCCAGTCATCAGCATCTTGTAAACTAACGATTTTGAAAAGGTGCTGGTTGCTGAACGAGTTTTATATTTCGCTGAATTATAAAAGCCTTTATCGAAACGGAATTTTATTCCTATCCGTGCTTCCGATGTTAAACGTTGTTGTAAGACCATATCTATCACGCCCATATAGAAATTGAAAAGCATGGGCGCCAGTAGGCATCCCTGCTTTACGCTAGTATTGATATCAAAAGTGTCGGATCGTCACATATGACTGATCCTTTTGTTTCATGATAAAGTTGAATTATCAAATGTAGTATTTCTCGTGGACATCCTACTGTTTTTAAACATTCCTAGAGGCCGTTCTGTTTACTGAATCAAACGCTTTTTTAACATCAATAAAGGCCATACATAATGAGGTATTTTGTTCTCTGGGTTTCTCTACTAATTGTCTAGGGGAAAATATCATATCTGTAGCACTACGATGTTGTCTAAATCCACACCGTTCTTCTGGAAAATATGAGTTCAATATAGGTGTCAACTTATCATGTAAAAGTTTACGAAATACCTTGATAACTGTATATAGGAGCGCAATTGCCCTATAATTGGTACGGTCTTCCTTGTCGCCCTTATTTTTTTATATAGGAATTAAAATTGCCTGTTTGAAATCAGCTGGTACCGTCTCTTCACGTCATATTTTAATAAACAAGTTGTACAGACATTTAAGCATCTTTTCTCCTCCTATTTTATATATATCTGTTAGAATACCGTCAAAGCCCGGAGATTTATTATTTTTTAAACTTTTGACGGTATTTGATGATAATTCTTCCAAACTCAGAGGTTCATTTAGTTCTACTTGTTAAAGGTGGATTCATTGTTTAGAAGTTTTTTAAAATATTCTTGTCATCTTTTTCTAACATCATCTCTATTACGTACCAGGTTTCCAGATCCATCTTTGATTGCTGTTTTCCGTCTATATTTAGGGACGTAGATAGCTTTTATAGCGCTGAAGAATCTCGGGAATCATTTGTGTCTGATGGTAGTTGGATTTCCGCTGCTTATTTTTCCACCACGTATTTGCAATCGTCTGGTTTCCTTTTGTGCCAGTGCCAGTGCCTTAGTCGTTTTAAACGCATCATGTTTCTTTTTATTTGTTCTGTCCGCTGCCATGTCACGATCGCGAACCTCTTAGTCTCCAAACATTTTTTTAATTTCAGACGACGTGTCTTGGAACCAGTCTTGCTGTTTCTTATCCCAACAATGTTTTTACAAGTCTCGTTGTGTTATATATATATATATATATATATATATATATGTATATATATAATCATCGTAGTCGTTTTATTCATTGCCGAACGTCGTGAGCTATTTGTACGTTTATTTTTACGTACAAAATGGCTAGCATTCAAGGCACTATTTATACATGACGCAGACGCGCGCGCATATGATGTTATATGGAGTGGGGTGCCCCTGCCTTCTCCGTGATAATTAAGAAATAAATAATGATAAAAACTTTCTATGTCGCGTGTTGGTTTCGTACCACCTACCGTCGAGTTACCAGTCGAGCATTCTAGCAACTAGGCCACCGTGATATATATATATATATATATATATATATATATATATATAAATAATCAGATTAATTAAATATGCAAATTGTATGAATGTATAAAATTTCAAATTTTATATAATAACAATTTATTTATTTATAATTAAATTATTTTAAATTTTTATTTTTTCTAAAATATAAAGCCTTAAATACGTATTTATAAAATAATTTATATTTTCATGGTTTTCATCCACACGACTTAATGTTTTAATGGTGAAAACCAGGAATTATTATATCCAATATATATAAACGAAATACTAACTCAAGGAAAAAGTGTTCTAGCAACAGAAATAACATATTTGTTTAATTTAATATTAAGTGAAGAGATAATATGGTTTTCAACGGAAATAATATTATTATACAAAAATGGTAAAAAGGAAGACATAAAAAACTATAAACCAATAAGCCTGTTGCAATCGTTGTACAAGATATTCACAAAAATAATTTACGCAAGGCTATATAAAGTATTGGATGACCAACAACAACCAGAACAAGCCGGTTTCAGATCTGGTTTTTCAACTATAGATAATCTACATATAGTAAATCAGCTGATAGAAAAGGCAGACGAATACAACATAAAAATTTATCTAGCATTTGTAGATTTTCGGAAGGTATTTGATTCAGTTTATCACGAGGGTTTGTATCAGGCTCTAGAAAAACAAAATATAATATCTAAATATATAAGAATTATAAAAACTATATACGATAATGGATGTGGAAAGATTATTCTGGATAAAGAAGGTGAAAACTTTCCTTTAACAAGAGGTATACGTAAAGGAGATCCACTGACACCAATTCTATTTAATGCTGTGCAGAGGAGATATTCAGAAATTTGAGTTAGAAAAAAAAAAGGAATAAAAATTAACGGAACCTTTATATCGAATCTACGATTTGCAGATGATGTAACTTTAAACTCAGCTTCTGCAAACCAATTAAAAAGCATGTTAACGGAACCAGAAGCTAATTCAAAAATAAAAGGTCTCGAAATAAACTTTGAAAAAACGAGTTTAATTACAAACGGAGATAAAATAGAAATTAAAATTAACGGAAAGACTTACAATGGGCAGACGATGTTATATATCTAGGACAATTAGTTTCCTTCACAGATAGAACGGAAAAAGAGGTAAAACGTAGAATAGCGTTAGGTTGGAAAAAATTTTGGTCATTAAAAGAAATATTTGGACGTAAGTTAGATCGTACTAAAAAAGCACAAATCTTTAACTCGTGTGTCCTCCCTACCATTACTTATGGCGCTCAAATACGGTCATTGACGAGTAAATTGTGCAAAAAAAATATAAATAGCTCAAAGAGCAATGGAAAGAAAAATGGTTGGGGTAACTAGGTTGGATAAGATAAGTAACAAAATATTAAGAGCCAGATCGAAGACGGAAGACGCTCTACAAATAATACGTGAAATGAAGTGGAATTGGGCTGAACATGTCATGCGGTTGAAACCGAACATGGGCAAGGAGAAGCACGGAGTGGTTACCATTAGTCAAGAGAAGGCTGCGGAAAAAACCAAAAACAAGATGGAGCGAAGATATCGTCAATCACGCAGGAAAATTCTGGATGCGTAAAACTGAAAATCGTCTGGAATGGAATTAATTGGGGAAGAAATATGTGGATGCTTGATTGGAGGAGGCCAATGCTCGACGACGGGTTCCTGTTTTAAATATAGTGTACTACATAATATGTATTATATAAGTATTACTGAGTATATCGGTCTGTTCTAATATAGCACTTTTTCATCTGTTTCTACTTTTGCTTTCTAATCAATCCTGCAACAATCGTTCAGTTGGAAGTCATCCTCTAGTTCTCATTTCCCAAATAATATATACGCAATATTTCAAGATCTTCCGTTGACAATGGTTTTGGCGTTAATAGAGTAAAGTTATTTATACTTAGTAACAAGTTAATTATGTTTAATTATGATCGTTTATTAACGTTAGCAGCAACCGCAAAATTATTTGTTAAAATTTAATCAAATAGAACTGATAATTTATACTTGGGGATGCGTAGATATGTGCAACCGGAAGAATCCGAGCTCCAGTGAATAGGGCGCGTCCACAGATGACAAATAGTGGGAAGGACTCCAAATATGGAGGTTCGCTGCTTAACGCAGCAGCGGACCGGGAGCGGCAATGCTATCAGGATGTAGTGGATAAACCTTGTGAAAGTTTTTTTTAAAAAATACTACATAAACCCTAAGACGACATTGTGCCATGGTGAGTTAGAGCCGCTATAATCTCTTTCCCATGATAAGTGGCAGTTGGTTTATCAGTAGCTTTTGAGGGCGGAAATCAAATGGATTAAAAAGGCTTTAGAATAACTAAATAAGGCGCAGTGGCAACCACAATAACGCTTATGTTTCAGTGGTGTGCAAGATAACGGGAAACCAGCACACTATTGTTCTAAGATTATGTATGCAGTGATTTGCCAAGCGATCCGGCTAGCAACCGGCACCAATTAGATTCTAGGTCTATTGGTGTGAAATATACAACTGAGCATGCGAATGTGAGCAACCAGGCTTCGTAGGTGAAATAGGTGACTTGAAGGGGAAGAACCCAACCACACCGAGAAAGCAGACAAAATCAAACTCGAATTGGCACTTGGAAGCTACGAAATTAGAGGAAATTAAGACATCAATGGAAAAAATTCAGATTGATATTCTTAGAGTATACAAAACAAGATGGAGAAGACATAGTAGCAATGAAAAATCGGGACAGAATGGAGTTGCGAAAGAAAATATAATAATAACTTTCTAAAATAAAAAACTATTAATGATTAAAATAAGAACACTGAAATGAAGAATACAATAACAGCTGTAATGAAAAGATCTAAAGGACATCAAACATTAAAATCAAAGAAACCATGGATGACTATGGAAATTCTAGAATTAATGGTACAAAAAATAAGTTTAAAAAGAATGATTTTTCAAAGTACAAGCAAATAAAAAATAAGATAACTGAGAAATGTGGATAGTTAAAGAGAACTGTCTAAATGAAACATGTGAAGAAATTCAACATTCATTCAATAGAGTAGAAATAGAAAAAGCTTATGTCCAAGTAAAGGCTTTACAACCAAAACAAATAATGAAAAATAAAATAGTTCAACATAAAAAAAAGAGACGTTCTTTTTGGAATTGAAAACATTGCAAACCGCTGGAAAGAATAAATCTAGAGAAAGCATATGACAACATTGACTTGAAAATATTATTTAAAACTTTAAAAGAAAAGAATGTAGACTGGAAAGATAGACGGCTCGTACTAAACTTATAAGTGTTTCTTATCTGGACTCTAGTTGTTGAATTACATAATCAACTACATATTTAATTTTATTTTCGTGAATATTTTATACATTATTATTAGAAGACTAACTGGTCTATAGCTTCTGATATCGTCCGGTTTCTTGTGGATTAATAATACAGGAATTGTTGAGAGCATTAAATGTCAGTTTACCACAGATAATTTCGTAATGTTTTTTATTTTTTATATGTATATTAGCGGACCCAGCAAACGTTATCTTGCCAGAACGTTCTGTTGTTAATTATTAGTGGATTAAGAAGTTAAATAATAGTAAACAAAGGAAATCTTAAATCATACACACATAGTATACTCTACAGTTGCTGCTATAACGCGCACGGTTACGTAGCATGCACAACCGAACGTAAAATTTAACGCGTTAAGTACGGCGGCTTAATTTGTAGTTCGAAACCTATCGATCGTATTTACGTGCGTTTTTTAATTCGCACGTAACGTATTAAATCGGTTCTCACAAAATTTTACAAAACTCTAAATTCAAAAAGGTTATCCCCCAAAATACACTTGCTGTGTTTAATTGTAAATCTAAACCTTTCTCGGATTTACCCACACACGCACACAAAATTTCATGAGAATTTGTGCAGCCGTTTAGGAGTACGGTAACTAATACACGTATAGAAAAAAAAAATTTTCCCGAATTTCAAACTTTTATATATATATATATATATATATATATATATATATATATATATATATATATTGTCCTTACAATTACGAAAACAAAAAAAATCATCAAATTCGGTTGAGCCGTTCTCGAGTTGTGGTATTTAAAACATGTGGCAATTCAATTTTTTATATATATAAAAAATATATAAACAGATATATAAATAAATAAATAAATGAGATAGAACGATAAATAATTAGATACAGAAAATATCTTATCGACAGATACGTACTTGGTATTCCAGCTTCATATACATTGAGAGAATAATTGCATGCATTATTATTCGTTTCGGAGCATTCGCCACATCTTTCCAGACTTATTTTGACATATTGAGTGCAGAAACACAAGGTTTTCCTGCTACATTGTATTAAAAATTACATACTGTTACATTTTGTTGGTTGAACATAATTATATCGAATATATTCGATGAAACAAAACAAAACACAATTATATTAAATTTTATATTAGCAGCACAAACTTAATGCTATTGGTGAATGATATCTCCTATCATGTTATGATCCACACACCAATGCATTAGTCAAATTGAAATTTTATAAATTAAAAAGAAAAAAGTTTAATCCATCCGGTTTATGGGATCACAGTTCGCACACACACTATCACACTTGCTTAGATTACAAATCTAGTTTAGACAATGATAGTAAAAAATAATATTAGAATATAAACGAATGCGTGAACTACTAATAGGAAAGAAGCGAGATGTATATTCGGCCTGTGTGAGAGTTTTGAAATATATTGTTGTCCGTCTGAAACGAATGTCTTATCAGAACTTAAGTAGACTGAACTTTCAGCAGTGTCTATAATGCTTCCTTGCTCCCTGAGAATATCACTTTCTTTTTTTGAATATATTTTTGACGCTAAGCGAAGATTTAAATATTAAAAACATAATTGACGATACAAAATTGAGAACCGCGTTAGAAGTAGTATTTCATTTTGATAAACTATTAATTACATGATAATGTTTCTTAAAAATTTACGCCATTAATCGTGAAATCATATTAGTTCATCATCTACCTGAAAATTGTATTACTGTATATACGTTCAACTGTTTAATAAAAATATATGTTTGTATTGATCTACAAAATAGAATTAGAATAAAAATTGTATTGGAAAAATCATAGATCAGGACAAGCCACGTTCATTTAAGAACAAATGTATTAATTGTCAATTAAAGTAAACGATTGAAACATCATATTCATATTTTGAATTTTGGTACACATCATTCTCCAAAAAAATGTAAACTCAAATTAAACATTACTATTTAAAACTATTTTTAATGTCACATAATCATTTAGTATCGCAAAAATTAGTCGTATATATCTTTATATACATATATACCTATATAATGTCGATGTATTAGAGAGTAGTACAAAACAAAATAAAAACAAAATTAATCACTATAAAAGCTATTTTATTAATGCAAAGCTTTTCACTGATCATTCATCGTGTACCTGGTCTGCCTTTTAGCCTTTTTCAATTGCTTCTTCCCAGTACTATTTGGTGTTCTAACGAGTTTAGGTCACAAACTATATGTTAAAAAAGACTGAGAAATTTTCTCTTATTTTCTCCAATGAACGTATTCTGTCTAGTTTATATAATTATTTATTACATCATCAGTCACTCAATTTTTCTATTTTCAGACTCATTTATTCTTGTGAGTTTCATCGCAGTAAGTCACCTGCGTAGGTTGCTATTGTGAAGAAACAGTTCATCAAATTTAATTTCGTATTCATTAATAAACTTGTGCATTTTCAAATTATGGTTAATACAGTAATTGCACTACGCGTCACAGCTAATCTATAATTAACATGTATCCAGCAATTTCAATTATTTTTTTATTATTAAACTTCTTACTCTAATGCTTATTGTTTGTATTTACAAGCTTCTTACCTAAGTTTATATTTCATTTTACTTTTCATGTATTTGTTAAGAATTCCCCATGTATTCAATGTAGATAATTTTTCATATTAGTTTGTAATAATACTTATATGGTATCTAAATTTCAAGTATAGAAAATAACGTGTGTTTTCTTTCTTTTTTAATCATTGCAGAATATTATATTCTACAGGAGGAACGAATACTTATTATATTAAATAAAATTAACACTAATTACCCTGAAAAGTCGACAGACATCTCTTTAGCTGAATTCCTATCTGTCAGACCCCTGAAAAAAAAAATATGAGTAGGTAACATAATTATAAGCAAGACGACTGTCCCTGAATCAAAAATTAAAAATTTAAATATTGCCGTAGATAAAAATGGAATATTTCCAAAAGAAAATAAATTTATGCTGTTACCATTACCGAATAAGAATATTTGTTACAAAATCAACTAAACAACTAATTTACATATGAAGTTACGAATAAAGGTGTCGTACACCGATAACTGTCTTTATTATCTAAAAAGCGTTAGATACAGTAAAGAAGATCAAACGGTGCAAAGCGACGTTATTACTATTTAAACCATATTTGATGATAGATAGACATTCATTCAACATTATCGATTTACAATGAATTTTTAATATTGTTATGTATTAGTGGTAACACTGGATAGAACGTTGTGGGTTATGGGGATAATTGCGTACATAATTTTAACTAATATATTTAATGTTGTTTATAAATGAATAAATAGAGAATGTAATTGTGTTATTTATTTTCTTAGTTTAACTATAACGAATAAAGACGTAATAAAATGGCGCAGTCGGTATTTAACAATGTTTACATAGTCAATTACTAGTTATTCTGAAGTAATTATTTTTAATAATTCATAAGTTAGTGTTAGTTTAACCTAATCAGTTTAGCATCATGAATGCAAATCAGATAACGGAATTATTGCAAGCTATGAACGTGCAAAACGCTAATTTGCAGCAGTTGGTACAGAATTTGATTCCACAAGGAACTCAATCTAATACCGCTGATCATCACACACCTCATATTGTACCGCAGAAGTTTGATGAAACGGTGGAAAAGGTGGATGATTATTTCGAGCGTTTAGAAAATTATTTCGAGTTGTGCAATATTAATGCACAATCTAAGGTAAAAACTTTTGTGTCGTTGTTAAATCCAAAGATGTTTACGTTACTTAAAACATTAATTTATCCTGATAAAATTGAAGAGAATACATATGATAAGCTTAAGCAGAAACTACTGGAACATCTTAATCCAGAACCGTTAGAAATACCTAGCAGGCATGCTTTTCTTAATAGAAAACAACATGAAGGAGAATCTATAGCACACTATGTGGAAGATTTACGTCGTTTGGCGGTTCCATGTAAGTACGAAGCTACTGTTTTAAAAATTATGATTCGCGATGTTTTCGTTAGTGGATTAAAATCCAAAGAATTATTACAAAGAATGTTTCATGAGAAGAATCTTACTTTTGAGTCTGCGCTAGAGATGGCATTGAATTATGAACAAACAGCTTCCGGTATGCAAGAACTTCTGCAAAAGCCATTACCGATTAATGCAGTTAACCGTAATGTAGATAAACAAGATTTGAAATGGGAGAACTCGGTACAGCATGCAGGTAATAAATACGTATGTTATAAATGTGGTAAAAAAGAACATTTTTTTTCATCGTGTACTGCTAAAAATCGTTTTTGTGTATTTTGTAAAAATAATGGTCATGATGAATCTGTTTGTCGTAAAAAACAGCGTTTCGAGAAAAATCGGAAATATAAAAAGGAAAATGTAACCATTAAACAACTTGATGAACCTAGCATTAATAGTGATATTGTTCCAATAGATACATTAAATTGTTTAAATAGGAAAAAAGATAAAAGTGATAATTTTCCGCCAATGAAAATGACATTAATGATTAATGGTAGGAATATAGAGCTAGAATACGATACAGACTGTCGTAATACAGTTTTAACAGAGGATACTTTTAAAAAAATTTCACCATACAAACTAAAACCAACAGAAGTAATTTTTAGTGATTTTAGTAAAAACAAAATTTGTCCTTTGGGACAGGCTATAGTTAATGTAAATATGTCAGGAAAAGTTATTACTTTTCCTGACATACTTAGCGTGTTTGTTGTTGACAATCGATTTTCTAGTCTTTTAGGACGTGACTGGATTAGTAAATTAAAATTGTCGCCAAATTTAATTCATCAGGTAAATATTAGCTTTGATGAAAAGAAGATTATCGAACGTTTTTCCGGTGGTTTTTAATGAGAATATTGGAGCAATAAAAAATTATGTTGCATCCTTACATCTAAAAGATGGTGCAAAACCAGTTTTTCAACGTGCGCGTGCTGTGCCGCTCGCCTTACAGGAAAAAGTTGAAGCAGAAATTGATAGATTAGTTAAACTGGGGATTTTAAAGAAAATAGAAACATCTGAATGGGCATCACCTGTAGTGCCAGTCATTAAAAGTAATCATAAAGTTCGTCTCTGTGGTGATTATAGTACAACAGTAAATGGTCAAATTCATGTGGCACAACATCCATTTCCAAGTCATGAAGAAATTTTTGGGAAGCTAAATGGAGGAAAATGCTTCACAACTCTTGATGTGCGATCAGCTTTTTTACATTTGCCAGTAGATAGTGAATCGACAAAATTGCTGACACTTAATACTTCCAAGGGACTTTATCAGCCAAGTCGCCTAATTTATGGGGTTAGCTCAGCACCTGCTTTATGGCAGCAGTATGTAGATCAGGTTTTCAATGATTTACCTGTTTGTGTAATTCATGATGATATTATTATCACTGCAAATTCACATGATGAACATCAACGTCGAATTGAATTAGTCCTGCAACGATGTAAAGAAAATGGAATACATTTAAATTATTCAAAGTGTAAATTCTTTCAGAAGCAGGTAAAGTTTCTTGGATTTATTATCAATGAAGAAGGACTACATAAAACACCAGATAAGGTGAAAGCAATATTGGTTACCAAGGTGCCAAGTTCAGTAACGGAAGTTAAATCATTCATGGGCATGGTAAATTTTTATGGTAAATTTTGTCCTAACTTATCAACTATAGCATATCCAATTTATGAGCTCACAAAGAAAGAAAAACAATTCAATTGGACAGAGGAATGTACTAAGGCATTCAATTTGATAAAACAAATTGCATCAGATCAAATATTAGTACATTATTCCTCAAAGTTGCCTCTCGTATTAGCTGTAGATGCTAGTTCCATTGGACTAGGTGCTGTTCTTTCCCATGTTATTGATAAAGTTGAACGGCCTATTGCTTTTGCTTCGCTTCTGTCAACATCAGAACGAAAATATTCACAGATTGACAAAGAAGCTCTCGCCATCAAATGGGGAGTAGAAAAATTTTATCATTACTTATATGCACGTCCATTTACCTTGGTAACTGATCATCAACCATTGATACATATATTCTCAAGAAAACGGAAGTTACCAATTCTCAGTGCAACTAGATTACTTCATTATGCAGTATTTCTACAAATGTTCCAATTTAATATTAGGTATAGGAAATCATCAGAGAATGGAAATGCAGATTTTTTGTCACGATTACCTACCAGCTCAGAAGAACTATATCAAGATGACAGTACTAATATCTTACAATTACAACAAATCAAAGACTTACCTATTACACCTCGACAGTTAGAAGCTGAAACAATAAAAGATGGAGAAATGAGATTATTGATTGAAAAATTAAGAATGGGAACAAATTTGGGCAATGACCTTGGTAAACTATCACTTCAAGGCAACATTGTTTTCAATGGAATCCGTATATATATTCCAAAAACATTGCGTCAAAGGATTTTATCTGAACTACATATCGGACATTTTGGAGTAGGTAAAATGAAGGCTTTAGCACGTCAAACAGTATATTGGCCAAATATAGATAAAGATATAGAAGAGATGGTTTGCAGTTGTGTTCCCTGTATAAGTAACAAAAGGCAACCAAGAAAGGTACTTACCCATTTTTGGGAGTATCCAACAACCCCTTGGGAACGAATTCATTTGGACTTTGCAGGACCATTCCAAGACAACTTATTTTTAATAATTGTTGATGCTTATTTGAGTGTGTTAAAAATACTGCTACAGCAAGTGTAATAAGAGTATTACAAAGTTTATTTGCAAGATATGGTATTCCAAGAATAGTAGTATCAGATAATGGCACTGCATTTACTAGCCATGACTTCAGAACATTCTTAAATATATATGGTATCCAACAAAAAACTATTGCTCCATACCATCCTGCATCAAATGGACAGGCAGAGAGGTATGTGGATACATTGAAACAGAGCCTTAGAGCATCAAGAACAGAAGGCGGATCAATCCATGACCGTCTAAACAGGTTTTTATTTGCATACCGTAGAGCTCCACATGAAACTACACAGTTGTCACCTTCATTTTTGTTTTTACAACGTGAACTCCGTTCATCACTGGACTTAATGCGTCCAAGTTTACGGGAAGTGGTATTTAGAAATACAGCTGGAAATGAAATAGTTTCATATGATCTGACCTTTTGAACCAGGAGAAAAGGTTGCAGTTAGAAATTATACAACACCAAATAAAAGATGGGAGATTGGTGTGGTCATTAATAAGGATGGACAGCTACACTATTATATAACAAGAGTTTGTTCCCAATTGATAGTCTTGTCTGCTTACTAAATTGATAACAATCCGCATTGCTTCCTCGCATTTTTTTTTTCATTGCAAATGTGTTGACTTAAGTGAGTTTTGTGTCAAGACACAAATCGAAATATTTGATATGACTGACTTGAGGAATGGATGTTCCATTTAAATGACCTGATGGAGTCAACACTTTCGACAAAGTAAATCTAATGACTGATTTTTATTTGATCAATCTTGATTCTCCATCGAGTTAATCAGAGATGAATATAGATTAGACGTTTTTAAAATTTATCTAGAGTAACGACCAGGTCAGATTAAACGAAATAATGTGCCATCAGTAAAATTGCATAGCGCTTTATTTTTATTCACCGATATATCTGCAGTAGAAACAAGGGGGTACCGTAGAGATTGATTATGAATATTTGAAAAAAAATATATATATATATATATATATAAAAAATAAACTTTAAAAATAGAAAATTTTAGCGGAGAATAATATGTGTATGCTGGTGCGCGACATATAAGTATATATATATAGATACATCAGAGTCATTACGTTATTCCACTACAAGTAGAATATAATAATAATAATAAATATAGTGAAGATTTATGTTCGAAATAACGTCAAAAATGGATAATACCCAGGTTAACAGAGGAATTTTGGAAATAAACGGCGTGCACAACCAGTAACGTATTATGATCGCGTGATTAATACGTACTCGTTAAATGATAAGGTATTCGTCGTTAGTACAAATATATCGTAATTTCGACACGTAGATATATCTAGTCAACCGAACCGCTCGTACGTGACGAGATCGATGAGAATTAAAATCGGAAGATCGCTTTTTTTTAAATTGTAATATTATAAATAAATTCATCCGTGTTAATAAAAAACTCTAGACAGAATAAAAGGGAAAAAAATGAATTTTAAAATAATTAGCGGATTACCAACAAAAAATACTGTAAAAGTACGGAGTTACGACGACTGGCATAATAATTGGATACACCTTCACTATCCGGAAGCAGCCATCGATCATACCTGTGGTACCACCAGGTCGTACGATTTTTATTTTATTTTCTATTGTGTGTGATTAATTTATGTGTATACATAATTTTTATGAATTTGTGTGAATATGGTCTATGTTATTTCGTTATATGTTAGTATATAAGTAACTGTTTTTTTTTTTAATTGTCTTTTATCTTATCAAATGTGTAATAATAATAATAATTAAAATAAAAGCGTAATCGAATTAGAACGAATACTAGTCACTAGTTGTTGGTCCTACACGCAGAGATTTAGTTTACGCCAAAATTTTAATCTCGTTAAGTTTATAATCTCCTTAAAATTTCAATTACATAAAAAAAAAAGTATAAGAACAAATTTAAGTTCTATATCACGTTAAGGCAGAATTTTATAAAATACATTTATAAATAAATTGGTAGTTAAATCTGTACAGTATTCTGTACTGGCGACCGCGATATTTAAATTTTGGTTTATTAGGCTATGTTAAATATCAAATAATTTCACTTTCCCGGTAGCGCCATAACTGGGCAACCGAGCTTTAATAATACACATATCTTATTGTCAACAAAACTGATAATGTACAAGTCCATTGTTTTACCGACACTACTTTATGGCTCAGAAACATGGGCCCCATATACGAAGAACATACGGTCGCTGGAAGCGTTCCATCAGAGAGCGCTGCGCAGATTGCTACGTGTTCGTTGGCAGGACTGAGTGACGAATCGCGAAATTTTAACGCGGGCAAAATGCAAGTCTATTCGGATGCTGCTTTATAATAATAGTTTGAGATGGACTGGACATGTAATCAGAATGAACGAGGAAAGACTTCCGAAGAAATTCCTTTATGGTCAGCTTCTGGTTGGTAAACGGCGCATTGGACGTCCTCGTTGGCGATATAAAGACTATTTGCATCGGATATTAAAGGAATGCGAAATTGATCGCAGGAGTTGGGAAAAGCTAGCGATGGATCGTACCATCTGGAGACAGATAATACGAGATGGTTTGCAGAAAGCGGATCAAAATGCTCGAGCTGCGGAAGAAAGGAAAAGAAATCGACGTAAAGGATTGATTGGAACGGTTCGAGTGGATAATATTAATAATGACGGCATGCGGAAAGGTGTGCGCCGCAAAATTGGTTTGATTAGCCACCTCAGGACTCATAAATAATTGATGGTACTCCATACTCGGTTAACGAGTGGATAATTTAATTAATTAATATACATATACATATATATATACATATATATATATAAAAAAAATGCAAGTAACGACAATCCAAATGTTAAAAAAGGATTATCAGCCAGTTAATGTTGCTGTTACAGTGAATAAGGAAAAATCTTCAGATGAATAAGGAAAAATCTTCAGATGAATAAGGAAAAATCTTCAGAAAATCTTATCTAAAAGCTGAAAATGATTTTAAAAAAAACAAGAAAAAAGAATAGATAGAATTTTGAAAGATTAAACACAATAGACAGGAAGATGAATAATAATAACGATAAATGAGTTTTATTAAAAATAGTAACGTTTAATGTAAATGAGCTCAAGCATAGACACCAGAAAGTTGAATTACTCTTACTAAAAGAAAAAATCGACACACTATTATCCGAACCAAATTTCAGAAAATACGTTTATTAAATTTGATGCTTGCTTTCTTTATAACACTATGCATCCTGATGGTGGTGGACGCATAGGTACAGCAATATTAATTAAGAATAACCTAAAACACCTTATACTAGAGGAAATAAGTAAAAATCACATTCAAGTAACTAATGTTGAAAATGCAAACTTAGTGTTATCCGCAACTTACTGTCCTCAGGCTGAACCTGAATGAACTGAATATTTTAACATACTTGGCCCTCGGTTTATTATAGCAGCAGATTTCAATTCAAAACATACGTATTAGGTCCCAAGAATTACCACATTTAGAGGAAAACATTTGCTACATGCAGTAAATATGTCTGTATACAAATGTTACTCAACAGGAAAACCAACATATCAGCAGATTGACCAGAAAAAGTTACCTGATTTATTAGACTTATTTATTTATAAGGGAATTTCTGAAGGTAACGTAGACATCGATGACAATAATGTCTGCAGTGATCATTTCAGTGAAATCACAGTAGTAAAACTGATTTGGGTGTGTTCTGGAAGCTGTTTGGTGAAAATTTTGGATGAAAATTACCTATAAGGACTAAATGTGAGGTTGATATTACTTAAAACAAATATATATATATATATATATTTAATTCAACCGTAACCCCAATACCAGCACAGTGTTTTGCAGTTTTTTTATAGCGTGGTCAATTGCCTTTGTTTCTTGTACTTGTTTATTTATTTCAATATCTAATTATATTTTATATTTAACTATTTTCTCTCTCTTTATGATTTTTTTCTTTTTTCTTTAATGTTTGTATCATGAAGTTTTTTTTTGAATATAACGTAATATCCGTATTATTAGTTTTTGTTTTATTTTATTTGGGTATGAGTAATACCATTTAAGTTTTAAGTTACATTGTAAAGTCTTCTTGTTATAAGATTTTATTTTATTGTGCCTTTTCTTGTTCTTTGGATTTTAGATCATATCTATATTATAAGTTTTTATTGGGGGGGGGTGAGTAATACTTTTTAAACTTTAAGTTGCATTGTAAAGTCTTTTTGTTATAAGATTTTATTTTATTTTTACCCCCTTTATATATATATATATATATATATATATATATATATATATATATATACACACACATATATATATAAAGGGGGTAAAAATAAAATAAAATCTTATAACAAGAAGACTTTAGAATGTAACTTAAAACTTAAATGGTATTACTCATACCTAAATAAAATAAAACAAGAACTAATAATACGGATATTACGTTATATTCAAAAAAAAACTTCATGATACAAACATTAAAGAAAAAAGAAAAAAAATCATAAAGAGAGAGAAAATAGTTAAATATAAAATATAATTAGATATTGAAATAAATAAACAAGTACAAGAAACAAAGGCAATTGACCACGCTATAAAAAAAACTGCAAAACACTGTGATGGTATTGGGGTTACGGTTGAATTAAGTTTTAATTGGAATACTACAAAAATTTGAATTCTAATCGCAGGACCTGTTCAGCCAGCAAAAGGAAACTTCCAACTTCTCTACTAAAAGGATATACATCCATGCAGTCAATACCAAACTTGTGTCGAAGGGCAGTAAATGCAGGGTAAACAAACATAGTATGATAAATATCATCAACCTCACCTACTGTACAACAGGTGCAGACAGGACCATTAACAAGCCGGAACCTATGAAGATAAGAACCAAACCTGCCATTACCCGTCAACACCTGAGCACTGTAGAAGTTAATGTCGAATCTCAACATTTTAACCGCAAGGTATATCTGACAGAAATGCATAAGTCTTCCTACCAGTTTCAGCATCATCCCACCTGCCTTGCCACTTTGCAATCAGCAAAGAGGCGATATGTTTTTTAAATTTTATATTAGACGCAGACTGCTTCGAAACATTCTCCAGCAGATTAGAACGCTTCAACTTGTAACACTCTCCCACTTGCCTGTGCTCACCCGTGAGAGCCCTGCCCACAAGAAATAAATCCAGTAGCAGCACCCCACAGATAACGCAAACTCCAGAGGTAGGTGTACTCTGGTGTAAGGAAGCCATTCTAAGTAGAAATTTCCTTTTCTGTTTGTTGGCCAGACCAAGAATTCTTTTATTAACATATATGGCCGAACCATGCCCAAAATGGACCTAAATGAGACCTTTATACAAAATCGAACGTTCCCTAAAGGATAAATCCCAAGCATTTCTCTGTAAACGCAACAGCTTATTATAAATATCCATAAATTTTGTAGAACTATAATGGAAATGGAGAATGAACGATAGTTTAGGATCAATAATTATTCGTAAATATTTTAGAGATGCAGTATATAAAATACTCGAATTAGATAACAAATCAAGCTCATTGATCTGGCCAACAAGCGAGGTTTTCATAGAAAACCTGCATTTAATGGAAGAAAAACTTAAACCTGTATCTGTCACCACACTCCCCAGGTATTTAGAAATACATGCGAGAAGTGATAGTGACATGGAGCTCTCAGCTCTAAACACGAAACACAGATCATCGGTGTAGGAAATTAACTGACACATAGCATTGATATCAGAACAAAAATTATCAAACCTAAAGTGTACAGTTACAGTACAGTATGTTCCAGAGAGTAGGCCCAAGGACAGAACCTTGTGGGACTCCACAAGTAGGTACCCTAGCTCCAGGCAATGATCCAAGTTTAAGTATAGCGGAACTATTTTAAAAGTAGTTTATGATAATATTAATTATAAAAGGATTAACTGAATTAACCTTAAGAACATCAACAATTGCAGACCAACAACAATTGTCGAATGCCTCTTTAATATCATAAGAAATGACAATAGCAGAGCGGCCGTCTAAGATGTACTGCTCAACTGTAGAAACTAAAGAACGAACAGCATGCTCAAAACCAAATTGAAGGTGGTGCAACATGCTCCTAGCAGTGACCTCCTGTACCAGAATCTCAGTGATAAGTTTTTCATAACCCTTCCCCATGCAACCAAGCAGAGAGATACCCATAAGCTGACAAATCTGACGGATCTTTGCCTGGTTTGGAAAGAAGCCTCAAAGAGGCTACCTTCCAACAATCCGGGAAAATACTAAATTTTAAACATTTATGCAAAAAGTTTGCAACAAAGCAGGATACATACAGTGAATTTTGCTGACCCTATCATCACCGGGCGCTTTTTTATTGCGTAAATTTTTGACTATAGTAGCAATATTTTCCGGATTTATTACTGGAGGAACACAGCCACAAACAGGAAGAACCACCAAGGGAATATCGACTTTGGAGGGGAAAAAATGGTCTAATAAAGCACCTGAAACCATAATCTGGCCGTCAACTTTCAAATTAGGTAAGGACGAATCATATCTTTACATAACTAGCATTTTATGAGTTCTACCCCAAGCAAAACTCGAATGAACAAAGGCACACCAATGTTGGACTTTGGCCCTTACTATCTCGAGTTTATATAACCTATTTAACTACTTCAGCACATTCTTATAAATAAATATACCAAAGTAGTTCTTACACTTAGAAAGTTTTTTTTTCTAACAAAATTAATATTATTTTTTAAAATATTATTTATAGGTGTACAGTATGCATGGTTATATGTTATATAATATTGTAATATATTTATGGGTGGGAGGCCTATTGCAGCGGGTGAACATAAACGAGTCTAATATGACCCTGATTCTTACGTAGTAATAACGATGACAAATAAAACAAATAACAACACTAAGTAGTATATAGGTTGGCTACTACGCCCCATTTTAGCCACATCAAATGAATATGTATATACTCTTTCAGTTTACGTATTTATTATTATTCTATTTTAATTTTTTATATTTTAATTGATTTATTTTAAATTTTTACTGTACCCTCTACTGAGAATTCGCCATTATATTTATATATATATATATATATGTATGTATGTATGTATATATAAAATTACTTCTAAGAATCTCACCCGTCCTGAATCAAAGCATAAGCAGCATTGCTGTCAAAGCAACTTTTAGTACACCAATTTATTACCACTAATTTATTAGTATTCTTCATATCCAATGAATCCATTGCGTTAGGTACGAATCTGTTTTCAATTTGATATACGGAACAGCCTAAATATTTCCACGACCTGCTCAACTCTCTAGATGGACCTTAAGGTAAGAATTATCGTCAGTTATTTAGAAATAATAAAATCGAAAATTTCAATATTTATTTCAAAATTTAAAAATAAACATACATATGAAAAATAAATGATCGTATTTTGAACAATATAATCTAATTTTCATAAAATAATGTTTCAAACGTAAGAAACGAAACTAATTTAAAAATTCATATTGTGTATTGAATTATGGAAGTTTGAGATTAGTTCTAAGAGAAAAAATGCGTTGTAGATGCGTAATTATTAAAAAGTGATATTTTATATAGCCCATAAAATAAAATTGTTTATCTCCTATAATAATAAATTTTTAAAAATACAAAGATACTTAAACCATGTAAATGTATGATTGAGATATGATTGAGATCAATTTAAGGTAAAATTAAGTTGAATAAAATAATTTAAACATTGATGTACTCGGAAATTAAAGATGATAAAAATAAGACATATCGGCAGGAAATTCTACGATAAGTGGGGTAGGTTACTGATAATTGATAAAGTATTGTTGCTGGGTAATAGGAATACTAAAAAAATTAATATGATTCTGGTTGTAAATAAGGAAAATAATTTCTTTCAAAATGATAAGATGAAGGGTTAAGAAGGAACTTGAATATTAGTGAACCAGGGAATATTTAGGAATGTTCAGTTAGAGTAATTTATATTGAAGAGCTCGAAGGTGAGTTATCCTCAGACCAGGATCTTGATCTCTCATTAAAAGCAACCTTGAAACCTCTAGTGCCATACTTAGAAACCAATAAAATCGGAGTCCTTTCATTTTCTAACCTTTCTCTATTTTAGTGAAAAGTAGCAACCCGGGAGAAATAGTAAAAGAATTCACATCAAATATTAAAGGTCTAATTACCTCCTTTTTTTTTTTTTTTTTTTTTAATTTACCTGTTACAATCTTAACTTAACGTTAAATAAGTAACTATATTATAAAGCTTATCACATAACACAGAACATATCTTATTACGTGATACAAACGAGTGTAAAGCCGTTAGCCCACTGGCTAAAGCTTCCAATTACCCTCCTTAAGAACTGTTATCCTTTATTGAAAACCAGAAGCTCTAAATATCAGTTCACCAAAATAATCAAAGCTCTTTTACCACAAGTAAAGCAATGAATACTCTAATTTTTAACTGAAACTGCGGTGACTTTTATTCCCGATATGAAGAACATTATTATAAAATTTATCTATATGAACGGAGCAAATAAAATTATACTGGCATTTTATTAATCATTAACATCGTACCAGAATGTTGCTTACTTTTCAAACCGCTTTTAAGTATAAGTAATTATGTAATTCTGAATAACGTTTTTATTAAACATGCAAATTAGCCAATTTGACTGTTTAATTTCTCTTTCTGGCTCTGAATTATTTCTCTTCTATTTTATAAAAATCTGTGTGTGTGTGTGTGTGGAAAAAGCTGCATCAATTAAAAATGAATGAATACATCGATTCTCTGTTTAAAATAATTTATGAGTGAACGTGAGTGTAATAGTGACGGAAAATTTCAACCCGGCTAAAACCTAAAAAAATCATATCATCCCCTCCTATAATATTATCAAATCCATTCTTCCTTCTGGTCAATATGCGCATGGAGGAGTTTTACCAGCAATTCGAGACAACATTCTCTTTCAACAAATATCTCCTAATACAAGTCTTCAACTTCTATCTGTCCGCAACCAAATGGAACAATCTTTTACACTTTGCTCCTTCTCCTTGCCTCCAAATGAACCCATTGAAGAATCTCACTTCTTCAACATTATATCTCTTTTAAATTCTCCTGTAATACTAACTGGAGATTTCAATTCACATAGTCCTCTGCTGGGAAATAGTCGTACAAACAGTAAAGGCCGTCTTATAGAAAACTTATTAGAACAGTTCCACCTATGTTTGCTAAACACTGGTGAACCATCTCACTGCAGTTTTGCTTATTACAGTTGATCAACGTTTAATTTATCACCTCACTACAGCTAGCAAACAGATTACACGTCTTCCATATGCAGATTTAGCTGACAGCGACCATGTTCCCATGATAGCTAAATTAATTGATTCCACATTCCCATCAGATTCACGGCGGCTAAACTGGAACTATAAGAAACAAACTGAGAGAAATATGCCATTGACTGCAGAAACCTTTCAATTGATATGTCAATGAATATAAACAATATGATCGATGTTTTTACCTCCACACTGGTCAAACAGGCTCAATCATTTACTCCTCCTCCCAAAAATACAAATCGTAAATTAGTTCCTTGGTGGACAAAGGAATACGCTAGTCCTATCAGGAAATGAAAAGTTTTGAAAAAATTGAAAGTTCGCCTTCCAGTAGTAATTATCTAGAATATAAGAAAGCTCGCGTCAAGGCTAGTTGGACAATTAAACAAGCCAAGCCGAAATAATAGCAAGAATTCATTTCTAAGATTACTCCATCAACATCTTCAAACATGATATGGTCGAAAATTCATGCTCTCGAACAACCACGCTCCTTTTTAGTTCCTTCAGTACTAAATACACAACAAGGTGCTGTATTTAAACTAGATGAAATAGTTTCAGCTTTTGCAGACCACTATCAGCATACTTTCAGTTGCTTTACCGGATCAACCTATACACAGTATCAACATTTCCCGACAGAAAACTCGAATACAGAACCATATAATAAACCGATTAGCCTCAGGGAATTGACCACTGCTATTAAATACGCGAAAGAAACAACTGCGGGACACGACAATTTCCACATCGCCATTTTAAAACGTGCTCCTCTATCGATATTACATATTTTTTCAGATTTTTAATCTAATCTGAATGGGAAAAGAGTTTCCTAAGGCTTACAAAATATCCGTCATAATTCCAGTATTAAAGTCATCTAAAGATCCTTCAAATGCAGAGAGTTACCGCCCCCGGCCTATCTCACTTGCGTCAGTTCTATGTAAAGTGCTAGAACGCATCATATGTTATCGGCTAAATCGGATCCTAGAAGTCAGAAATCTCAATCATCCATCCAATGTGGCTTTCGTCAGAACCGCTCAACCCTTCATCAACTTTTTTCAATTAAAAACCCTATAACAAACGCATTAATAAATAATCTTCATCTGCAAGTTGTATTTTTTGATGTATCGAAGGTTTTTGACTAGATCCCGATTAATAAAATTATGGAACAATTATACCACTGGGGATTCAGTGGAAACGTCATCACGTTCAAACAAAATTTTCTTATCAACTGAAGTTTTTTCGTTCTGACTGGAAACAAGTCTTCATCAACATGATCTAGTGAATGGCACACCCGGTGTTGAGCCCACTACTCTTCAATATCGCGATTAATGATATGGTAGAAGCGGTCAACTCCCCAGTACGAAGCTTACTACGACGACGATCTAACGATCTTTGTAAGCTGTAGAACCAGATCCGCTAGTGAATGCGTCCTTCAAGAATGCACAAACCGATTAGCCACCTGGTGTTCCAACAACGGCTTATTTGTCTCCAGCAGCAAATCCGTTACAATGCACTTTTGCCATGTTCGTAAATGTAAACGTGAAATGTGTATCTCTCTTCAGGATAAGACGCTTCCTAATGAGTCGACAGTCCGCTATTTTGGATTGATTAAAAAATCAAAATTAACTTTGAAGTCCCATGTAAACTACGTTAAAAAACCTATTACAGAAAAATGAATATTCTGAAGAAATCATCACATATTGTCTATAGTGCTGACCGAATCGTCCTGCTACGAATTTAACGTTGTCCGATCCGATCAAGAACCGATTATGGAACCGCAATATATTCTTCAGCTTGCTCATCCACCCTCAAAACCATCAATGTTATCGATAATTCTGCCCTACGTTTGGCGACTGGAGCTTTTCACACCACACCGATGGCCTCCTAATTATCGTCGTTGGTTTCTCCTAACCAATTTTGTAGTGCAATCTAATGCATCTGGCTTTTCGATTCCTAAACTGTTTTTATCTTCTAAATCCAGCTTCTTTGAAATTAAAACAATAAGATCCGACTCTCTTTGGCATAACTGTCCCAAATCTGCAGTCAACAGCTCATTACACCGAAATATTACCTCCGTGGAAAGACAACCTGGTTCGGCTGGATCTCGAAATCCACAGCCTATGGAAAGGAAACCTGCCCATCCAAGAAATCAAGAAAGAAATTACGTCATGTTCATATGAATCTAACATGTTTTACACTGACGCATTCCTGTTCAATGGATTTGTTGGCTGCTCAGTTGTCAGAGATGGAGCAATCATCATTCAATATTCGCTACCGCAGATATTCTCCATTATTTCAGCTGAATTATACCCGATTTATCTTGCTATGGAATGAGCTCCATAAATTTTCGATTATATGCTCTGACTCTCTTTCAGCACTCCAAACTCTGCAAAGTTTTCAGTCATGATCAACACCCCATAACCAAGAAAATGATGAAACTGGTAGTGGCGGGTTGAGTCAGAAAGTGATATTCCTGTGGATCCCAGCTAATTCTGGGGTTCATGGAAACAAACTACCTGATAAAACGGCCATTGAAGCTGCTACGTTATTGACAGTTCAGAATGTTCAGGTTCTGGTGCCTGACCATAAGAAATACATCATAAATGGTCTTCTTGCATTATAGCAGAAGAAATGGCAGCTGTTGTCACAAACTAACAAACTGCGGTAAATCAAACATTCCATCGATCCTTGGATAACTTCGCTTCCAAGCCGCAGAGATGATGTGGTCTTCACTAGATTGCGCTTGTGCCATACGCGTCTCACTCATGCGTATCTTATTAATAAAACTTTAGCTCCAGTATGTTCGGGCTGTAACATTATATTCTGCATTTCACATATTCGAATTGATTGTCCCTCATACTCCTCGCTTTGAGCGTCTCTTAATCTACCTCCTTCGCTTTCACTCCTCTTCAAAGATGACCATGTTTCACTGCCGAATCTAGTTACCTTCCTCCACCGTTTCAGTCTCTATTCCTCAATTTAATCCTCTTTTCCTATCGTGCCTCTGCCTTGGCTACTGTACATGGCACGTTAATTTAATTTAATAATAATAAAATAATTTAAAATAGAATGAAAAGAACCAGAAATGAGTATATTTCCTTCACTAGAAATATGGAATAAAGAGATTCACAAAGTAGAGCGAAAATTAAGACAGAACTGAAAAATATTTTTCAAAAATTGAATAAATAGTGGTAGTTGTTCAGAAATTGTTATGAATAAATTGGAAAAACTTTAGCTCGAACCTTCAAAGTCTGGTAAGAAACATCTAAGATTAACAATAAATATAGATTCTGCAAGGTATTTAAACAATGAAGGTACTGAACCGGATCATTCTAAAAAGGAAGCTTCCGTAGTTCAATATACAATTAATAAAATATTTATCTTGGAAAAAATGTGGGAAAGCTGTCTACGCAGAGTATTTTAGAAAATTGATACGCTTAGAGGCTTTAGAATAAATTAACTGCATGTGCAATCGTTAGATGAATTTATCAAAAATAAAAGTTAAATGACGATGAAAATTTGAAAATGACATATATATATATATATATATATATATATATATATATATATATATATATATATATATATATATACAAGTAAGTCTATACGCCTTGTGGAAATCTTAACTGAAACACATTTAATGGCATCAAAATAAAACACATGTAATTCATGAATTCATGATAATGGAAACGTAACTGAAACAAAGGTTTTTTAAAACAACTTGACGTCGTGGATAATTTTCGGATCAACGTTAACCAATAGTGGAGGCTGCTTACCAGATGTATAACGTAGATTAATACACGCAGTGCTACAGTTAGAATAACAAAGATCTGGAAGGATACAGCACTGACATTGAATACAAAGTTGAATTTGCTAAACTGCCTAGTCTCTCCAATAGCTACTTATGCATGCGAAACATGGCCCCTTACTGCTGAGTATGTCAGCAGAATAAACGAGTTTGAAAGTTGGGCATATAGGCTATTAAGAATATCATGGATAGACCGAAAGACTAATGAATATGTTTTAGCTGAAAATACATAGGCGTTTATCAAGCAGAATAAGGAAAAGATTTCTTGACTTCTTTGGACATGTTGCGAGAGATGTAAATTCTCTAAAACGGCGAAGAAAAAAAGGAAGACCAGGAACGCGTTTGGCTGAACAATTAAAATAAGTGTTGCTGGCTGCTCACAATAGGCCAACATGGAGATCAATAACATATGCAGATGTTTCTTAACATCACCACGCCCTCTAAAGGAATAAAGGAAGAAGAAGAAGAGGATGCGTTGATTTGCCGATCCCTTATCGATTTTTGAGTTGATATGGATCGCTTAGACGACGTCTCATACAACTTTCGAGTTGAAAGTATTTTGCTAAAATCGGATTACGACAAACGTAATACACATGAGACATGAATTCGACAAAACATGATTAAGTTTCGATAGTAATAGCAGATTAATTGTGAAAGAAAAAATAAATCTTCAAATAGTTTCATTAGTAAAGTTCGGGGACTTAAGATATAAACAGTAAAACATTTCATACAGATGAAAGATACAATAAATGAAATGAATAAAACCTTTGTTAAAAATTTATTCGTAGAACAGAGAGCATATGTAAAATTGACACAACGATAGGAATAAAAAGTAGGATTTTCCTTCTTGCATTTGTGAGCAGAAATAAAATTACCTTGTGCTTAAGTATGAGGTGTGAAATTTGAGTGCAACTTCCACTTATGAAGAATAAACCAAAATATACATGCATATGCACGAACTTCTTCGTACAAATCACTTTTAACTGTCATTAGCTAAATGTACAATTTGCCTCAAAACGATTAAAATGTATAGTTAAAAAATACGAGATAACTGAAGTCAGTGAAATAGCGGACGATCCAAATTTTATGATCAACTTTAAATTTTTAAGACAAGACGCATGAAAAGAACGTAGTCGCACATATGATGCCTGAACTTAACCCAATCGTAATTTTAGACATGTTAAAATCTAAAGATGTGATAAGCAATAAATAATATTATTCTTGATTAAGTTCAGAAACTAAAACAAAAATAATTTTATTTTAAACCATGCATAATGCGATATGTGAACTCACATGAAAATGGAGCGGACAAGTTGAACAGAAAAATAAAAAAATTAACAGGACAAATGGAAGAAAGAAGATACTTAATAAACTGAATCAGAAAAACACGTTTAACTTGTGTTGTTAATGTACTTCGAAAGGACGAAAAAATATTATCGTAAAGAAATCGAACCTCAGAAGACCGAAAAATATGTTTGTACCAAATTTGTTCGCACATACGGGTTTAAGAAACAATGCTGAAATCGAAAGAACAACAGAGAAAATTAATAACGCTGGAAGTCTATTATCATACCGATGGATCAATCTTACAACTGCAATAATTGATAATAATGATGCTTGACTTTTCAAATCGATATCTATATAATTATAATTAAAGTTACTGTATTATCACAAATAAACAAACAATAAATAGATAACTAAATCATATTCAAAGAGAGAGAGAGAGAGAGAGAGAGAGAGAGAGAGAGATTGTTTTGTGTAATATATGCTGTTATTATTGCTGTATGTGTGTTTATTTATATTTATATATATATATATATTCGTAATTTGTTTATATAATCGTTCAATTGTTCTTTTAAACATATATAAAAATAATTAAATTAATTAAAAGTACTTAACGTTAGATATTAGTAACACTTATTTACCTATTAAGCGTGCAAATACAGCAAAAATCAAACAGAGATGATTTAACATTCTATTTATATTATACATTTTTAAATATACGAGTTTTTTATTAACAAGCGAACTGAATACTGTTACCAGGTGGGTGCTCGAATGAAAACCCACTTATATTAATGCGATATGCTGTACCGATGAATAACTGAGGAGTTCGCATATCTTATACATATATATAATTGTTAAACTGATTACCATGATAAAAGTAGAACATGTTTTTGTAATTATGATTACAACAATATTATTACTATTATTTAAATTATAAGTGAAACATTTTTATGTATACTCTAATCTATTATTCATATTTTAAGTTCGATCTTAATCATAATTTTCACTAATATAGTACCACTGCTACAATCAGTGATTATATATATATATATATATATATATATATATATATATATATATATATACGTGTGTGTGTGTGTGTGAGAGAGTTGTGTATATTGTGTATGTATTCAAGTATAATTCCATCATAAATTAATTCAAGTGAAACACAAATTATCTGGCTACACATGATAACCTTTTTTTTGTCATTGTCTGTTTGCGCATCTACTTACTCTTGACAGTTTGTGTTTATTCACTTTTTTACAAGAACCTCGATTACGTAAATTAACGGCAGATTAATCACTCATTCCATGTCTATTGTTCCGGCTGGTAAAAATTAATAATTTTGATCATTATATATGTGTATATATACGTATACAATTATGTGCGTGTATGTACATAATATATTTAATTTATCCACACGTAAGTTTTACGGCGTACAACGTAGCGAAGTAAAATCTAATTTGCGCGCAGATGGACAATTTAATCGCAATTTTAAAATATTTTTATGGATAGGAACCAGTTAACAAATAATAATTTATAACTATAATATATTCTACCTAAAGTGAAATGTATATTTAAATATTCAGAGGCACGTATAGAATTAAGTACATATATATGAACGGCCAAATCACATAGTTTTATCGTAATAAAACTAACAGAGATTTCGCCAAATGAAACTACTAATGTTCAGAACTCCCCGTGTAACATGCGACAAACCTTTTTTTTAATACCCTAATTTACCTTTAACGTAAGAAAAAAAGTTGGTGGGGGTACTCGAGATAGTCATCTGAGATTCTGAGAAATATTATTTGTAAATATCGCAGAAAGTTATAATGTGTAAGGAGCCCTATATCAAAAACAACAACTTATGTATTAAAGATTCATTACTCGTAATAACGATATACAGATATCAGATGGAGGTACCAAAAATTAAATAAACTACTTGTTTACTAAAACAAGCAGGTAAAATTTAAAATAACTACTGAACGATTTAAAAAAGCATAGATGCAATTCAGAATACAACCGAGGCAGAATAACGTGTGTGTATATATATCATACACGACACACGCGCATACACACACACACATACATATATATATATGAATAAGCCTACCTATGTGTATAAGTCGACGCACATAATGCTACCAAACGTGGTTTGCTTTAAAGACGGGTGTTGTTAGTGCGGTACATGCAAACGGGATATATATATATAAAATATATATATATATATATATATATATATATATATATATATATATATATATATATATGTCCGTTACTTGGTTGTTAACACACCTAACGCAACAAAACATGGTTTGATAGGCTGGTGTTTATATATGTAATATATATATCCGTCTGTTATTTCCGCGTGCTCATTTTGGGGTTAACTCCCACATATAACGTTTTACTTAAAAAAAAATGGAATCGTAAACTCAAGTTTGGACGCATATAAATATCGTATAAAAATATGTAAGAAAAGACAAATAATATCTATGACATAATATGCAGCTACCCGTTTAATCGATAAGTCAACAATAAACATGAATTGCACGAAAATTGTAACGAGGACTAATTCGTACATGTCTTTTGTTTTAACATTTGAATGCGAATTCTACTGTTCCTTTAAAAACATCTTAATGAATCATCCCAAACCTCTGGACAAAGAATAAAACCTACATAAACATGTTCCATAATAGACATGAGTAATAATAATACGATTTTTTTATATATTGCATATTTCTAGGTACGATATAGTTAAGAAAAATTCATTTTTTCAGTAAATTGATCTAAAATTTAGACACTTAGCACAAGAAAATTTATAACGATACACTTCAAGAGTTATAGCAAGGAAAACAAATCAAGACTTGAATAATATTACAAAAAATACGTGTACATTATAAAAATGTTATCATCAATTTTAATTAGCAAATAAGTCATTTATTTAGACGTATTATTTTAATATTATATTATTTGACACAATTATCGTAAGTATTGTGGTGTGATAATTTAAAAAAAGAAATACTACAGTTGTTCTTAGAATATATTGTCATACTATTAAATATACAGATAAAAGAAACAAGCGCGTACGTATTTTTTTACGAACGTTTTATACAAGATAAACAGAAACTGAGTATAAACAAACTTTACCTCTCAATCCACTGTTTTCTACATGGTACATAAATATTTAATACTAACAAAATCGTCTGTTTTTATAATAAAGATTATTCGACTGACCTACAATATCTCGATTTTAAAAATATTTATGTAAATCATAAAAAATTATCCAAAGTCGTCTAAAAATAACATAGTACACGATATTTTTACCTCCTTGAATAATTTCGTCAGTAGTATCTCAAAAATAAAAGCGACGATCAAAATAATTTTACTTATGAGTATTTCACTAATTCACACGCTAAAATTTATAATTTCTTGTCAAAAATTTATAATGCAAGAATAAAGAATTAATTTAAGAATGTTGAATATTATATAAGTTCTACGAATCAAAAAAGCTTCCAGAATAAAATTTAAAAAAACAGTCTTCTATTGATTGATCTCGAATGCGGGTCTACAATACTATCAGTTTCACGCAATCATATTAAGGTCGTGTCGAAATTTCACGTATCTCAAAAAAAAAGGATTCATCTACTAGGAAAATCGTGGACAATAGGTTCGATGTTTGTCGTGGATACGCACACAATTATCAAATGTCACTTTTAATTTTCCGCAGCACTAGTTGCTCATTACAATTTTCTGTCCGTATCTAGTTCAGCTATACTCAATCTCTTCTAGGAGCTCAAATCCTCCCATTATGGAATACAGGTGTGTATAGAATTTCCAATGATCCGGGTTTGTTGTACTTCACCGTTTTCTACAGTCCTATATACTAGATAATTCATTAGCTATTAAGTTCTCCACTATAATAAAAATTGGTTTCGTTGATTTCAAATGTTTCACGTTGAATATATAATAGTTTATTGGGCGATTTGGATTATATCTGTAGTTTTATCATTCATTCATAAGAGCTTTTTTCTACGAACATTAAGAGGCGCAATGCCAACAATGACAACTAAAGCTAATGCTGCTATTTTCAGTACTGCCACAAAAACACACTATAACGTGCCAGTTAGTTTTTGTACTATACATTTCTCTCTCTAATCGTTAATTGCTTGTCTAAAGTTGAACCCAGATATTTAGGTAGTGGTTCATATTTTAATTCTTCCCATTATACCGAATGTTCAGTTTCATTTGGAAAGTTGTATATTTAAGTGTAAGCATGAAGTAACGGTTTTAGTTTTATAAATTTGATGTAATCGCCATTACTAGAAATAGTTGTGCAAACGACTAGTGTCAGTTTCCAGCATATTCTCCATGTATTGGACGTTCTTTCCTTGGGTAGCCAATACAATGTCATCATCAGCATAAATTACACGGTTTGGAAGATCATATATAGTATTTAAGTTAAATAACAGCAGTGATAATATAGGTCGTATCGTACCTTATTTCTATCGAATAATTAAACATGAAGTTATAAATAGGTAAATCTACTTACCAATATGCGCCGATAATTTTCACTTTTCTTAAAAAGCCATTTTAAAATGAATTACACGCTTTTAAATTTTAGTTATTTCTACATGAAATATAAGGAAATTCTAGCATTGTAGCGGTAGTTTTTTGGTATTGTAGCCGTAGTTTAGCGGTCAACTTCCGACAAAATTTTATTTTAAAAATTATTTTATGTAAAAACGTTTAAAAATTATTTTGTTAAAACAAGAACAAAATTATTAATTGTAAACATTGTTTTGTTAGTAAACCTTTTATAGAACTTTAAATTTTATTATTTTAGTATAAAAATTATTAATAAAAAACCGTAAAATATTTATTATACTTCATGAATGTTTGTTTCGAATCATGTTTCCTGCGTTATGTTTTTGCTTGCTGTTGGATTGTTCATTCGTTTTTGTTTTTGCCTTTTAAAATATTTGTTTTACACAGGAAATAAATAGTATTCACGTATTTAATATTATATAGAGTTTTTGTATAAATTATTTCATATTATGTAATTCATTCGATTTTAAAATCACAATTTTGTAATTTTGACTTGTAATGAAACATTTATTTGCGGAATGTAAAATTATTTTTACAATATTAAATATAATAGCTCCGCATTGCAAGGTGTATCAATTATCAAATATAATCTAATAAGAACAGATACTACAGCATATGATTAGTACTCACGTAAGTTTAGTTTTGACCTGTAATGAAATGTACCCTGATCATATTTCTAAAATCGGTTTGTGGTCTTTTTCTCGCGATATTAACGAAATCTGTTGGACAGATGACGAACCATCCTCTGGCGGCAGACATACAACTGTTGAAATGAATCACAATTTAGTCAGTCAAAACATCCCAATATGAGAAGTGTGTGCATTTAAGCCTCTGAACGGAACAGCGGATATATATTATTTCCGTCAGTAATGAATCCGATGATATGTCGATTCTTCAGATACAAAGTTGGATGCTGCCGGTAACAGTAGTCATTTCAGATTTGCTAGAAAGTATATAAAGAAGCCATTGTTTTGGATCAATAATTATAATTCAAACATTCAGATACCGATGCCTACACTATTAATTGCACGAAATCAAAGTAGAGGTGACCGAAATAGACATATTTTTTAGTGGGAGCGTAGAATGCATTTCGGTCTATTTAAAACTGTATTAATTTAAACAATGATCGGACTTCAGTGTAGCGGTAAAATTATGAAATTCTGATACTAGATTGTAATCTCTGCATGTCCATCGTGTTAAAATCAATATGTTTCAATTGTTATTGTAAAATAAAAGAAAAAGTGAAAGATAATGCTACTCAGACAAAAAGTACTTTTCAAAATTTAAAATTTTTGAATTATTAATTCGCCTTTACATAATTGCATCATTTTTGCGTTTTTCATTTTTCGGCTGTTTTTAGATTAGACTATATAATAAATCATGTCTACCCCAAGATGCTTACCTAAAAATACATTTAAATTTCTACTCAGTCGATATAACTAAAATACATCACGATCCCACTATGTTTTAGCAATTATATCGCTTAATTTCTTCCAATAATAACAATTATTCATTATTAAGATACAATTTTCCTAAATTCCACAATACATTAGAAACCGAAATCCCATCGTTTAAAATTTAAAAATACAATAACTAATCGAACCATTAAACGAAAAATTGCCTATCCTATCACACCAATTTAATGCAACTTCGTGTGCAAAAAATAGTCGGTCGGAACATATCAAAAATAAATAAAGTTAATAGAACCGTCACAACACAGTTAAGTATGCTGACAATGTTGTCCAACAAGATGTATAAAAATGCATACACCAACAATGAATCAGTTGCTCTCATTTTGGTTTTAAAATACCATCATTCTCTTACATAAACTGAGAACCGGTATAAAAGAAATTATTCTGCACTACAAATATTAACTGTTTTAAACCGTTTATAAATAGAAGAAAAAAAAAACTTTTTCGTTTCCTATATCAAAAATGGTATGCTTAATGCTAAACCAGACTATTCAATTAGATTTTGGCTATTGTGAGGCCTTCTTTTAACTTCCACTCATTTAATATATATATATATGATATGTTGAAACATAAATTCGAATCGACACATTTTATCGGTTTATTAAATTTTTGATACGTTAAAACTACGAAATTCTTTTTTTCTAAGTTACCACATAAAATACTACAGCTAAATTATTAAATTTCGGAAAAATTCACATTTAAATATTTTTACTTCGTGAATTACATCCTGCGATTAGTACTCTGAAAGCCATCTTCTCATACCTCGTTTAATAATTCCTATGAAATTTTTGAAAAGTAATAATTTTACACGAAGAAAAAATAAGATAACTAAAACAGAAGAAAATAAATTAAATGTTACACATCTTACAGTTTGTGTAATTCGATAAGTATTCGCTGAAGTATTTAAAAAAACTAAATTCTCGATAGATAAAAAGGTTGCCGCTCTTTATTAAAAATAATACGTAGGCATAAATACACAACTAATGGAGCTGGATGTAATTTTTGAAGTAATTTACTAATCGATTACAAAGAAAAGCCAGTTTTATTGATGATACCGACATTATTGCGCGAATACATAAATCGTTATTTTTAACTAAGAAACACGCCGAATAATAATAAAAAAAATAAATAAAAAAACGCTTATGTAGAAGAGTTTTTTAATTCAAGCGTTACACATTATTTATATACATCTTTACGAAGGAAATAAGAGTTTACAAATATAGAATTTAAAAAAAAATTGCTAATTTGTTTCAAAAAGAAAAATAAAGAAAAAATATACTTAGTAATTATTTGATGTTTAATCATCACTTATAATACACATACCTAAAAATATATACTTATATGGCAACGAATCAACCTAGGATGGGAGAACATAAATTTATCAATTTCCAACGTATGAAAGAACGCGCGCGCGCACACACACACACACATATATATATACATATATATATATATATATATATATATATATATATATATATATATATATATATATATATAAAATGTGCATTTTAATATCGAATGAAGTGCATGTTATCTCGTCAAATAATAAAATCTGAAATATTCGTCCGTAAATAGCGATATAGGAACAAAAACACACAAAATATAATAATTATTTTAATAAGAAAAAAATTAAAACCACCAAATACGTGCACACACCTAATAATGAACATGAAACGATACACGAGTTCAATTATATAAACACACAAATGCCTGGGCTTGTTTTTTTTTCCTTTTTAAAAAATTAGGCTAATCTATAAAATCTTATTTTCCGAAAGATTATACTCCGGTGAATAAAGTAAAAATAATTAATTAGTAACGAATAATAATTATTACAAAAAAATTCGAAACTTCATTCGTTAACGCTTTCTAAAGCGATCTAGATAATTAGGACAAAATTGGTCACTTGGAAATTTACATGTTAAATATGTTTAATATCCGTTAATAAATGCATTATTGTTAATAATATAAACGATCGTAATAGAAGTTTTACATAATTATCAAATGGAATCGACTTCCTAGATATAAAATATTTGTGAGAAATATATATTTAATTACATCATCAACGAGATATAGTTACTTTATTACCAGTTGTGATTAATAATAATAATAATAATAATAATAATAATAGCGAGATATACATTTTTTTTGTTACTTTTATTGAAAAGAATAATATTTAGAAGTGCGAAATTATGACGCATTTTTCGTTTTGAAAATGTGTAAATTTGATTTTAAAAGAGTTCGACCTCGATAGTGAACAACATCATTTCCATTTTTTCATTATACGACCATACTAAACAAAATATCGGTATGTAAAATTACGTCACTATTGATAAAATCGATATCGTTCTATAGTTTAACCTTCTCGCAGTTTCTCGGATAAAAATAAAAAACGGAATACTTCAATTACGCAACAGACAACAACGTTCACAATATGAAAATGTCGACAAATTCTGGACAATTATTATTAAAAAAAATCGAGATATTTTTAAATTTTGAAAATTCACGCGTTCAACGTATTCCGCTAGAGAAAATGATATTATTTCAGAATATAGTACCGGAAACTTACTTGACATTAAAGTATACGAAAATACAAAAGCCCAAAAATTTTATGTTTTCCCGCTATTTAGGGAAAAATACCAAAATATATAATAATAATAATAAATAATAAACCGTTACAGTTAAAAACACGCATCATGTGATATAAATAAAACGATAGTTGGTCCAATATGCGCAGGAAAATCATATATGCATATGTATTCGTAGATATTTAAATGTAAACGCGCACGTAATACAATAAACTAACAACAATGCAAATTTCGATCTATACGCGTAATAATATATGTATATTTATGTTTAGTAGTAATAATAAGATATTGTAAATTATACCAAAGATGTTAAAAAATAAAATATTAATTAAAGGCGTACGCATTACCCGCTGGAAGATAATGCATCCTTGGTTTTTTTAGTAGTGAGATTTGTATACATATATATATATATATATATATATATATATATATATAAGAATATATCTTGGAGCCAGTTCAGAGTACGCTTCAAACAAAAATGAAAAAGTTTTAACGAATATTTTATACGATTTTACAAGTAGTAGTAGTAGTAATAGTATCGTTGAATAGGTGGGGAGATGTGAGATCGTATAACATCAGGAATTAAAAAGAAACACGATTAATATTTAATATATATACATATATATAAATGCCCCAAATCGCGCTCTCCGCAATTTTGAATTCGTTTTTATTTTTACTTTTAATTTATTTTTTCGATAAATTCCGATATATATATATATAACGCACGTAGTACTTAAACATCTGTTTTGTTTACGATATATATATATGACCAACATCGGTATAATGATTACGTATCTTAACTTTGTTTTACGCGTTTTCGTGGCGGACCGATCGGAGGTATTTGCTGAGTAGCTAACGCCCGAAATGCTTCACCAATTAGATGCGGATGAGTCGATATCATGCTTTTCCATGCGACAGTTTCCATAACGTCTGTAGCGTGACTGCAATGAGAAAGAAAAACAAAATGCTCGAAATATGATAATATACCAAAACATTTTATATCGTATCGAACAGTTTCATCGAACTATGTTATTTAATAGTACGAAGTCAATGTACATTATCGCGTGTATATTACAATTTGAACAATTTCTTTCAATAGTGTACTAATAATTGGCCTAAATTTTACGAAACATTTTTATCCGTTATCGCGAAAATTTTCGGTTTTATTCTATATATATATATACATACATATATGTGTGTGTGTGTATGATATTTGGATATAAACCGTTTCAACAGAGATTGAACAAAATATGGTGTTCACTAAACAGGTTAGGAACAATGATCGGCAGAACGGGAGACAACATAGACAAATAGCGGATCTCAGGCCACTCTTCCGACATATGTGGTGAGAAAGAATTTATTCGGCACATATCCAACTTCAGAAGTTGCCTACGTAAGTGTGATAACTATTGAAGGGAAATGTAATTAATTTAATTTCATTATTTTTGCCAAAATATAAGTTGTTAATTAAAATCAAACTCTGCTAAAATCGTCTTATAGTACAAAATATAAGTTAATCTGCAAGAGTATTTATCGCTATTTCTTACGTCTGAGAGGGCTCATTCTAAAAATTTCCCCCGTCCGTCACGAAAAATATCCACTGTTTTATGTTCAGTGATTACATCATCCAATTTTCCTATATGACCCAACATTTCAAAGACCTGTGTTTAGTAGTGCATTCGGATACTCTTAATACATTTTAAATAATTATCCGTGAAACGAATAAAATTATAGAACAATTATTATATTTTTTAAAAAAAGTGACTGAACTTATTTTGAATTATTTTACATCAGGCGAAATAAGGTTATTCGTGAAATAATAATAATAATAATAATAATAATAATAATAATAATAATAATAATAATAAAAAAAAAACGAAAACCAAAAAATTTTTTAATAATGGCGTAACTAAATACATACATAAAAATAAGAAACATAATAAATCATATCAAATTTAACAATGAGAAAAGTAAAAAAAAATCTAAAATGGTCCACCAAACTACGACGAAAAGTTGCTTCGATAAACCAAGAGACTAAAATGTGCAAGCCATTTAAAGCCTAAAGCATACTTAAATGTAATAAAAGTTTTCTAAAATGTACAGAAAAAAAATTATACAGAACAAATTTGCGAATGAGACATAACACCACTATTAAATATCTGCAAGAAGAAATTAACTAATAAGCCAGACTACCGTGGGAGAAAACCCGAATAAATTAACAGCCAATGTTAAACGAAACAAAGCCAACTGCGGGGATATGTCAACGATGATAGACGTGGTGGAGCAGTACAACATAGGACCGTGTTAGAAAATGCTTTGTACGTCGACAAATTCTGATGAGACTTACATTTAGGAAATGATAATGTCGCTACTTCTTATTACGAAAAATTTAGATCATGTTTTTGTGACGGACAGGCAAAACTGTATATAATACGAAAATACTCGACTATTTAATCGAGATTTAAAATAATAAAAATAATAATTCTATTAATACTAACGTGTTGATAAAATCAATTGCTTGCGCTTTTAGCTGTTCAGCACTATGCAGATCGGCAAGGATTAATATATCAGCGGCATTTTCGATCGACAAATTAGTGCACAAAGCTTCCTCGCACATTATTTTAAGTCGATCCAGAGCGTACTATATATTTAAAAAGATGCACAGTTTATCGATTAAAAGAATAATAATTACATTAGCTAAAATTTATAAAAATCAAACATAGCAGGAAAATAATTACATAAAATATTAGTTGTAAAAGCTTTTTATAAAATAATGGGCATTAATAAAAGATTGAAAAATTGATTTAAACGATAAATATACACGTTTTAAACGTATCCACCTTTTTCGACATCACAAAATCTCATATTTTTGAATAATAACTTGTACGTACAGTCGTCATTTCAAAATTGAGTCAAAAAAATTTTTATTCCAGTTTTCGAGCGAATATTTAATCTTATCTCCTCAACTACTTTTATATTTCAACCACGAATTTAGTAAATAAATATTGAAAATTTTAAAAAAGATGCGTTATCAAATAATTTATATTTACCGCTGATTTTAGTTATACGTAGTAATGAAAATATATTTATTAAAAAAAAAATTAAACGCTCTTCGACGCCAAAGTTCCTTTTCATAGTCTACAAGAGTGTGATGTTGCATTCTTCAAAGTTTGTGAAATAGACCCATTGTGTTGTACCCAGGCCTAAATCACGTTTTGTTCCCTAGGCTGGGGATATAGTCGATTATTCGTGTTATACAGTTTATTAGTGTTCATATATTTGGGACAGCATACTAACGTAGGTCTATAATTATGTAGTAATTGCGTATTCCCTTTCTTATGTATTAAGATAACCTCTACCTCCTTCCACATTTAGGGTATAGTTTTATTAATATGGCACTGGTTGAATAAGGACCGCAGTGTATCTGCTGTTGCAGGACCACCATATTTCAGCATTTCTGGTAGTACGCCAACAGGGCCAGGTGCTTTCCCATTTTTAAACGATTTGAGAACATATTCAACTTCATATAATACTTCTAGAAGATCATCTTTATTATTGTAATCATTACTATCGCTATTTTTTTTTTTAAGTTCATTGCTCCTATACGTACGGGTGAAATATCTCTCAACTTCTTTAGTTATTTCGTTTTTGTCCGTTATTATTTCTCCCTTAGAGTTTTCAATTTTTGTTGGCATTTTTATACCATTCGTCGAAACTTTTTTAACTGTTTTTATTACATTGCTATTAAATCTTCAAATGTCGTTCCGCATTTCTTTTCTTAACAGTTTACTTAACTCGGCTCATTCAATTAAAATATTTGTTCTTCGATGGCTTCAAATCACGTCGCCGTTGAAGTAAAGCTTTAGTATTATCGCTTATTTTCTTCGACATAATTTTCTTATTTTAAGATATCTTTTCCGCTAATATGCGCACAACCCTAGCAATATGAGTAGCTACTGACTGTATTATATCTTGTTCGCTTTAATTGTTCCCATCTGGTGATGCAATCTATTTTGTATCAGTTTTTCGGGATCAATCCTTAAACGTTTTCTAATGTTTTTATTTAACTGTCATCAGTTGATCGTTAATTTACCTCTTACTAGTCTATGATCACTGCCTGTTTTAATTGCGTTTATTACAGCCACGCCGTTTATTATGTGAGGATTATTAGAAATTATGAAGTTAATTTCATTTCTACATTTTTGAAGTCCGTACTTTTGTAAGTCCACTTCTACTTAAGAATCTTTTTAAAGAACGTATTCATTGCATATAACTTATTATTTGCTAGGAAATTAACCAGAATTTGTTCGTTTCTAATGCCGAAGCCATGCTCTCTAATCGCGACTTTACGTTCATCCTGTCGGAAATACACCTTTGCATTAAAGTCTCCAATAATCATGGTTAGCCTATAGCGGTCTGTGCCAAGAAATTCCTAATTTGTTCGTAGAATTCATCTATTAGATCGTCTGAGTATGTTTTCGTTGGTGCATAAACTTGGATGATTTTAAGGGTTTTATTTTGTGTTAACCGCACTAATATGCCACCCTATCTGATACGCCGTCATAATTAATCACCTTATCACCCCATTTTCTATTTATTAAGTAGCCTACACCGCTTGTGTTTTGAATCATGTCCCTTATAATAAAGCATTCGTCGAAATCTTCACTGTATGGGGTTTTCAACAATTCTTCTTACTTCGCTGAATTCGACTATATCCCAGTTAATATTACTTAGTTCTTCTTTAAGATCTAAGAGCTTATCTTCAGCTGCTAAATCAGATTTGTCCTGGTTTTGTTCTTTGTTGTGACACAAGGGGTTATGTTGTATCCCGGTAATTGTCTAAGTCGATGGTTCCTCCCTTGATTTATATTTAATCGGTAAGTTGGCATTTTCAAATGCGATTGTCTATTTTGGCATAGGCTGCTACGGCCTTTATTACAGCCATGTCTGGAAATGAGTAGCCTAATCCCCTGTGCTGACAAGGCAAATTGGAAGATACATTTTATCCCTACTGCCAAGTTAATCATTTAACTTTATGCTTTAACTACCTATTATATAAAAATAACAACACTATACCTATTTAAGCGTACTATTAATAGTCGTCGCATAGTGTCGGCATAGATTTCCCAGTCTATATTTTCGCATTTTTTAAAATTTAAAAGCACAATCAACTAGTTCCGCCAGCTACGGCATTATTCGTTAAATACTAGAAAAAGTTACAATGATATTAAGACATCCTTAAGTTCGTATTATGCTTTAGAATAATAAAGAAACTGAAATGAAATTTAATAAATCATGCGAAAATTGTAAATTTTCTTGTTTTAAACGCGACTACAATAAATATAGGGCGAAGATTCGACTTATTAAATGTTAGCGATCATAATGGTTACGTAATAAGCGTCAAAATTTATTTTTGTTGAAAATTTGACATAGATTACCTTATCGGCAGCGGCTAACAAATCGTCTGCCATTTTTTCCAGACTTAAAGATTTCCCAGTGTATATATAGCGTAGCATTTCTCTTAATACGTCCGAATCTACATCAGTGATCGCTACTCTGTTGTGTCTTCTCTCTTCCATTTCGTGTTCGAACATAGCAGCGAATACGGGACTTCGAGCTTTATAAAACAATAATAAAAAATAAATCATTAATTTTTTTAAAAACAAACATTGACACGATGATTAAGGTAATTTTTTCAATTGAACTTTAGCATTGCTGCCAGTAATATTTCATACGACGTATTGTCCTAAATATTTGTCTTTCTCGATTTTAATACTAAGATTGATTGCCGTTTCGTCTGTGCTCCTCTTAGAAAATCTGAATTAGTTACACGATCCATATATTATTTAACATTCTTCTTAGTAGGCACATTTCGAATGCTCTACATATACACGGATATAGATTTCTTTTAGCGTCCAAAATTCGTATCTGTACAATAAAAAATAAAGCGCTCGACAAAACGTCAGCAAATATTGAACCGAATATCTTTACTACAAAACAGTTGTTCTATTGTCATCATAACTTTATTTTTTTCGCGGTGTTAGCATGTCTGGATACTAGTATTGCGCGGTTTCTACAGAAATCAACAAACGAAAATTAGAACTGCACAATTCGAGTGTGAACGACGATAACGTCCTGATTATATTACGTACGTAATTAAAAACATTTTATAATTTAAAAAAACACATACACACTTATTTTACGCATGTTCGTGTCATTTTCACGAAGATTATTTGTATTTAAAAAAAAAAACATTTGGCCGAGAAAATAATTTAAAATAAACACGTGTACATACGTGAAAGATCGATTGGACAATATTCACAAATTCCTTAAACATTTTTCAAGTTTACGACTACTAATAATAATGATGATAATCAAAATAAATAAATCTTCCTGGAATTGTGATATAATCGTTAATGTAAACAAAACTGAATTTTTTTTACAACGATAGAGATGTTTCGACAGCGATGTATTTTAAAAACATTCGAATTGTTCTAAAATACAAATCGTTGTCAAAAATAAGAACAACGAAGACGAGTATTTATTAAAGTAAATGCGAAATTGATAATAATGAATCGTTATTTTTGTCCCCCTATTCGCGATGATAATTATTAAACGAATTAAGACGTTTTTAACCCATTCAATTTACCAAAACTCCATCATTTTTCTGATTAGTCATCCGTGAAAAATAAATAAAAATATTTTTTAATAAAGTATCGCAACCAGAAAATTATTTACATTTAAATTAGTTTCGCGAGATTCAATGACATCATCGAGACTAAATACGATAAAACTAACAATAAATAAAAATGTTGATGTATTGGAGAGTAGTGATTTTATGAATTAACAAAATAAAAACAATTTTAATCGCTATAAAATTTTATTTTATGTATGCAAAGCTTTTCAACTATAAAGTCATTTGTATCTGCTTGAAAATGACTTTAAAAAGCTTCGCTAAAATAAAATAAATTTCATAGTGATTAATATTGTTTTTATTTTGTTTTGTTAATAAATAAAAACATAAGCTTACGAAATTTAATCGATCTAGAGTAGCGATTTTCAAATATTACACGCGTTTCCAAAAAAACAATCAAATTGTTATTGATTCGTTCGAAACTTTAGAAATAAGTTTATAATTCCAACTCCTCCTCTACGGTCAAAAAACACGTAGCGAGATCTAGATTTGTTTATGTAATGAGGTCGAGTTTCTACCAATCGTTAGTTTTATTATATTTAATACCAATGATGCTGTTCGATTATGGTTTTTTTTCTTTTAAATATAGGAATTATTTTGAGATACTCGAAAATAAATAAAACCACTTTTTATAGAGTATCACGACAAAAAAATATATATGTGTAAAGTACGATTAGATCGTTCTTTAGATAACAGCGACCTTTGTATGTTATCTGTTGTAACCTGAACAGTTAGTTTCAGATTCCGTAATCTCTCCCGGAGAGAAAAGAATTATTTCGTTTTCGTTCGTCCATTCGCGCTTGTAATATCATGTATTTTCGATTTCTTCTGTAAAGTGGCAATAAAATACAATATGAAATCCGAGCGTGAACTTATACTGCACAATCGAGTATCATCACTGGTTGAATTAAATATGATAAAACTAACAGTAAGTAAAAACTCGACCCTACAAACTAAAATAAGCCTGTCTAGATTTCGATATAGATTATTTATTAAGTGACGAAAGGAAAAAGTTAGAAAAGACTAGTAAACAACAAGAAATGAGGTTAAAATCACTATAAACGTTTTATAAAAATCGCAAAGTATTTCGGCTATTAACGCCATTTTCAAGTCAACATAAGATCAAATATAAAAATTATATACACATAAAATATCATAAGTCCTATATGGAAATATGGGATAGAAATATGACGATGTACCAAAGCATCGAATCTTAAAATACTCCAGACAGCTCAGAATAAGTTTCTTCGACTAATTACCCATGCTCGCTACGAAATGATGCACTCCATGCAGATTTACAGATCAAATGCGTCAACGAGGTAATACAGGATTATACTGACCAACACCAGAGAATACTTCATCATCATTCGAATCCAGAGGCCTTGAAACTTTTGCCCACAGATCGTGACTTAAGAAAGCTTAAACGTTTCAAACCTATTGACTTGGTTGTTACTAAGTAACATACGTAACAGAGCTTAACCATTGGGTTAGACCTTTGCACACGTTGAACAATCATGATTGCTGCTTGTTTAAACTAAAGTTTAAGATTGCAGAAAGGAAGTAGCTATCCTTTCTTGGAGCTACACTAAAAAATATATATATATATACATAAAACGTTTAGTGATTTTAACTTATTTATTGGAAACAAAAAATTCTATACGAGTTCAATAAAACAAAAAATCGAAATACGTATAAAATACCTTTTGTTAACTTAAATTCTGTTACTGAATTATAACGTACACATTGATAAAAGCACACACGCATATTATAGATATATATATATATATATAAAATAAATAATTATAATGACAATAAATAAAAGTGAAGTGGTCAACGTTAAATATTTCGAGTTTTTATATTACCTGCGAGTATAGATTTATGAACCAGGAAATTTTTATCGCCGACAGATAAAGTGACGTCGCTAAACTTCTGATTTTCGAATAAATAACCTAAATCTTCGGACAGTTTACATTCAGGAACTTTAAATTGTACCGCGTTCGACTGACCGGATATATTAACGCTGTCCGCTACGACGCTTACCTACAAAAATACAAACGCGAATTAAATAATATCAAACTTTCACGGTCGTTATCCATATAACAATTACACCAGCTTTCGAAACGTTACCTAATGAAAATTTGAAATGGTTTATACACCGAAACAAATTCCGAATAAATACACATAATAAACATATCTTTTATAAAAGAATAATACGATTAGAATATTCATTTTCAGGCAATAATTAGTAACACTATTTATTTAACGCGTTTGGCCGTGTTTTTTGTTTCCTATCATAAAAAGTGATATTTACGTTCAATACTACAAAAAAATTTATATATTTTTGTAGATCGTAAAAATAAAAATTATTTATATATCTATATATTTAATAAATACAGAATCGACATCTGGTCATTAATTGGAGGTGACAATGAAATTTATAAAAGTTGTCCCAGCGATATTAACAGTGTCGATTCTACTTTATAGAATGAGCGAAAATAAGAAGATATATATAATGTACGTATCAAAAAGAATGCACACGTGTGAGTGTGCTGATTCATAAATTATACGTGTGGAATGATTAATAAATTCTTCGTTGAAAATATTTTTAATAAAGTTAATGAGTAAAACACATCAATTTCCCATATATATACATATATATATATATATTGTGTGTATGCATCTTAAAAGAAGTAAAATATTAACTATTTACCTGGTACAAAAATAAATAAATAAATGAGAAAGAGAAAATTTAAACTGATTAAAGCAGGGACACAGGTGTGACACAAATAGGACGACGCTAATGATTAATTATAAATAATAATTGCCTGAAAGAGTGTACACGTTAAAATGATTGTCGTATAAACTATCTACAACTACTACTACATATGATGACTAACATCGAAAGAATGTAATCGTTTCTTCAAATTGCGGACTTGGGAATCGACAATTAATGCTCGACTTACTTCACAGAATATTGTCAACTTATCGTCTGGAAGTAAACCATTTACTTCGTCCAACAAGAAATCGCGACGTATGAATTTCTTAAAACCCCAATCTTTACCTTGAACGAACCTATAAGCTCTTTGACTTTCTGCAACAAAAAAAAAAAAAAATCTAATTTTCAATATCCACCGACATTCTGCACACAATTATAATGTAATAACATTCGCGTCGTATTATTATTTTTTTAAATACAATTAAATATTCCATATATTACACGCACTTAAACATGCACAGTACTCTAATACATTCATAATCGTTGTTTTCATGTTGAAGTTCATTATTATTATTATTTTGTAGTACCAGACGCCGGCTGCATTAACGGGCCATATGCAGCCAGGGACTTAATCTGGTGCTAGATTATATTTAAAAGGCTCAGTGAATGTAGGAAAGAGAAAACATTATGGATATGCTCGGGAGATTCAGATAAAAGTTGAGGTAAGGAAGGAGGAAGGATGTGTTGGGTTCGAAGTGTTAAGAGAACGTTACAAGATACCAGCATATGGAAAATAGGCCGTGAGAGGGGAGGGGGCCTTGAAGAAGTATGATTTGAGTGGGATATTCGAAATCTAAACCCCCCAAAAATAAAAAATGAGTAGCTTCGATTGTTATATCCCCTAAATACACCTAACATGAGAAATGAAAATGAAAATGCTAAACAATTTAAAAAGATTATTTGCAAATTTTTGCATACACATTCTTGTTACATGGACTAAAAACGAACGTAATTTACGACAGATGTGAATGATATTCACGATTTTGAACAGTCGATTCAAATTTGAATGACGCCGGTGTTTTCGTAGTAAAAATAAAATTATTAAACGTAATTTAAATTGTAAAAAGTAATATAATACGGTAAATTACGAAGCACAAGACGACATTAAATATTTCATTATTGTTTCAATCTACATATTGTCTTTGTATCGCGGTGGCGTACTTGCTAGTGTGCTCGACTTTCAACTCGATGTTCTGAAGTTCGTAACCAACACGCGACATAGAACGTTTTCATCATTATTTAATTCTTAATTATCACGGAGAAGGTAGTGGCATCCCACTTCGTGTAACATCGTATGCGCCGCTCATCCGCGTTGCATGTAATTAGTGTATTGAATGTTAGCTCATTTTGTACGTGAAAATAAACGTACAATAGTCACGACGATGATGATTATACATTTTATATATACATTTATTAAATATAAACAACAAAAAAGTAGTTAAAATCACTACATTTTACACGTATAAAAAGACCGCAAATCGTGTCGGCTACAAAAAGAAACATTACAAAAAAAAACCAGCAAAGTGAAAAACAGATATTTGATTATAGAATAAATCTGCGATAGTGAAAGTGGTAAACAACACAATCTACACGTGTATCGGAAACAAACACGCGCGTACAATTTAAAACCGCTGACAAATCACTAGCGCATCTTGTTTAATCATGCGTATTTCTGAATATAGTACAAAAACAGGTTTGAATATAAACAAGTTAACTTTTGTTAAAGATACAATTTATGTATAAATGATTACAAATGCTAAGTTAATATCGTTAATGAACTGCTCTTTAAAATAGCATACATAGGTAAATTCACAAAGATAAATATAACCGTTACGTATGTGCCTACAGCGTATGTGCTGGCCAGTCTCAAATTCGTGAGGACACATATATCTATTATATACAAGTACAGAATAAAAATTGAATTAGCGATAATTTATATTTTTCGGATTTATAAAAAATGAGAAATCATAAAATCAGATAAGCCGAATTAGTTTAATTATTTATTATTGTCTATACTGGAATAGTCCGATTTTACTCGCTAATAAACATTTAAAATTTTTACTCCCGAAATTCAAATAGTTCTTTAATAATAGATATTTTTTTCGGAAACGATACGTTGAAAAACTTTAATGTTTCAAACAAGACGCGTTGTTCAAAATAGTGTTATATTCATTCTAATGATGAAGAACCGTGCATCCTGCTTGAAACGTAAAAATTGAAGACGCACCGTTTCCGAAAATTATTACAAAATCACATTTCGAAAATAATTTGAAAACTTTTAATACTTTCGTATTAGATAAGAGAAACAAATTTAGAACAATATAAATAATCTTTAACGCGCAAAAAGTTACAATTTTATTTATCTTTCTCAATACTTTGGCAATATTTTAAATATAAAGTTTTCAATTAAATTATTTATTAAAAGTTTCAATAGCAACTTAACAACCTGACTTACCCATGGCTTTTGTTTCTTCTCGTTTCGCATTTAAAATAGAAAATTTAAATTTCGCATGAACCTCAGCAAAAAATTAAATTTTATTCATATTTCGCAATACTTTGGCAATATTTTAAATATAAAGTTTTCAATTAAATTATTTATTAAAAGTTTCAATAACAACCTGACTTACCCATGGCTTTTGTTTCTTCTCGTTTCGCATTTAAAATAGAAAATTTAAATTTCGCGCGAACCTCAGTCTTGTTACAAGAGACTAGTAATAAATACAGCGAAAGATAATCCTTGCTTTCTTCATCCAAACCTTTTGGATTCACTCTTAAACACCTGGAAAAAACATTCATATATATGTATATTATTAACGTTAATAAAATTATTGGTAAATATCGAAGAAAAATTTTTCGACGCATAAATTTAAAAACCCCAACACGTTTCTCTACAAAAATAAAATAAAATAAATTCATTACGTATTCGCACGTTAATCGCTAATAATATAATAAAATTATTTAAAATAAATATTTTTAATAGGTAAAATATTCTTTAAATGTTGAATATATCGGAGAGTAGTGATTTTATTAATTAATAATAAACCGAACAAAATATAACACAATCACTAAAAGTTTTTAATCGCGGAGCTTTTCGACAGTTACGTCATTTTCAAGCACGCACCAAAATTATTACATATATTTTTAAAAAGTTAAATTTTATTTATCTTTCTCAATACTTTGGCTATATTTTAAATATAAAGTTTTCAATTAAATTATTTATTAAAAGTTTTAATAACAACTTAACAACCTGACTTAACCATGGATTTTGTTTCTTTTCGTTTCGCATTTAAAATAGAAAATTTAAATTTCGCATGAACCTCAGTAAAAAATTAAATTTTGTTCATATTTCGCAATACTTTGGCAATATTTAAAAAAGATGTAATAATTTGACGCATGCTTGAAAATGACGTAAATGTCGAAAAGCTTCGCGATTAAAAACTTTTAGTGATTGTGTTATATTTTGTTCGGTTTATTATTAAAATATTCTTTATTTATCATATGTTTTTACGGGTGTTTAACCCTTTCAGTCACACTTATACGGTACACATAAATTTTTAGTGCGTTTATTTTCATAATAGAGATATTACAGGTTGACGTAAAATTCTAAAACTAAAGCAAATCAGTCCGTATAAATTTTACCAACAGGAAAATAAGTTATCGAACCGATAATAATACATGGGAAAACGATGCTCACTGATACATATGCCAAGTACCTTTGCAAGTAAATGAAATGCTGACGTGGAGAATTCACATGGTCAAGAAAAAAATAAAAATGACAAAAATTATTGGTTATTGAACCAAATAAGCACGCTTTCGTTAAGTAATAACCGTTTACTTTGTAATCAAACCGATATGGAGCTACGAATGTCAACTGGGGGATGCAGAATAATATTTTCAAAAAAAAATAGCAACCGCTCGACGGTACGAAAAGAATTCAGTTATCCACCGCGATCGCGTAGTTCTAACGATAGCGGAAGTGATCGAAGTAATGGCTAGAAAACATCGGCAAAGAGTACGAACGCGTGTAAATACAGAAATAAATAAGCTGAAGGATCATAAACTCGATATTCGGAGATTAAAACGAACAAACCCGCACGAATTAAGTTACCGATGAAAATTAACTTCTGTTGGGAAGATGATTTTATTACAAGCAAAATACCAGAATAATACTGAACAGATCACATTTGAATATTATGATGTTTCTTTTTTTTTTTAAAGTATATATATATATAAGGTGACCCAGAGAAGACGGACGATTTTGTTTTTTGAGTAGCGCATTTGGTAAGACTCGACCAACACAAAGCGCGTGCTCCACGTTTAATGTACACACGAGAGATTCGTTTTTGTCCCGTTTCAGTTATCATGGCATTCTATAACGATAAGAAGCGCGGTTTTGACTCGATCACAGTGCAAAGAGAGTTTCGAAAAGAATTCAAAGTTACGCGACATTTTTGTGGGGATATCTTAGAAGCCGAGTTTAATTGTTGCAAATGGCAATCATCTGGACTTGTGTTCCACAAATGATTGTAAACTAATCTTTCGTTTTCCAATATATTTTTTTAAATAAAATTTTGATCGAACAGTTTTTAAGCTTTTCTGGGTCGCCCTATAATTAAGTTGAAGAAAATTGAAAAAAAAAACACCTGAAAATCACTGATCCGATAAAATCTCAATTACGTCTTAGCGAAAGTAGAGTAATTAAAGATATTGAGTTATCGTTTATATTACATATTATTAGCCTATACGTCGTACCGTTAATATCAGTAATAGGAATGCAAAATAAATAATTACAATATCATGTTGTTGTTGTTGTTATTATTATAGCACTTATAATTAATCCAACGTAATTTGGAAGACTGCGAACAAATTATATTTCACAGATACTCGAAGATGTGGCGGCGTCATCGTATGAAGAACTGAAACGGATGGCACAGAATCGACAGAGATGGAAATCAATGACAAACCAATCTTAGGATTGAGCACAATATGATGATGATGATATATATATATATATATATATATATATATATATATATATATATATATAAATATTGTTACATTAAAATTTCAAACTTTAAATGAAAAAAAAATATATAATTTTAAAATATTCGGAATAAATTATATTTACTCACCACTTAAGTTTATCGTTGGTACCGGCGGAAAATGTGGATGACTTTAATACTTCGCCCATTTCTTCTCGACAAAAACTGAAATTGTTGATAGTCCACATGTAACTGAATTTCACCACTTTTACCTATACGAAAAACGAATAAACATTTAATTAATTTCTAAAAAAAATTATAAAAAACTAAAATATAAATATAATTCGATAATTGAAATACCCTCCGTCGCACACCTACGCATATATGTATACAGATGTTATACATATACTTTTTCATTTGGTTTGATCTTATATTTGATTTTTTTTTTCTGACGTATTTTGATTTATTGATTATCACTAATATTATATACGATTCGCTTATTTCTATCCGCTACTGGATGTTCTTTTTTCCATTCCACTCGGTCCGAAACAATTCATCAATTTCACTCTGGCCCACCTTTGAATGTCGCCTTGCCATCGCGTGCACGATCTACTACGGATTCGATGTCCTTCTAGCGACATTACAGGCCCGGTTCCTTTTTGATTTCGCTACGCGTTGAATTAAATCTATTAGCTTGGTTTGTTGCCTTATTCGCGTATTGCGTTTTCGATGATCCATCCTCTTAATACACAGCTTTTGTAAAGCGCCACGTTTCCCTTACCTATGTCAGCACTGGGAAGATACAACTGTTGATATACTTTCTTTTTTAAACCGTTTGGTTATGTCTTTGTTTCTCAATACGTTATTCCGGTTTCGAAAGACCCCGTATTTTAATTTCTTTACAAATTGCTTCTTTGTATATTGTGATTACGTGACCCGGGTAATATTTGATTAACCGGCTCCAGTCTTTATATTTATAGTTGGGAGTGGGAGGTTGTCACGACCTTCGTTTAATCTATATATATATATATATATCTTCAGTCTTACTGCTTTAGAGCAACTATGAAGGTCATTTACTATTTCCTGTAAATCATGTACTCCATTACTGATAAACATATCATCGGCAAAACGCAAATGATTGGAGTTTTTTCCCATCTATATTAATACCGTGTGATATTTTGTGATGTTTAAATATTTAAACATACTTTCCAGGTATGTTATGAATAACTTTGGTGATATATCCCCTTGCCTAATTTCTGTTTTTATTTTTCACAAGTTGCACTTTCATAGTTGACGTCATATATACTTTTTATTATGTTTATATACTCGTCATCAACGCCTAGCTCGCTAAGAGGTTTTATTATTGTCCACTTTTCTACTGTATCGAAAGTTTTATCGTAGTCTATAAATACCGTATGTAATTCTAGATTGTATTCTTTAGATTTCGAAATCCACATACTATGCACACGGTCATGCGTAAAACAGATTTAAAACCAGCTTGTTCGTATGGTTGAGAATAATCCATTTGCTTTATCAACCTATTTGCAACGAGATACTACCATGTAAAAAAACGACACTAAGCTAATTCGTCTATCATTTTCAAGATTGGTCCTATCACTTGTGTATTAAACCGGCATCTGCTTCCTTCCATGAACGAAGCATGTTATTTTCCTTCAGACATTCGTTACCAGATCTTTCAAACAATTTAGTATCTTCTCTTTTCCTTTTTTTAACCATTTCTGGCGTCATATTGTTCGCTTTATTCTTTATTTTCTTCATTGCATAGGTTCGGAAACCTCTATGCTTGCCTATCATTACCTGATTGCATATATAATAAACACATTAGTTCTGTTTTAAACGACTACTAAGTAAATTAAAATAGATCAAAACTGCGAAATTAAGAAGAAAAAATTAATTTCCAAAACGGTAACCACGGATGAATAAGATATTTCTTAAAGCCACAAAAAAAAAAAAAAAACTTTTTAACGGCCCGTAAAAACAGATTTAAATTCAACTTATTTCATCAAATAACTGTGTAACCAAACGGCAAAGTCGAAATCATAACGACCGCAGGACTTATTGCGGAACATTTAATTAAGATGCGGACTAAACGAGTTTTTTAAATAGATTTTAACGAATTCCTACTGAGCATATCGTTCAAAGGTGTAATCAATAGACTGCGAAAAAGAGAATAACAGACCAAGCTGATGGTGTAGCATACACACGTGCGCCTTTAAATATATTGCCCGAGGTTTCAAAGCGAATTTCTTCAAAATTCCAAATCAAATAATTCCCATTACCTTTACGAGTACTAAAAGTAGTTGTAGCCTTTCAGTTAACAGTCGTAAATTCTTCAACAGCTACTAAATATTATAAATTGAACGATAATTAATAAAGAGGAAAAACGCAGGGAAAGAAAGAAAAAAGGATAAAGAAACAAATTAAGAAAGTGCCAACCTGTATAAGTTTATTATTATTATTAATTATTGTTGTAATTATTTGTATTAATTTATTGTTACGTTATTTTTATTATTACTAAAATACTCATTTCTATTATTATTACACACTAAAACGGGTACATGTTTAACTTGTGACTAGGCTTATGTCTCATTCTTTTATAGTATATGTCGAGGAAGTTGAACGAACGGGTCCGAATACTTAATAAATAAAAAGCAAAAGACGAGATATGCCCTCTGGAAAACACTTCCAACACGACGATCTGATATGTTTCAAACACGAAAACAACTGCTCATCCATCCGACAAAATTCTATCTTTTTTTTTTATAAGTATCATACACTATCATCATTCGGAAGTCTTTTATCATCATCACGCTCTTCATATTAAACAACGCATTATCCTTTCTTTAGTACCGTTCGTTCACTTCGCTTTACACAATTCCGTTCATTTAACTACAAACGAAATTTATAGTCTAACACTTACACAATAGATTGCCCTGCGGTTTTAACACTATCAACGGACTACGTGGATTTTTATTATTCCTCTTTTAATTCCATCTTCTATTCGTTCTCTCCTTATTCCGGTACGCTGTTGCTCGCTATTATTCTTTCCATATCTATCGCACTTTTTCACTAACACTAAGCCACCCTTCGATTTATATACCACCTCCCATTCAGCCTTTTTAAGAATCTTAACCGTCGTGAAGTGTCATTCAACTTTTACCGCGACCTTGATTTTAATTTTTTTTCTCTTTCATAATTTTGTTATGTCTCATCGTTAGATGGACATTTAAAAAGAAAAAGAAAAAAAAACAAAATTATAAATAACGTCGAAGATGTTTCCGAAAATAATTGCCATAAATCAAGCCGGCCACCTTCGCATAATACATAAACTACACGGGGTCAATGAAACCGTTTCCCGTTTATTAGTTTTCCCGTTATAATTAATTTTGCATTCACGCATTTCTTCGGATTATTTAAGTACAAAGCACCTTTCGTATAATTTTTCTATAAAAACTTTCTACCACTATTTTTACTATTATGATCGATAAACTCTGAATAGATAAATCGATAAAGTACATTTCGAATTTTTAATTTCTCAGAAAATTTATATACGCAATTCCTTCGTTTTGAGTCACGGAACAAAGTGTACCGTATACAACTCCTGTATACTTTACAAAAATCAGTTAAAATCGCTAAAACTATATTTTCTTGAAATTCGCAAAGCCTTTTTCGACAACTACGCCATTATCAAGCGATATTTAAATTTAGATAAAAATAAAGATTTAAAATTAAAAACACAAAATATACTTCATTTTATACGTATAAATTTGTAAACTTATATTTAAATTTATATTTTGTGTTTTTAATTTTAAATCTTTATTTTTATCTAAATTTAAATATCGCTTGATAATGGTGTACTTGCCGAAAAGAGCTTTGTGAATTTCGAGAAAATATAGTTTTAGCGATTTTAACTGATTTTTGTAATTAAAGTAATAAAAAATCACTACATGCCACAATCTAAACTTTATGAAACTCCTGTATAGATTGTCAGTTTTTAACGTGTTTTTCCACATTTACAGTCGGAGGACGTAGCCACCCTACCGATCCAACATCGATAGGTCTGATTAAATCTTTCATCTTAGACGGCTCTTTTGATAGATTATCTCAAGTTTGTCTTTAAGCTTCAGTAGTTCATGTAAAGTTAATTTCGAATCTTTCTACATTATTCTTGATCCGCGGTAATTTTCTGAATTTCTTACATTTTAAACGTTCTTTCCGTGCGTTAGCTATTGGCAAATCAGTACCGGTGTGAAAAAGTTGGCAAAATCGAGCAGAATGTCTTCTTCGCGTCGAATATTTGCCCATATTATATTCGCCAACACAGGTAAAAAAAGCAACGTTCCGGTAACTGAAGTGAAAGATGTATGTGTGGCGTCAAGATGTTTAGCCTGATGGAAGAAAAATATATATACGAAGGATTTCTCATTGGATTCCCTAACGAATGAATATATTAACTAAAATATTGTACATATTTTTTACGCTCTTGACACAATACATTGACTATAGCATATAGATTCAAAATAGGGCATAATTATTTAAATTATTTTAAATATATATATATTTATTTATTATTAAGATATGTTTAGTACACGAATATTCGGCATACTCTAAATTTATTATATTATTATAAATATATTTCAAGATTTTCGGGTGGAATGATGTACACTCCGCATGAAAAATTTTTAGTTAATTTCTTTTCCATAAACGTTTTAACAAAATGCGAACTTCTACTTCATACAAGGTCCGTTCCAAATATTAACAACGCTACTAAAATAGTTTTATTACAGATCTGCGTTTATAAATATAAGACGATAATAGATGTCTCAGTTGCGAATAGTTTTTTTGTTTTTTAAATAGAGAGCGTAACAAAGTGCAAAGCAATTGTATTAACAATCTTTGCTCGGCCAACTATCGCCAGTATTAATTGAATTTAATCGAGATCTTGAATTATAACCAAACTATCGTGTGGTATCTGTCACCTCACCACAAAGTAAACGAATATGTACAATTTAAAAAATACTTAAATTTTCAAAAAAACGGAGAGAAAAATTATATTTCAATCAACAATGTAACGAAAAGTAAAAAAAAAATACAGAGATACACCGCTGTTAATAGTTTTATAATTTTAGATAACAGAAACGTATTCTGTATGTTTATGTGGCTATGTTATTAAACTTTTATCACACGAAATACAAAACGAGAGGACATTATTTCAAATATAATAACTTAATAATTCACGGTTATAAATTATGACGACTAATCTACAAATACATAATGAAGGTAATATCCAAACAGGAGTTAGTCGTTTACTGTTACGTTTTGAGAACGATCGAAGAGCTGGAAAAGTCAACAAAGCCTGAAAGACTATAAAAGCTTGGAGAACTCAAAGCTACATTTCTTTCAATAGGAAACAGTTTCAATTTTACTTTACGGCGCACCTTACAATAGAATAAGAAGCGAAGTGGCACGAAACAAAGTACAAGTCAAACAAATGGAAAATGGCGAAGAAAATCGACGCGAATGTAGCTTGGTGCGGAATAAATTTATTCAAGTGCGACCTGTTTGACACCTTTAATGCAAATTGTATTCCGACAAGAATGAAGAAACTTAACATTTCAAGCATATTGGTCGCAAAAAGGGTTATAACCGAATACGATATAATAATACCATATATTCGAGGTGCTGCGATTAAGATTATATATGTAGAGTTTAAGCACTATAGCAAATTCATCTTACTGTCTTTCCATATAGCTCACACTGTTCACATAGGCACTGCCGACGAAAATAGTGTATTCTTTGAATGTTTGAACCATTTCTCTTCCTTTACTATGTTATAACAAATATTTATTCATCCTTCCGGAGTAAATATTATGTCCTATTTTTAATGCACACGTTTATATCTATACAAGTTCATTTATAACTTAGCGATGTAACTATATCTTCAACATTTGTCAAACTTCATAATCTGTAGTAATATAATGAAAATACAAACATATCGAAATATTACACTCTTAGGTTACTAGTCGGTGCTCCGAGTTACTATGTAAGTAACAAAACTATACACGATGACCTTGACGTAATTAAAAAGGTGACAATCAAACATCAGAAGCGGTTACATAGTCACGCTAATTGGTCTGCAATTAACTATTACTATTATCGTATCAATTACGCGCTTATTTAGAGATATCCTGCATTATAAATTTGCGTTCGACAGCCGGTCTTCTGCGCCTTCTTCTAGTTAGCCCAATCAGTCCTTTATTAAAGCTATTTACTTTACACGAACTGATAAAGTGTGACATCGTTTTGATCTCGTCCCAGTTGCACAGCTCCGTTTCCGACAGTTTCCATTTCTTCATTAAATATTTGCAACGACCATGGTTGGTTCTGACGCGATTTAAATTATTGAGACCAAATCCTGGCACCCTGTCCGTTTGTTGGAGTCTGCTTAACCCATATTTCCTTTCATTTCGTAGCTGCGTCGTCACTGCTCTGTAGCTCGTTAGCCGTCAGCCATGCTGGTTTCCTGCCGCAGAGACGTGTAGATGGGAGATCTTTGATAAATTTTTCTACGTGAGAGTGCTTACTGTTGTATTTAGCCCATTCTCGTTTCACTAGTGCCAGTGTAGCAGTCCTGATGAGTTTTGTCTCTGCTTCCCAAGCTGTACAAGGCGAGCGATAAGGTTTACTCTTGTATTCACTTTTTGAGCTATTTTTTCGGAGTTCACTTTGTATGTGAGAGTTCGATCAAGAACGACGCCTAGATATTTTGGCGTTGGGTTAAAAGGTAAATCTTTACCGTTGAGTTTAACATGTATTTTAGCTTTTGTGTGAGTTGAGGTGAAACACCGAAGTTTCTGTTTTTACCGGGTTTAACCTGAGTCTCCATTTAGCACAGTATTCATCCAAGCTGTGTAAATCTTTTGTGAGTACGTCCTCGAAATTTTTTTATGCTTGCTTTGAGTTGCAAGTACAATATCGTCTGCATACTGGAAATTCTCCGCTTGGAGGACCGGTATATCATGTATATATAAGTTAAATAAAATTGGCGCCAACACTGAACCTTGTGGAAGGCCATTATTTTTGGTACGCCACCGTGGTCTTCTCCCGTATACACCGCGAATTTTCTGTCAGCCAACATATTTCCAAGTAGAGTCACGATTTTACGACTAGGAACTGCCTGGGCTATTTTTAGGAGCAAGCCATCGCGCCAGACTATGTTATAGGCGGCAGTAAGATCGATAAAGACTGCTGATGTCTTCAGGCATTTTTGAAAATCAGATTCGATGTACGAAGTTAAAGCCATGACCTGATCGCAGCATGATCTTCCTGGACGAAAGGCAGCTTGAAATTGTGGAAGTACTTTATCTATTAAAAGGGCGATTCTTTGATGTATTAGTCGTTCGAGTAGCTTGTACATTGTACTTAGTAGCGATATTGCTCTCTGGATCTGTCCCTTCCTTGCCAGGCTTCTTGATGGCGATAACCTTCGATTTTTTAAAGATCGCAGGGAGTTGGCCAGTCTCGAGTATTTGGTTAAACAGTTTTAGTACGAAAGTCCTAGTGTATTAACTTATCGGATAACTCGCCACAGATGTAAATTCGCAAGCTGAGGAGAACTAACCCTTTAGACCTGGTATAGAAATGAAAATTATGTAAATTATTAAAACATTAAGATACTTGTATAGGGGGACTAGTCATTGGATACCATTCACGTCATGATCTTCTATTAGTCCATTGGCGAGGATGAGATTAAAATAAATAAAAAAATGTAATTTGTAATAGGTAAATTTTGTACAGGCGCAAAAAAATATATAGTAAACAAAAAAATTCAAAGGATGATGAAATCTGGATAAATATCACAGCGTGCCGTTATGTCGTAAACGTTTGTATAAACACACTCCTAACTAGGAATTATTTCTTCGGCAACCATCGTAAATGAATCAAATTTCCGTGTACCGTCAAAGACGCGCAATAGTACACACACAAACAAACATGGTACGGACTGAAATATTAAGATAGAAAGATTAGAGGATAATTACACCTACGGTTATCGTTTATAATTAATAAACAACGTTGTATTAAAAGGGACGTCAATTGCGCAATAGGAAGTAACAGCTTAAACACATTTATTCGTTTTCACTAATATAGTAAACAATATAAAATTCCTACCAACGTTATACGACCTTAATAATAAATACGTTAATTTCCAATTATTAATAACGTAAACTTAATCAAATCTACAACGTACGAGATTATTCAGGGTCAATCGACAGTTTAGTTTGACGCTATTTCCACGAAGTATTATTAGTACGAAATTACACCACGTTGAAAGTACAATAATCATCGTCCTATATATAATATATATTATCACACACACACATACATAACATATATATACAGCATGTTTTCTTATGAAAAAAATATCCCTTTGAGAAGTCAAAAATTTATCAGAACAAAATACGTTTAAAATAATCAGTCAACAGCGTTGAAAAATTATTTAATATATATAGATAAACGCTTTTCTACAGCTAGCATTTACATAAAGGCACTTGGGTCACTGGTCCAGGGCCCCCTACAAAAAAATAAACTATTGAAGAAATTTTTTAATCTTTTTTGTCTGTGACCGTAAGCGTAAATTTCAATTTAACTCATCAAATTAATATTTTTTTCATGTGTAATGAAAAAAATTCATCATATTCACTTTTTTTGTTTATTAGTACTATTTTTAATTAGTAGCTAAAATAATAAGACAATGAAATGTTCGCTTAAATGCTTTAGATAACTGTTCAACAGCAGCAGAAGTTGAACTCTCGGTATCTGAATCGTTCCGTACATCTCAATATCTTCCTTTAATAGATACTTTCGTAAATGCATTAGAACAACGAATAACAGCTTATAAAGAAACGGAGTCAAGATTTGGATTTTTATCAGAGCTTAGTGAACTGATTCACGATGAAATTTTAGAAAATTGTCCACGATTGCTTTCAATTTATTCAAATGATTTACACTCAAATGTTGAAGTGGAATTATTACAATTTCAAAATTTTTGTACAGATTTAGTGAAATTCGATTCAAAAAATTAGTAAAGAACAAGCGATGTATTCTTTAATTCTAGATAAGATAATTCGAGCATCTTTTCGGAAGGGTGAAATAGTTTTACGGATATATTTAACGTTGTAGCAACGTAACTGGTGAAAAATCGTCCTCTAAACTATTTATTGTGAAAAATGTATTAAGAACATCAATGGCTCAAAATCGTTTAAATTATTTAACAATCATAAGTACTGAACGTGATATATTACGAGAAATAAACATTAATGAGATTATAAAAAATTTCGCAGAATAAAAATCACGAAAACGTTTTCTTTAATTTTTCGTATAGGTTTTTGTATAAGTATCCTGTTTAAATATCTATTGGTCTAAATGTATTACCTATAACCTATTCAATGTATTTTTATTTTATCAAAAAAAAATGAAAATAAATTCCTAAATTTTTCAAGACTACTAATAATTTCGTTTAAATTAATAAATTTTTTAAAAATATTTTTATATGTATAATTTTGTAGACTAATAATTTTCAAATTCGTAATTTTTTCTGCCTTATGAGAGGGCCCCCACGCTGTTTGTGCCCATGGGCCTCGAATCATTTAATACGGTACTGACAATTAGGCCGTTTTAAAGTAATAAATAACTGAACTAATAATATTAATAAATAATAATTACATAAATTATTAATATCAAAAATAACACAATTGATAGATAAAAATATACTTAACACACGCAACTAATCTATAGCACAACCAGTGCAAACTAAGATGCTTGTTAACAGGTACTGAAGCATACTTTCTAATTTTATCGACCGAGCGTTCTTGATTTTGTATTAGTTAAAAGTTTTCTAAGCACACCCCTTTCGGTAAAATTCTATTCATAATCTTATTATATTTATCATTCCTCAATCATAAAGTACGTACGATTTTTAAAAATTCTAACTGGAACGAATTTCGATGTTTTTTTTTCGATTACAAAGCCCTTGTTAAAATACTGTCCAGCTTAAGTAGGAGGTTAACAATTTCACGGAATCAATCATAAAATCGGCGGGGGCAGTAATCTCAACGGTTAGCGCTACTTCCTATTATTACTACCTTAACATTTTTAATCCGATTAAATTTAATAATCATATTAGAAGACAGCACCAAAAATATCGTAGTTCGGATACTAAGAAATTATATAACCATTTATCCGGTGCGATTAAAAGACGGTTAAACGGCAATAACCCAACGCTTATTAATACATTTTTAGATTATGTAGTGATTTTTTACCAATTTAATTGCAAAAATTAGTTAAACTAAACGTTTATTTTCTTGAAAAAATCATAAAGCTTTTCGGCAATTACGCCATTATCAAGCGATATTTAAATAAAAATAAAGAATTAAAAAACATGAGTCACTGTCAGAGTGTTTTAAGTATCTATTCTTCATTTTATACTTGTAAATTTGTGATCTTAAATTTATATTTTTGTGTTTTTATTTTTAAATCTTAATTTTTGATTTTAATTAAATATCACTCGATAATGGCGTAATTGCCGAAAAGCATTGTGATTTTTTCAAGAAAATAAACGTTTAGTGATTTTAATTAATTTTTGTAATTAAACTTATTAATAAAACTTAATAAGTGCACACGAACACAAAAATATCGGTGTTATTTTTTACATAGTTTTTTTACAGAAGTATTAACAATAATTTCTATCAAAAATTTTTTAGTTGACCAGATAATGATAAAATTATATTCTTTCGCACACGGTCGCGTTAAGACTTCAGCTTTATGTCGATAATCAACTCGCTGTCAGATAAAGAAACACAGTGAGGAAACTTTTAAATGTTTTTTTTTTCTTTTATTACGAATATGCAACTAGCCACTATAGAATCAAATCACTTGTATGAAGGCCAAACCCTATCGGTGAGTCATCTTATTCTATTGGATTACGTGATCTTGTCCACTTCAGGCTTCAAATACCTTGTTCGTTTGCAATGGCCGGAACGCCAGTTTATTTATATAAAGCCGTAGTCGTTGTAGATGTTTATTGGCAATTTCTCGTATAGTCCTTCGAATGGATGTGACGTAGTTCGTCATATACCACTCGATACATTTCAAGTAAGACTTTAACCTTAAATATTACTTTAAATATACCTTTAGAATTTTTTCCACGCTATTCAAAATTTTTCTTTCGAATTTAATTAGTCTCGTTTAACAGAACGGAACGCATTTAAATTAACAGGACGTAATTTAAATATATAAGGTTCATTTTACCTGTGTATAGCACCAGTTTTCAGCTACCGGGGTACTATTATCGCCGGAACCACCTGGCGATGGGCTCGGTATTCGGGCTGGAGCCGCAGCTGACATACTAGAAGAACCGGCAGCTACTCGTACGGTGCCTCCATTGCTCTGACCAGCCGCCGGAGCACAATCGCTAACTACCGGTACTCTGCGAAATTAAAAAAAATATATATATATTTATTTTACTTTAAATAATTGTTTGGTTATTCTACTTTCGACATCAATTTCATTACATATATTCTAGCCAAATTATTTCCAACCCATATATAATTAACTCATAAAATGATTATAGATTACTTATTTCGCGTATTCCAATAATTTATTACGCTTTCCCAATAGAATATATTCCTGTATTCTTCTATACGTATTATTATTTACTCAATTCATAAGGTTTGGTTCTTTGCAAACGTCTTAATTCATCTTGCTGGATTGAAAGCTGCTTCGTCTCTGAATTTTGTGTGATTCTTCAGTCTTAATTCATGCTTACTTGCTAGTTCTTTTATCACCAATGAGACTTCTGGTACATGGACATCTCGATGGGTTACATTGTTTCTTTCGTATTGTCTGGCATTAGTGATAATTCTAAAAACTTTGTTTTTTTATGCTACTTAGTTTAGCACAACCCCATAGCTGAAAACCATAACTCCATACTGGTTACAGTATTTGATTATATACACTAATAGCTTCATTGCTCAGCGAAAGTATACTGTTTTTCGAGAAACCAATTCATCTACAGGATTTTCAACTTCGATTCTACTTTTTTATTAATATGAATTGCAAATTTGTGTCTAGATCATACCTACATATTTTTTTTTTTTACGCGGTACGGTCTTCGAATTAATTATAATTGTATGATACAGAACTTTTCCGTTAGTAAAATTGATATGCACAGATTTCTACTCATTTAGTCTTATTTTCCATTGTTTTGTCCACTTTCAAATACTTTCGATATGCGATTGTACATTTTTTGTTGATTCTTCTATACTATTTCCAGTAGCCATCACAGCAGTACATGGCTGATACGACTTGACTTTTTTTTATCTACATTAACGATGGGTACGCGCGTCTATATATACACGATGACGACAACACATCGGCCGATAATAAGCGATACACGACCGTTTTCATATAAAGTAGTTAAAATTACTGAATTTTTATATTAAAAAACACAAAACGCTTTTTGACTATTAAGCCATTTTCAAGTGAATATAAAAACATAAAAATTAAAAAAATATATTAAAAAAACAACAAACAATAAAATAAAATGTATATTTGCTTGAAAATGACTTTATAGTCGAAAAGCTTTGCAAACATAAAATAAATTTTATAGTGATTAACATTATTTTTATTTTGTTGTGTTCATAAAATAAAATATAAGAAAATATTTAATCTAGATGTGCAATATTACGAAAAATTGCAAAGTAAAATAACGATCCCACACTAGTTTAAAATATTTTTTCTTTTTAATTGAAAAAAAAAACAACGTTATTACAACGACAAACGAAAGAACAGTTATAATTCGCAATGATAAGGAAAGAGGGTCGACGTGTTCCAAATATTATAATAGAGCAAATAACGGTTCCCCGCACGGACTATGATAAAATAACAGAACTCCTAACTATGATCCGTTATTCGTAATCTGTTACGTAGCGCGCAGCTCCAGCGAAGTGTTTAAAATATTTGTCTCGAATACTACGCAACAGTAAAATATCATCATTAACTTCAATCGATAAATATTTAGTTGATACACAATAATCATAACAATATTATTCGTAACACCTATAATAATAGCGGTAATAAGAAAAATAGCAGTACAGCAGGTAATTCATTATAGATTATTAATATTATTTATAAGCATCTAAAATGTCATGAAAAGATAAACAGTTTATACCATAGAAAATACTCAGTTGTGTTTTTACCCATCGTAAACCCGTTTAAAGGATTTAAATGTAAATTGTATTACAGAATCTTTCTAGTTAGGAGCATTACTTCCACGCATTAATATTAAGCTAATTAAATTCAGAGAAAACACAGACGCAGAAATCCCATTTTTATTTGTTGTATAATGAGCTTAATAATTTTCTAGTCCTTAAGTCAAATATGGAGAATGAAAACGAATCACGCGATGGTGGTCGATTGTCAAAAACGAAAATATTTTGACGTTATCGAAAATGCATTCTGATACTATTCCGTTAAATCATTAAAAAATAATAATAATAATAAAAATGTTATACATTCTCAATAGCAACGGGTAAGGGACGTCGTCCTAAGAAAATTCCAGAAGATGGAATTTAACCGGAAGTACAAGAAGAGAATAGCGCAACGACCCCGATTATGGTAATGCGCCGTTTTTTTTCTTCTTTTCTGGACAATAGTCTGAATCGAATCCGCCGTTGCCAGGCAATCGTAATAGTGTAACTACGATTATTGAATGCAAGTTCGGTTAAAGAGGTTTTTCAACCTGTATACGCTTTTTTACTGGAAAGGTGTTTCAACCTTCTAAGGTCTATAACCTCGGTGATTACGAGGATACAAACGCGTACACACGTGCGTGCATGCATTCATTCATATATATATATATATATATATATATATATAACGATGGAGAAAAGGTATATAATCGTGCAGTAATCCCAATATGTTTATATTAATGCATATGTGTATATATTTCTTATTCGCATCCGACGAAGATGACGAAAAGAATACATTGATAAAGAAACAAAACAAAATACAGAAAAAAAAAATATAAAAATTGCATTTTGGGGTAAATGACCCCGAGAGATGGTACTGTAGCAGATGATTCAATCAAAAACGGCTTGCCAAGTGCATGCGTGTGTGTATGCATGTATGTATGTATATATATATATGTGTGAGTATGTATGTATGTATATATGTGTGTGTATATATATAGTTCAATGATCTGAACACTTTGGATAAACTTATATATATACATTATATATATATATATATATATATATATATATATATATATATATATATATATATATATATATATATATATCAATAAGGGTCGTTTAAATTTGCAATTGAAACAACAACATAATGATAATAAAGAATAAGTAGAAATAACAACAAAATAATAAACTAATAAACTAATAAAACAATAATAACGTAATAATAATAATAAATAAATAAATAAATAAATAAATAAAGATAAATAATACTCCAGGTAGGGGGACAAATAAGGATATCGTTCATTTATGTAGAGAAAATGATGCGGTTTTTTTTTTGGTTAAAAACGGCAGACTTGAAATACACCAAATACGAATTTCACAATGTCTAAATCCGCGCAAAATAAAATAATAAACGAACTTAATAAAAATTAAATATTAATAAGAAACGACGATTTTAATACAGTATAGGATTAAAGTAAGGAACAATAACCGATTAAAATCATTGCGTTCGACTATAAAAATATAAACCGTTTTGCGTTCGGAAATTTCATTTTGAGGTTAACCAGACCACAGGTTAGCTCATACTATGTGATAAACGATCCGGGTTACTTTCCACACTATAGTTTAAAAAGTTTCACTCTACCATCCGGTTTTCGTATCTAACACGCGCACACTATCTTGGTAATGTTGACGTAAGTGAAATTTTATATTTAATTTTTTTTTACATATCCGAAGAAAGTAATACGATAATCTACATTATATTCTATCTTCATCTTTATATACATATATATGTGTGTGTGTGTTATGCCTTCGTGATTTAAAAATTGAAAATTCGAAAATATTTAATTAAATACACCATTCGCTATATAAAATACTATATAGGAAAATGTTTCAATTATGCTCAAAAAATCTAATAAATTTTTCGAAAAATATTGCATAGGGCAATAGTAGGAAATAACGCCTATTATATAGTATTTACAGGATGGAAACGATACTATTTAATCGGAAAGACTGCGCGAAGGGAATTTTTAAAAATTGCTAACCCCACCATTTTGATCGGCTAGAACACGCTTAAATACTTTTAAACGCTACGTCTTTACGAAGAATCGCATTTTCCGTTGCTACCACGTCATATGTCAAAAATCGCGTAAAAATTCAAACTAAATATGAAAAAGATGTTTTAAAAATAGTTGTTTTAAATATAATTCTGGAACAATTAAAAATGCGGATAATTAACCGGCGTTGAAATCTGAATAAATTAATCATACCCCTACTATTTTTTAACGAGAATAATCATGGGGAAAATTTAGATCAAAAATTTTGGAGTTCAACGATTGTATTGCAGACAGCAAGAGTGATTTACGACAAATGAAAGCATTGTGATCTCGGTTAGGGATTATTACACTTTTTACGAAGTCGAAGGGTTCACAAGGTACCGTGATGAATGTTTACAGATCATATAAATGTTGGCGCTTGATGCAGTTATGTAGGTACGCACTCTCTACAAAACACAAGTTACGTATAAAAATTCGCACGCGAATAAATAAAAAAACTTTTTTTGTTTGACGGCATGTCGCGGAATTAATCCATAGAACGCATAGAAAAAATGAGAATATTCGCACGTTCCAAAAATATTTTTCAAGATAAAAACAATTTAAAATATTTATTAAATAAAATTCGTTGCAGTTTAATATAGTTCATTACGAAGAAGTTATAAATTGCGAGTTAATTTCGAATTTATTCTATATTAAATGTAATAATATAAATTTTAAATTGAAAATAAAACAGAAAATGAAAATTTATACAATACAAAAATTTAAACTAATCGAAGTGAAAGATATTACAAAGCAATTCCTTATATTTCTAGTTGTATTCGCCTTTAAATTTTATAATTATTATTTGAGAACAACGATTATTATTCAATTCATACAATATCCTATTCATTGGAATATCATGTAATTATCCAATACAACATATTTATATAAACACACATACAAACACACATGTACATGTACATATTATATATATATATAAAGTGCATCCACATTTACACACATCCAAATAAAAACTATTACAAAGACAACAATGCTCAGACAATATATACATAAAACGATATAATAATGATGACGATCATATATCAAATAGCACACAATTTTCAGATTTTTAAAATTTGAATATAATCAACATAAAATAGTACTTAAAACTTACAGCGCGCAATGAATATGCTATTTTTATAAATATAGAACCATAAAAATACATGTTTTACACACACACACACACACACACATATATATATATATATATATATATATATATATATATATATATATATATATATATATATATATATATATATATATATATATATACCGAAGAGATTAATTCCATCCTGGAGGTTATTACAAGCGTATAAATGAGGGTCTTCACTTTTGTCTAATTCCAGGAGGGGCGATAATGTCCATTCTAGCGTGTCTCGCTGGGGCAATGTCCTCTCGTTTTGTTTCGTTTTGTTTTTTTATTTTACTTTACAATACGTTACACGCAACAACTTTATTATTCGTTTCATTTAGCTCTATTTATTTTATACGCATAACGTATAAAAATGTATTATACATACATACACATACGTATATTGCACATTAAATCGGTCATTCCCATATATTATTTATATATATATATATATATATATATATATATATATATATATATATATATATATATATATATAAAATGGCGAGGTCGCAAGATGCGTTGTAAGGAGAAGTAAATATATTAATAACTACACTACCGTTCGAACTTAGTAGTTTATACAGTATAATTTACCTATACACACATACAAACTACAATGAATACACCGCACTTGCAGGAAATCAACAAGGTCGACGTTTTCCAGAGGATGCGCGTCATATCACATCAACAAAAAAATACGTACTGATAAAGGCACCACCATCTGCAAACAACTACTTACCATACACGTGAGACCATGTAATCAGCGTATGAGTACCACGTGAATCGGGGAATATATTTTGCCCATCCCCCCCGGTTGCACGGAAACTAACTGGAGAATATGAAGCCAACGGCCGGAAGTTCCAGCCTTGTAAACCGGCTACGGCTGGAGTTTCAAGGTCGTTCGTTGCTCTCAACAACAAAAGACGAACATCTTCGTTGGAAAGCTCTTCCACAAAGACCGTGGTGAATAACCCGTTTGAGAACCGACGCACGACTACTAAACGGAAAGCATTATAATGTGAATGATCCGAGAAGACAACGTGATAAAAAAAACTGTCACTGAGTGTCATGCATGTACGTGTGTACGTGTTTGTGTATATGTGTGCAAATTTAAACATTGGCGAGAATAACCGGTCTTCCGATGACAAATTAAGGAAATTCCCTTTGCGTTGTAAACGACAAGTACTACAAGACTAGATATCTGTCGTAATATTTTTTTTTTGCAAACACTATCAAATATTTGCCTTAAAAAGTGGAATTACCGGATTTAAAAAATTGGAGTAAAAGAAAAATAACATCGAGATACATTATTATACATAATGATTAGTACAAGAAAGAAGAAAATATTAATTAACTATAATTATTTGCTTATATTTAATATTTAATTTATTATTAATTCTTGATTTACACACACACACACATATATATACACACACACACACACACACATATATATATATATATATATATATATATATATATGCGACTGATTTGAAGTATAGCTCCCAATAAAATAACGCTGTATTTTGTGATATCAATAGCGGCAGAGCTTTTAAATACATACAATAGACGTACTACAATCGAGCAACATTAAATTACTACAAAAATAATTTTTATACAATTTTTATATTATTGAAAATTTCATTATATTTTCTAAACGAATTGACGTTATCGCGATTACTGAGCGCTGTTTTCGATAAAATAAACATTTATCGTGTGTATTGTCTTCTTCTTCTTATTCTGGTGCCGTATCCTCAATGGATGTTGGCGATTATCCCTCTGGATTCAAATCTGTTGGCTAACTTCCGCAATAAGGTTTCTGTATTAAGTTCTGTCCATTCTTTTGCATTATCCAACCATGTTTTTCTTCTCCTTCCTTTTCCTTGTTTTCCAGTGATGTTTCCTTCAATAATCAGCTGTAACATTTCAGATCTGCTGTTTCTCAAGATGTGCCCGAAGTAAGCTATTTTTCTTTTCCTAATAGTTCTTTCTAACTCTAATCTTTTATTTAGTCGTTTTAATATTTCCGCATTTGATACTTTATCCGTCCATGGAATATTTAGCATCCGACGGTATAGCCACACTTCAAATGATCTTAATCTATTTAGCGTTGATTTTTTGATCGTCCAGGCCTCCATGCCATATAGTAGTATGGCCAATACGTAACATTTCACAAACCTCCCTCTGATGTCACATTTCATCGTTTTGTTCACAAATATACCTTTCATGTTCAGAAACGCGTTTCTTGCATATCCAATTATCATTTATGGTCCCGTGTGCTGTTAATATTATATCCTAGGTATTTAAATGTGTTAACCTGTTGTATGATTCTATTATTGATTTTGATTGATGTCTTTTTTGTTCCTGCCTCTAGGTTATGAATATACCAATTTTATTAGATTCTGTATTGACTCTTTTTACCATCTTTTGTAACTCATGTTCATTATTTGCAATTAAAATGGCATCATCGACATATCGGATGTTATTAATAGTGTGGCCGTTTATTTTTATTCCACCTACGTTGTTCGGTAATGCTTTCCGAAATATATTATCAGAATACAAATTAAATAACATTGGCGAAAGCACACAGCCCTGTCTAACTCCTTTTCTGATCTTAATTTCTTCTGTTTCTGTTTTTTTCCGTTCTTACTACGGCTACTTGGTTGTAGTACAAATTCTCAATTACTCTTTGTTCTTTCTCATCTATAAAATTATTTATTTATTATTTGATTATTTCATAGCTTATAGAAAAAATTATTCTTCATTATATTTGGTTTAATTTGAATGCAGAATAGAGAATGCAAGATTAGCATTTATAAAAATACGGAAAACACTAACATCGCATGAAATATCTCTTTCAGTAAGAACTAGAGCTTTAAAATACTATGTATAGTCAGTGTTGTGTGATGGACGCTGAAGGCTAAAATAATATACACTTATAGAAGTTTTCGAAATACAGTGTTAACTTCGTATACTACGTATGTCGTGGACAGAAAAGAAAAAAAAGTAAAGACGCATATTAGATACATTAAAAAAGATCAGAGTTGTAGGATCAGGACACATATTGAGAGGCCTGAAGTATGTATATATACTACCGAAGACCATATTCGTGAGAAAAGAAAACGAAAGAGTTTGCAGAAGAACGATTGTTTGGCTCGATAATATTCAAAAATGGTCGTCTACGAAGATAGATTTGTTCGACAAGGCGAGACATAGAACCTAATATCGAAAAATAGTCGCCATAGTTGTTACCAATGACTGAGAACAGTCAAATGGACAAAAGAAGAAGAAATTTGATTTCCATAAATTGGATGCTAAATCGTTTAGGTAAATTAAAGGAATAGGTGTTTGCACCAAAAGATAGGGAATACAAATGACTGCAACGCTTGCAGGACCTTTAATTGTATAAGGGTGTGACAAATATCGATCGTTAAATCCCACGAGCAAATTTGAATAATTTGTAAATTGTTCGAAAATCACATTTTCACAGTACCGATTAGTGGCGAAAAGTTTTTTGGTGATTTTCATTTACCATAGCGCTATCTATCGTGTTTCCGCAAGATATCGTTAATGTAGATATTTGTGGTGTGTCATATTTTTTAAATTTGTTATTTTTTCGAAAAATTTTTAGTTTCTTCTAAAAAGAATTTCATTACACTGGTCAGTACTATTGAAATGTAATTTTTGTGAAAAATTTTGACTTCCAAAAATAATTTCATCACTATTACTACTGAAATGTAACTTTTGTAAAAAATTTCACTATTTTAGAACTCGATGAAATACTAAATTCCAAATCTCCCTAAAAAAGCATACATATTATAGATATCGCAAGTCTTTCGTGTATTATCTATGAATGTTATGTTTTCAAAATCCTACTTTATTTGTCTCCCTATATATCTATTTACGTCTCGATCTTTATTTTATCTCTTTTTCATCGAAGAAACCGAAAATCCCTCAATAATAAAACATATCTGCGCAAAGTAAATCTGAACAATACTACGTGCGGAGTGAATTTTTCGAGGAAATCGAAAATCCCAAAAAAATCTAAATCACCAATCACAAATTATAAGTATAACCTCAGACATTGTTTAAACGAGTTAGCAACGAAAACGATAATAATAATAAAAAAAAAAGATGTGAAGTTAGTGCAAAGACTATAAGGAACAGTAAGAAAAAATGACCTTTGTGATAAAACTGAAAAAACTACCGATAAGTCCAACCGAGGAAAAAAAGCGCGCAAACATACAATGTCACCGACGAGGTCACTCCGCCGCCCGACATTTATAATATAGAGAGGAACAACAAGGAATGGCAATGTCAAATTTATCTAAGTGTGCGCGCAAAATGCGGCGCATTTAACAAATAAAATTAAAGAAAACAACCACAATGTCATTGACGAGTTTAGGTAACGATAAATATAATCATAATACAGCGTGTAATAATAATAATAAATAATTATTAATAACAATAATAACGATGCTATTCGACGATTATCATCAAGGGCAACTACGATAACCGTGCAAGTTATTTCGTCTTCAACCCTCGAAAATGGAGCGCACTTTGAGAAACATGTCGAACTTCTCAATAATACCTGCTCCAATCAACATCCCTCTATTAGTATAATTACATTGTTACGTGATAGTCGTACTTTCCATCATACCCGGTAACGAACTAAAAACGACCAATGCTAAAATGTACAAAAATATTGAAGAAACCTAAATAAACTTCATTAAGTAATCGATTAAAGTGATACGTCATGTACGATGCATTCATCATATATTAGAGACTACACGGGTCTACACACTCGTATATACATAATATAAATGTATAAATATATAAATGTTCATAAATTATATAGATGTTTGTAACATTTTACAACATACATTAAAAACTAACTACATCTATATTTACGTACACACGTATACAGTATTAAAATGGCAGAGTAGGAATAACTTGAATTTTAATGAGAAACATTTTTCAGTTAAAAATGACTACAAAAATTAACGAAGTTTAACATTTCGTTTCGTTGACAAATAAGCGGTACTATTAGTGTCGAAGGCAATGACAAACAATCATATAAATAATTACAATACAAGCGAGAATATACATGAGAATTCGTGCGTTAACTACGACTATATATACCAATAATAATAATAATAATAACATCCTCCATTTCTTCGATTACATGTACGTGTAGAATTTGTAAAATTTCAATAGACAGCAAAGTTCACCGCCAAATTTTACTTTTGAAGTGGTATTTCCAAAACTTTTTGCCTTTATCCAATCTGTCCACGAGTTAAATGACATTTAGCTCAGTCTTCTTTTATTACCTCCTAATTTCTGCATACTCGTCCACCGGAATCTATTCGGCACATTGTTATTCCAACTTTTCGATTTTTTACGAATGACACGCGATCACTTTGTTTTTCTTACCAGCACCGCTAGATAAATATATATATGATAAGTAACAGTCTACAATCATGTTTATTTTTATATAATAATAATAAACATATGACTGTAGGTTACTTACTTTCGTTCGAACAGCGTTGCTAGCCCGTGAACCGAAAAATCTTCATCTCTCAGCTTCCCCTAAGAATTACTTTTTTTGCATATACGGAATTATAAATCCTGTACCATTATATTAAACCTACTACAGAACCTTAGTACCCACCGCAAACCCCAACTACTCTACCTTGAACAGTCTACGAACATAATCACTAACACACAACTACCTACCTATCTGTTAAGCCTTGAATGCGCAAATATCACGGTGACGCATATCCTATTAGCATTTCCAGATTTTACTATTTAACGTCCCTTTCTAAAATCACTTCACCTCGACGAGCAACCATTTTCAATTACTCTTCAGCCTATCGACGCCTTAATATATTTTGATAAAACTACTCGCCTAACTAGACACACCTAACCACTTTGCAGTGCCGCATAGCCCGGCAGTTAAAAAGGAAACTTTAAAATAAAAAACAAAAAAAAACGAAAGTATTAGTTAAACACGTCAGAGTATCTTATAGCCTTGGCGAAATAGTACGATACGATTTCCTGTAACTCTTCTCTATTTGAAGAATTGTTCGATTTTTCCAGATAGTCACCTCACGTATAATTATTAATTCAGCGCACGCACACGTAACCTTGTATTAGCGCCGGTTCAAAATCATTTCCTATAAATTTTAGGCAATCCCTTCACGCGCAGATGACAAACCGAATAACGGCCGAGTCCAAACTAACGCTGGATAAACCGGATACGAATAAATATCACTTTTCAGAGCATCTCCTATTATTAATTTATCCATTTCGTTCGTCCATGTTAACGAAGAAAAATTCAATGTCACAATTGTATTGAACCAACATCGTCTGGTTCTTACTAAAACCGACGTCTGCGATTTCTTCCTCGCTTTGCGTAATGCAATTAATATTCATGAAACGTCGTCTTCAACCGTGAAAATACATCGCGCGCAACTTATGATTTATTTGACACGAAGACAACTAACAATAAAACACTAAAGAATTCCATAAAAAAAAAAGTGACGGCTGTTGATAAACGTAAAATAGACGAAATGAATAAAATCTTTCATTTACATTATGGTATTTAAAGAACCATAGTCGAATAATACCGAATAAACAGACATAAAATACGTGTCCCTGGATCGGATTTTATATACATCATAAACATAAATCGACAACATTAATTTCCGATGATAACACGTAATGGCATAACTATTCCACAGAACACATACTGGCAACCAACATCGGCTCAACAATAAAATACAAAATCGAATTTGAACAAATCAGTTTTCGCGTTGGAAAATATTACCTAAACGATATAAAAAGATTAATACGTTAAAAATCCGTAATACTTCTGGAGATTAAAGATGTTATATAAAATAACTTATACGTCTCGGAACAAGATAACATCCTCGATAAATGTCAATTTTCTAAACCGAGATCATCTTATTGATTCCACCGTCGTGAATAGAGCTTACAGAGAACATAAGACCTTTTATTATACGGTCCACCCTAGCAGATTCACTGAATCAGCAAAACAGACAACTATATCAATATTACAAGAGGTTAAAATTGAAATTAAACTATAATAATTATAACAACTTAAATAATGTCGAAAAAGAAAAAATATTTACGTCACATACACGTTTTCTAATCCGATTGAAATTGCAAACATAACTTTGTTTTTTATATTTTCAATACGTGCTCTTATTTCATTTACATATGAACGACAGGATACATACGTACATACTATATTAGACAGAAATAAAAATATGTGCATATATTAGTGTGTATTTATGCGTAACAAACATGTATTATATGATGTAAGAATATAAGTTTTTCTTTATTTGTTTCATTTCATTGCAACGATCAACCTGTGCTGTTAATTTTTTGTTAAATATATTTTTTTTTTATTATTTTATATTATGTAATATATTCATAGTTTAGTTTCTGTAATTGTTCTCATATATCTCTATAAGAAAATTCACATACACGTATAACTGGTAAAATCTTAAATGTATTTATTATTATAAAAATATTACCTTGATTTTTTTCTTTTTAACAAAAATAAAATATTTCGTCTTTATTTATCCGTAATCGATGTTAATATCACTTTTAATAATTTTACAAAGAAAAAACTTTTTTTAGATATAATTTTTGCACGATTTATATATTGTATTGTACCGTATCCAATAACGTTCCGTGTATTGCAACATTGCCCAGAAGCACTGCAGATATCATGCAGGATATCGACAGAGGATTTGGATGTTTTATTCGTTGTCCTCGAGGATTTCGGAAATAGCGCTGGGAGATGTATTTGGGACCAAAATAGGTGTTGAATTTCTTGCATTCTACCAAAAGAGATGTTTAATGAATAAGGCAACAGAACATACACACGGCAGATAGGCCGGTATATATATAAATTAATTTAGAAAATTATCGTGTGACCATTGCGCAAACGGCATAGTGTATAAAATCTTCTTGCCGGCTAGATCTTGAAGAAGTAGTCCAAACTCCGGTATTTGACCGTATTGAACGAAATTTATCGGTACTAGAAACGTCAGTCCATATTCTGGACCATTTCTTTTTTAAGAGGGATGTTATTAATATGAAGGAAGTCTAAAAGGAACTGGTGTGTTTAGAGATTTATATATTTTATCGATGAAACGCATTCTAACAAGAGGAAAGAAAAATATTTTATTTGACGATAACTTATTTTCAAATATCCTAAGCATTATTTTCATTCTCGTTCAGAATGCAACGCCATTTTAATTTTCCCTTCAATCAACATTATTGCACGACATAAGTTATTGAATATTAACATAAAACAGTTCAGTTGTAAATATAGACGTATATAAATTATACAGTATATATATATATGTATATATAAAGGAAAGCTGCTGCAAACATGTGTTGAATATATTAATTTGACGAGCAATAAATGTCATATTTTGAATTATTATTATTGATCGTTCTTTGTTACTAAAATCTTTGAGGCATCCAATTGAAAAAGGTCACCTTTCCTACTGTGTGTCTGTAATAAAGTAAAAAGTTGTTGCCGATTAACATACATCAGCTCATAAGTTACCAATACTTTTACTTACATCCTTATTCTTTTACTGGGTATAATGTAGCAACGTAAATACCATCAACACAAACGTTATAAGGAAAATAAATTAAATAGTAAAATAAAACTTTGGGAAATATGGGCGGCATTATTTGAAAAAATTTAATTATGACCTTGAAATTAAAAATATCGTCATTTTAATAGTAGGAAAAATCAGAAAATAATTCCCAACAAACATAATGCATACGTCAACAACGTACGAGCTAGCTCTAAAAACGCACAAACGTATTACTATTAACAGACGTATACAGAACGAATTAACGAATATATATATATATATATATATATATATATATATATATATATATATATATATATATATATATTAATAATATAGTCACAATGATCCATTGGTGGTACTTATGTGAAAATAAAACATGATTTTTAACAGTGGGGAGGGACATAATCTGGACTAGATAATTCATAATGACCACGACAAAATACAATTAAATTTCCGGATAACAAACCTAACGTGGAACATAATTCATTATATATATATATATATATATATATATATATATATATATATATATATATATATAGTTTCTACTTAACGCAATTTAGTATTAATATTGTGAACTAGGGTTTTTCGCCCTGGTCATTTAATGTAAAAGGATACTTTTCATCATATTGCTGGCAGAATTTCGTATAACCTGCTGAAACTGTAAAATCTGGCATATCAGATAGTACTAATTGATTATAACACCGCCATAATTTTCTGATATGCCAGATTTTACAGTTTCAGCAGGTTATACGAAATTCTGCCTGGCTTACAGATTCAAGTTATAAACAGGGCAAAGTTCCTCGTCGGATTTAGATGTTGTGTATACATAATTTTTTTTATATATTTAATCATCGACGGTTTACTTTTTTCTATTCGAACGTAAATCTGTTTACTTCATGTGTTACTTCTAAAATCACCGGCATTATGTTTACTCTATTAAATATTTGTGCTAAACAACATTTTACATCATTCCAAGTATTCGCTTAACCTTATAAATTAACCGAAACTAAGCAAAAAACTTGACTTTATTAAATCAGTTGCATCCGATAAATTTTGTACATATTGAGAAAAGCTTAGTATTATTCGAAAAATACATCAAGTACAACGTGATCTATAAAATATAAATATAATCGGAAACATTTTATCACGTCGACAATTTTTCATTTTGGGATCTTGTTTTTTTTTTTTGTAGTAAAATAAAAATTACCAGAAAAAACATCAAATCTATATTATATATATATATATATATATATATATATATACATAATATTGTAAATTATATTTATGACTGATGTATAATAATGCACATTGTTCTAAGAAGTATTAAACGGTCAAAGTAATCAGACGATAACAAAATTTAGTTCAACTTGGTAACTGTATGAATAAATATGATAACGAAATTCATAATATCGATGATCGTGACGATAATATTAAAAAGGAAAGATAAAGTGTAAACTTTCCGGATTAAGTCATAAGCACGCATTTCAACATCGTCAGATAAGCACGTAGAACATTACAATAAATCCTTACTTATTTATACGACGGCTTACATTGAAATAAAAATAATACAGAATTAAATTCAGGCGTTTGGCAAATTCCATCAATAATAATTGTAATCAGAAAACAAGCGTATTCAAAACAAATTCTGTGTCCGAAAAATTTACTTAATTCGATTTTTACATAGTTTTTCTTACTTATTGTGGTGTAAATGGTACGTAATAATAGAAACGTTTACTAACTGACCGGTTTTGAAAATGTTTCCAATTTAGAAATATAGTTCATGATTTTATATTAATATCAAGCAAAACGAATTCCAAATAAAAATAAAGATGTTTTTATATAAAATATTCCATTGACGCTTTTTTATATTATTTTATTATTTAATTTTTTATCGTTGTCGCGTTTATTAAAGTAAAAATAAACATTTTGCCAATATAATTTTCCATGCATTGGCCGAAACTTTTAAACCAAATAACAACCGATCAAAGGTTGAAAATGTAGTTGTGAGTACTTAAATCAATCTTCAAGAACAACGACAATCAAGTTTTCTCTCCGGCGGAAGTTAAATCCACAATCATGAAATTGAGCAACAAGAAAGCTCCTGGTTACGATTTAATTACCAGCCGAATTGTAAAAGAACTACCGAGAAAATCAATAGTATTACTGACGTACATCTTTAACGCAATCATGAGATTACAATACGTTCAAATATTATGGAAATTCGCTAATATAATTATGATTCAGAAACCTAGAAAACCTCCCGAACAAGTAACATCCTATCGACCAATTTCTTTACTTCCAATCTTGTCTAAAGTTTTTGAAAAAATATTACAAAAAAGGATAAAAAAGATAATAGACAACGATAAAATAATTCCAAATCATCAATTTGGTTTTCGAACTGGGCACTCGACGGTACAAGTTCACAGAAAGGTTAAGAAAATTGAAGAGAGCTTCGAAAATAAAGAAATGTGCTGTGCAGTATTTTTGGATATTCAGCAGGTGTTTGATCGCGTCTGGCATCCAGGGCTACTTTACAAATGTAAAAAGACCTTGCCTGATCAATATTACAACATTATCAAATCCTATTTGGATGAACGATATTTTCGAGTTGCAATAAACGATAAATCATCTATACGCAAAATTCAGGCAGGTGTTCAGCAGGGGAACGTGCTTGGGCCTCTTCTTTACTCGTTGTTCACTTGTAGCTACATTTGCGGATGATACAATAGTGATGTCATCTCATAGATGTCTTAAAATATGCACTCAGCACGTTCAAAAGGCTATTAACAACATAATTGAATGGTCGGATAAATGGAAAATCGTTATCAATGAGCAAAAATGCAATCACATCATATTCACTAAACGACGTATTGCGCGTGATAAATATAAGGTTACGATAAATTCATTAATTCAAAGCGAGTCTACTAAATATCTCTGTGTTCATTTGGATCAAACATTAACCTGGGCGAACCATATAAAAGTCAAGAATATCGAGCTAGAACTAAGATGAAACAATTGTATTGGCTGTTAGGACCTCGTTCGCAATTGAATATAAATTATAAGTTAATATTGTATAAAGCTATATTGAAGCCGATATGGTTATATGCAGCAGAATTATGGGGATATGTTTCGGCCACTAACGTCGAACGAATCCAGCGCAGGCAGAATACTACGGTTGATAGTTGCTGCTCCATGGTACGTCTCCAACAGGACATTACACACCGACCTGCATGTAAAATATGTCGCTGAAGAGATTAAATCGGCAATCCATAGATACTTATCAAGAATACAACATCATCCAAATCCATTGGCAGCTAATCTACTTAATGATGAAATACCGAAAAGACTAAAACGGAAAAGAATGATAGATCTGACTTAAAATGTAATACTACTGTAAGGCGGTTGGATTTGCTAATGGGCAAGACCACCATCTCCTGATACTTACAAACATAAAATCCAGTAGATAATTATTTAAATTAGTTCGGGATTAGAGGGAAATAGGAAAAAAATATACATATAAAACTATCGACACACATATAAAACTATCGACACACATATATAACTTTTATATATATTTATATTCTCTTTATTTAAGAATATATATTTATATGAATAAAATTTTACTAACTATAAATACAGGCAAAACAAAGTTTAAACATTCTTGTAAATGAAAACCGTTTAGACTTTATCCTTATTATCTCTTCTACTCGCAAGTATCCAAAGGAGAAAAGTTGAAAATACCATAATTTTTTTCTCTTTGCTTTAATATTCTGATTATATATCTTGATATATTAATATTCTGGAACCAGTATTAGGTGTTGTATTCAGCTCTTATGTACTCGAATTTGGTACAGTATAGAAATATGTTGGATTTTATATTCTTCGCGTTTATCATAATTTGTTAAACCCATTTTTTTTTTTTTTTTTTTTTTTTAAGTAGTCAACGAAATTCCCGTGTCCCGATAGAAAAGTGTGTTAGAAAAAAAAAATCTGGACTGATTAGTTCAGTCTACCTCGATTCTTTTTGCTATTCTGTACGTCGATCACTCTGACTCATAAACGTTTTGCCATTTCTGCCAGTATTTAAATTTAATTACATGATAATAAACGCGTGAACCATTAATTGAGAATGAAGTAACTCACACAAAGTTAAAATCATCCCGACTTAATGGAAAATTATTCGCCGTGAAAGTATATTTACTAATATCGTCGTTAATGAACAATTACAACAAATTTATTTTTAAAAAAATTATGTTAAAAATAACTATAAGGGAACCGCCGAAAATAATTTGAACGATTTCGAAAAATAATGAGAATATATTCGTAATATTCTAAATTACATTATCGGTTACATCCTATAGTCGGAAGTTTAAAAATTAAAATTTATTTGTTAGATTGTTCTCGTTTTTATGTGTTTTATTTTGGCTTATTTTTCTTCGTCAATACGTAATTAGAAAAAAATACGGTTTGGCGTAAATTAATTATCAGTTTGGCGACAAACGGTAACCTCGAAAATTTCGGTTCAGACTGACCTTAAAACGGGAAAAATAACAGACACGATAATTGTACAATAGCAGAAACAGCTGTTCGAATATCGTACTGCGTTTGTGATAATCATAATAACAGTAATAATAATAACTGTCATAATTATTATTATTACCATTACTGTTGTCATTATTATATCACCACTGAACGTTTAAATAAAGCCAGCAATTGAGTCTTTTAAAAAAAAATATTTCTAATCATTTTACGCCTTCACGTGATAGTTTAAGGGCAGGTGATTTTGTTTAACCGATACAATTTTATTAATCGTCATACAAAAAAAATTTTACACACACAAACACGCACGTAACAGAATAACGACGTTGTTAAAGCATAATTTTCTTATTCCCGGATACTACCACCTGTAATGCGGTTTACTTTTCGAATTATTTTTTTTAATTAATTATTATATTATTATTATTTATTTATTATCAGTATTATTATATACATATATAATTACTGCAATATAATTTACTTTCTTAACACAAAATTCCTCCTGATTACTTACATTTTTGTACACATTACAAAGCCTTGTCTAATTAAATCTTCCGGCCTATAATAAAACATCATCGGTTTTAAACTATTTTTTCGAATATAGAAAAATACCGATTCGAAAATTAAATAATTAAAATTAATTTAAAAAAATGATAATCGCTTTATTAAACATTTCCTTAGACGTTAGTAAATTGCGGAGAAACTTCACCTTCATCTATATTGTCCCTCCATCTGTCGGAGTTAAAATAATAAATTATAGAATCGTAAAAATTTTGTAAATTAATATGCACGCCATAATTTTCAGATTCACACAACAAAAAACCATATTGTTCGCTATCTTGTATAAGTGCCCGTGTAACAGAGAACAAAATTAACTTGTTTAAAAAACGTATTTACGCTTAATAAACTAATCGAGGAATTATGGTAATACAAGGCATAACGCAATTACGTAGGTCACATTTTCCATTTATCCACGCTTACAACCTGCGTACTAAATATAAGACACACGCACACACAGACACATTTACATACATATCTCACTTAGTTAATAGGTCGATTACTAGATAAAAGGAATGGTTATAAGATCCGAATGCCAAAAGAAATAATGAAATAAGCGATGTAACTGCAATAACCCTAATATGAACGATATCGCCCTATTGAATAACCGCTTGTAAAGAGGACGTATTACTCAACATGTAAGTGTCCTAAATAAGTACATTCGTGTATATATATATATATATATATATATATATATAGGAACGAGGAAGTCGATTTATCGATTCATTTCAGCAACGTGCGAATTATTACTTTCACTAAAACTAGTAGTACTCCCGCGAGTTTTTAGAAAGTAGAACTTAATAAAAATCAATCAACCAAATACAGAGTAGGTAGACGATTCACATTGTTTTCGTAGGCCTGTGTTGTGCGTTACTTGGACGGATGGTTAACACGGTCGTTATTGTGAAATTCGTTGTAAACACGTCAATCTCACGACAAATAAGTTATGAACAGTCGAGTAATGCCACTGATTACGAATTATATATTGAGAATAGAATTACACGTCTGAACGAGTATGGAAATAATACATATATATCACCATCTTCAGTCTGTATTAGTCCACTGCTGGACGTAGGCTTCATATATATATATTTTTTTTATATAGGCATTAGTGATTCCACCCAGGGCTGTAAGAAGTACACGATATGTGACTTATTAAATATTTATACTACAGACTGATGTGTAATTGACTATACTCATACGATTTCTATGAGCTAAGCAAACTTTTGAGATTATTTGGGAAAGGAATTCCTTTACTTATAATACGCGACAGGAATTTTAATTGGTACATTCTATGATAACTGCAACTGAAAAATAAGTGGTTTCCATCGCCGATCTAGTCTCCATCGTAAGTATGGGTTCAGAATGGCGGAGGGGGTTAATCGTTTATGAATAGAACGTATGGAATGTTGACGTTAAGCCTTAGGCGACATATAATACGAATGAACAAAATCCCGCTATGTTATTGGGAAGACTGAAGGATCGAGGGTAGAATATTCCTGAATTGTTTGACTGAATAGCAATATCTCTAAGCGTCGTTCCAAAATTTCTTGCGCGAAAACTTAATTTCAGATAAAATGTTCCTAACACGTGTATTAAAGTACAATGACAGGTTGAATATTCCTGAATTGTTTGACCGAATTACCCCTCTAAGCGCGGTTCGCAAATTCCTTGTGCGAAACCTTAATCTCAGATAAAGTGTATTAAAGTAGAATGAGCCATTCTCGAGGGCGCTTCTAGCAAGATTGTCTGCAATAACTTTCCAGTGAATACCTGAGTGTCTGGAAATACAGAAAAATTTGACATGAACGCGTTTCAGTGATAGATCATAAATATTTCTTACAATATCGTATATAGATGGAAAACAGTGGCTATTAAATGAGGAATTTTTAAGAGCGCTACGTGAATCTGTGAAAATTAATACATTCTGACTGATATTTGTAGAAGCGTACAAGCATAAAAGGAAGCACCCTGAGAACAGCAATGCACTCAGTTATAAATATAGAAGAAAATTTCGGTAGTTTCAAGATTTTTGTAACGTTCAAGGAAAAAGTAATAAATGCGGAACCAACTCCACCGGGAGATTTATACCATCAGCATAAATATGTATACAATCTTACCAATGGAAGTGAAGAAAAGTATCAAACTGACTGATTTGTGCGTGGTTATTGTACCGAAGTCTATAGATACGTGTAAATAGTTAATTTCAAGTAATAACTGAAAATAAATCTATGGAAAATGGGGAAACTTACTATCTTTATAATTAAATAAACGTTTGCCACTTGTACAAAGTAGAGAACGTTTTATGAAAGCAAATCTCCATTTCTGCGATAACTGAAGGAAGTCGCTGGATATGCATTTCCCCAATTGTTTCCCGTTATTACAATCCTAAGCTATTCTTATCCAATTTTCCCCTGCTATTCGTTTTAAGTCATCACACCAACGGTTCTTGTCAATCGACCAACCTGTTCATCCATCTGTTGGACTATGTGTTCAGCTGACCACCACTTTATTTTTGCCATCCACAGCATCATGGAATCCAGCCTTCTCTCTTATCTATTTATTTGACTTTCAGTCAGATAGTTTTATGTTCAATGGTAGTCTTTCTTGCTACACTTCTGCCTTCTTTATCTTCCTTGATTTAGTTTTGTAAACGTCCGTGTATATGTATATATATGCGCGTGTGTGTGTGTATGTGTTTCGTGTGTTTAATTTGTAGTCAATATTTTAATTTGATTTTTTCCAAAGCTTAATACGAGAATTATCGTTCGGATCAACATTGTCCGAAAATATGATATACATAAAAGTTTATATTTAAATCGTTCGATACGAAGGTCCTATAAATTTATAGCAAATGAAAAATATTTCCTATTTTAATTTAATTTCAAATTCGACAACTAATCTCAAGTGCTTGCTCAGCTCACAGGACAATAGCGTATACATGACCATATTCAATTACATATCAGCCTGTAGTATAAATATGTAATAAGACATATCATCCCTTTCTTACAGCCTTGAGTGGAATCACTAATGATTATCCATCTATCTACCTATATACACTATATACAGCCACGGGGAATGAAAGCGATAATGGAGCATATCATTTTTTCCAAAGATGACGGATATACATGGAGACTTGAACATTTCATTTGCGAGTGAGAAGATGGTAAATACAATTGTAATAAAATTTTGCTGAAACTTTACTATATACCCACGAGTGTTCAATATGCACACAAATTTTGTACCACTTATAGTCTTCGTCGCTGAATTATTTTTCATGCGATTACGCTGAATTATTGTTCATACAATTAAGCTGAACTATAGAGATTTGAACATTTCGTTTGTGAGTGAGATGATAAATACAATTGTAATAAAATTTTGCTAAAACTTTATTATGTACAGAGTATTCAATATGCACACAAATTTTGTACCACTCGTAGTTTTCGCCGCTGAATTATTTTTCATACGATTAAGCTGAACTAATATATTATTATTCGAGTCCGTAAGCTAAGAATTGAAAAAGAGCTTTCTTCATAGCGATTGAAGCATCTGTTCTGATATTGCGAACATGATACGCTTGGCGCAATCTACGATTATACTTTATTATTATTTTAAGGAAAACGGAAACCGGGAAGTGTGTAGGTTAACCGATATAATTGGAATAAAATGAAAGCTTCACAATAAATTTACAATATTCCGTCGTATAATGGTCGGGTGAAAATTAACAGGGTAGAAGGCACAGCCGACATTACTTCCGAAGTGAAAACAACAATAACAACAACGCGTAAAGTCATGGACGATGATAATAAATGAACGAATTTTCACCGACGATAGGAAACGTACACGGAGAAATCTGGTCGACTGAAAGCAATTCACAGATGAATCGCTTTCTATGATGTAAAAACTTTCCAATGTTCAACAATTCATTTTATCGTACGAATATTATATATATATATATATATATATATATATATATATATATATATATATATATATATATATTAGTTAATTTGATATTTCATTATTTTCACGTCGTTAAAAACTATATCGTAAATATTATCGCCGAGGACACAATTCAATACTTTCTACACGAGAAATTTTATTATTTAAAAAATAATAATGATAAATTGTAAAGACGACAAATATCGATTAAATGATCACAAAATTTACTAAAAGTGGAAAGTTTCAAAATATAGTTTAGAAACGTTACAATCTTAAATGGGATGTGATTTTTTTTTGTCCCTTTGCGTCAACGCTGGATGATGGAATAAGTGAGCAACATTATGATATATGAAAATTTGTCAAAGGAAAAGTAAGGAGCTTACAACTTAGTATAATTTTATATCTAACATAGTTGAAAATATACAAACTTATCTATTCCTATAAACTTCGAAAATTAGTACCAGGACGTTAGTTATAAATTTAATGTGAACGAGGTCATTCGGCTCTGTAATAGTGCTTAACTAAATCCATCAATTCATTTTATTTAAGGACTGAAATAAAACGAAAACTCCACCAGAATTATTTTTATGTCGTTATTTCTGAAAAGTAAAAATTATGAAAATAACACGCTGATGACGAAAACAAACGTGTTGAAACTGCATAGCATACATACCATACAGCTGTTATAAAAAAAAAAAAAAAAAGAAGATCGCCGATATTGGTATGTTATATATGTTCCTTTGGTACACATCTACACACTACAAAATTACATTTATATAGTCACACACACACACACACACACACACACACACATATATATATATATATATATATATATGTATATATACACATGTGTGTATAATATTACATGTCAGAACTTATTAAATACGCGGCTGTATGCAAACACATTAACCTTGAATACTTCAATGCCAACGCGCGCGTGTTCACATCAAAGTACAGCTGGCAAACTTATCTCAAGCTTAATCAGCTGATACAAATATCAATGTTAAACAACATATACAATAGAGTTTCAAATAAGGTGCTTACGGAAAGGCAAATGAAAAATATGACGTAGACAACAATCTTGTGGAAATGAGAGGAAAAATTGAATCGTTGAGGAGAAGGGGTAAAATATATAAACTCCTACACGTTAGATGAATTTTGGCCACATGACGAATACACGAACGTGAAACATCAGAAATCGCACACATACGCACATATATATATACTTGTGTGCGTGTGTGATATTTATAAGCGATGCAACAGAATTTGCTAAACTTCGTAATTGTCCCGATATTCGTAATAGAAAAAAACTGAACATTTTTTAATATATCGTTATTTCTGTACGATTGTGAATGATTTCTGATTTTATCGAGTTAATGCCTGGAAAATAAGTAACATTACTAATTTAGTAATTTTGTTCACTCAATTCGAACACGAATTCACCAATGATTATATTTATCAGCTTGGTGTTGACATCTACGACTATAATTATCATTGAAATAGCTTCATTTTATTTTATTAAAACACAAATAAAATGAACGTATAACAATACTTTTAAATACTAACAAAGAAAAATTTACATAGAATGTACGCGCTTTCATTTAATACATAGCAATATTACGATCATAAAATTTGAAAAAATACGTTTTTAACTACTTAAATCAAATGTACATAGTACAGATTAGCAATAAATTAATTTATTTCAGACGTGTACTGCTCCCATCGGAGTGAGCAGCATGAATAAACTATAAATAACATATCTGAACAGAGGTAAATAAAGAAAGTTTACCCAACGTATCAAAAAAAAAGTTAACTCCCCCGTATATAACGCGCCAATAGAAGTTTCACTTCAAAAAAAAGCTAATAAGTAATAATATTAAGATAAACCCACGATTACTGTCAATCACTTAATTCTGACCATAGCGTATTACTAATAAAATCCTTCGTCTATAGCCTTTTTAGCCGTCTGTTGAGATTTTCAGGTAATGATGACTACTGCATACTGAATATGTTGTTAACATTTACGCTAATCTCCCGTCGGATTGAAGAACATATTGTAGCGTCCGACGTAGTAAGTACTCAAAGTGATCATTATGAAAGGTACGATTAGATACATTATTGAAGAACATCGAACTTTTTCGTCACTACAATTAAGCCGCAGTAATTTTGAATGTTCTATTTCACTGTTCGTATATTACATTTCACGAGAATTCGACCGTTTTATATAACGATTTTTACAAGCACAAAATTTTGAACAATTTTTTTTTTATATATTTAACAAAAAGAATGTTTCGAAACGTCATTACAGATTTCGCATCTTCGAAATCAAGAATACTCTCGCGTTATTAAGAGCGACGAATGGCAGACGAACTATACAAAGATAAAAGAGGGTGCGAATCGCATAAGAGAACTAAATCTTTAAAGTCATCCTCCTTTCCCCCTAATAATAACAGTTTAACCATCTTGCGATAACATGTGCGCTAACCCTTCCTTCAACAGTCGTCACCGAACTAGTCGTAGAAAATTTCATATCATCTGTACACTCGTTACAATAAAAGTACAGTACCCTACTAAACCGCTGGTTTACGCTTGACGTCCGTATATAATTTCACGTACAAAAGAACAATTCTGAGAAGGTGAACGAACTCCACGAACTAACCGAAAATATATGCTGGTCTAATATAATACTAAACCGAACGTCTTTTAGTGTAAATGATAAAGACTATAGAACGTGGGAAAGGGCGTTAATACAAACATGGCGGAAAACTTTTCTTCTTTTTCAAATTTACTCTTTTCCCCTTATCACATGATCCTCCCGCAACACGTGCGCTAATAAAATGCGTATCGATATTTCCCTCCCTAGTTAAAGCATTCAAGCTATTTGTAATGAATGGGTTATCTTCCTCGCCTCGTCGAATAGAATTCAATGTCTAGCATATAACAAGTCTGGAAGTATCCAGTTAGTTTTATAAATCTTCGACAGTTTAAAACAATATCTGTACCATTACGTCAGTGTAAAGTAAAGGCAATTGTAAACTATCATCCCATAATAGCCTGACTGGGTAAGTTTTGCTAAAATGTGGGAAGAAAAATAATCATCTTCATTCGACGAATTAAAAAGTATATGCAAAAAGTGACAACGAATATATATATATGTGCAGTGACGCACCGGGATTTGTATCCAACACCAAAAAAGAATCCAAATAAAAATTAATAAAACAGCCGAATGTGTAACAAAATTCGACAGGCAAAACAAACTATAAATGATCACGAACAATGAAACAAGTAATAACAACAAAAAAACACACAGGTCACGACCTGGGTCAGATTCCAATGCCGAAACACCCAACCGACAGCCATTTTATTTCTTTGTGTTGCACAGTTACCTGGATTTTCAATGTCATTAGCAGACAGATAAAGAATATTTTCTGACAGTACTTCATGCAATCTAGGCTGTTTTGCACGCGGGTTTTATTAGTGATAACGAGAACTAAAATATTTTCTTCTGTTTCAATTATCATTTTTTAGCCGCGAAATTGTTCGGAGCTTACAAGTTACACGCCATTTTCATATGTATTTTATACTTTTCTAAGCCCTCTAAGGAGTCTTAAGCCCGTTAAGCTCCCGGGTGCACCACTGTTCGTATTTACATTTATATAAACGTTAATTCTTGATGCAAGAAAGAAAAAAAGAAAAAGTAATTCTAAACTACGGTACCTGTGTAAGCGTGTAATTTGTACGATAAAATGTGTGACCGCTAATTTAGCTTAATAAAGAAACCCGTAAAAGACGTTTCAAAGACAAATGTTAATATATTAGCAGAGTATTACACGAAATATTAAAAATTTGCAAGAAATATTAATTAATCGGTCGCAAAAATATTTCGACAATATTAGTTAAAAAAAGACGCAAAATTTTTATCTCATAAAAGAATTCAATTTTTTAATGTCTAAATTATGAAATATTTTTATCAAAATTAAAAAAAAATACATAACCGCATTTTTAACAAATTACTACTGTATTTATAACATAAATACAATCTAGTTCACAAACAACGCACGTAACTGGTTACGAAAAAATTGCGATAATTCATTATGTAGAAATTAGGATAGGTTCACCACAACCTTCTACATATGTAACTTATTAATATAATAATAATAATAATAATAATAATCATAATAATAAATAATAATAATAATAAATAATAATAATAATAAATAATAATAATAATAAATAATAATAAATAATAATAATAATAATAATAATAATAATAATAAAGGTACCATAAATAATTTTCATCCTGACAAAAACCTGCATATTAATTCTGATAAAAATTTTGAGAATAAAACGAGGATTTTAAGACAATTAAAACTACATTTCGTACACGTACATTTCTGCAATTCTTTAGTAATATAGTATATTTTTTTTCTGGATGATAACTGTCTAACAAAATAAATTTATTATAATACAATTAAGACATTTCACCTTTATAATCTCTTACATATAACATAATAACGTAGATGAACAAATGAAAAGTGCATATGAATCCTAAACGGTGGTTAAAAATTAAATGAGAGTTGAATTCGAATTTTTACTGTGTAATTAAATCTTATTTTCAGATTTTCACCTCGTTTAAATACTAGAGCGAAATAACTACCAAAATACGAATTACTTTTGTTGTGCATTATGTTTCAATAGTCGGAATCTTTCCAAGTCTACCTTCTTTTCAAATCCCACAGTATTTCATTAACGAAATCCTTTAAAAGTCCAAAAAAAAACATTTTGTGGAAGTGTGGTCTCATAAATAAAATACGATAATTCTGGGGAAATATTTGAAAAAGAACAAAACAAATTGGAAACCAAGTGGTTGTATCCAAGGACGCGAAATCAATAACCAAGAAACAAATCTACTATATATATATATATATATATATATATATATATATATATATATATATATATATATATACAGGTTCGTGTCTCTAGATCCCTATCTTATTAAGTATTATCAAAGAAACGCCAGGTGAAATGATTTAGTTAGCCAGTTTCGCTAAAATACGATCCGCTACCAATGCAATTCATACATCGCCGTTTTCATTAACAGTACATTTATCTTTTCGGTATATTGTACGTTTCTACTTTGTTAGATTCGGTAAGCTTACGAATTTTGCACATCCAACACCGGAATATTTTGGAGTAACCTTAAAACATCCTCTAAATAAATATTTTTAACACAATAACGATTCAAACATGTGTCACACGCCAACATTGAAACTATGAAACATTTTATCGTTCACCTTCATGATTTCAAATTCATGTTTACTAACAGATATTTATTCAATCTTTAAGAGTGTGCGCACATTATTTTCGTTCGGTTTTATTTTTAAAAACGTATCATCCCTTAATTTCAAAAGGGAATCATAACTTGATCTCGTACAATCTCTAGTAATATTTATTTGTACATCAGTGATGACCACATTGTTAAAAAGTAATCGCAAATTCTGAAAACTCATACAAATTATATATAAAAATGTTTTTATTTCCCGACAAAAAAAAAAAGATTCGTAGTTCGATATAAAATTAGATCCAAAAATTGAACAGTTTTATAAATTTCACTATTATATTAAAATTTAGAAAAAAAAACTAAATCAACTAATTATTTACGGCAAATAACAATAATAATTGTCAAAAATATAAATTCTGAGATTTATAGTTCGCTATGAAATTAGGTGAAAAAATATAAAATTTTACAATTAAATCAAAAATTTTAAAAATATTAAATAAAGCCGATCAATTAATTTTACTACAAAACTAACAAACAATACTAACATTATAGATTTATATATAATACGAAACAGTGTGTATGTTTTAAAATTAAATTTAATCGAATAAAAGGAAATTATTTAAGTTAAAACACAAAGAATTTATCTGTAATTATGTGGATGAAATTAACATTTAGAAAGGCGCTAAAACACCAATCATACACACGCGCTCATAAATGTGCAGAAATCTACACCTATAAAGCGGACACGTACACAGCACGCTGAATACGAAAATTATTTCTATTCGTCGATAATTTCTTCTTCAATTCTGAAGACCTTTTTTTTTTCGCACTCAATTTATCAGATCTGATTCGTCTGTCTATATTCATACATGAACTTTTCAAGGTTTCAAACAATCTGATGATACGGTTATAATCTTAAGACGGATGTACGGCAGCTGGCAAATTGTAAAGAGACATGTTCGATCGGGGCCTGTCTGTATACGTATCACACATTCGTAAAGACGAGCACTATATTTTAAGCACCAGTTCGTATAGGAATATGTATTTTTGTGGTAAATTTACACAAGTGAGTTTTGTTACCTTCGTATATCGCAGAGGGTATAGGAACAAAACCTATAAGGTAAACGTGGAATAAGGAAAAAGGGCGACGGACCTTGGGCTAGACCTCCAGACAGACATTATATCGATAGTAGTAGTTGTAGGTAAAGCTCGCGCTGTATGGATGGCTGGATAACTCAACAACTAATGACATACAAAACACGAGGTGTAAAAGTAAGCAACCGGTATAATAATGCTCGTGTAAGACAGTATAGATGGTTCACACAGAAAGAAGATATATATATCCGAAATTGATATGTGAAATAAGAAATAGAGGTATACCGCCTTGCCTTATTCAGCTGTGTTCAGGGTTAGCAACGTACCATTCCTTTACAGCTGTTATAAATACATTGAAATATTTCTATCGGTATTTAGTTTAAACGATCTCTCATAATACGATTAATATTGTAGACATTTTTCCGTAGACACGAACAGTCATCTATCTACAAATAACATACCAGTCAAACACTAATCTAAAAACTAATTTAAAATGAAACCTACCAGAAGTTAAATCCGTAATTTGATACGATCACAATAAGGTTCATTTTAGTGTTCGGTAATCATTCCAAATTGAGAATTATTTTAATTTTTCCAATATAATTTTCAAATTTCATTACAATGTTACTATTAAACAGGTCATAAAATTTGATGTAATAAGTAATATTTCGCCAAAACATTACCAAAGTAAAAGTATAGGAAAAAATGAGTATAATAAAAAAGGTATTAATTACATTAAAAATAAGCAGTCTGTTATATTCCAAGGGAAAAAATATTTAAAATCAAAAACCACTACATGAAAAATTGGAAATAAATTTTATCGGCAGAAAACTACATAATTAACTGATATAGCGACAATTTATACGATAGAATTAATATAAAATGTGAATTAAAATTCAAGAAAGTAAACTGAACAACTACACCACGCAACGTTAGAAGGGTTTATTTACATCGGTTCTATAATAATTATATAAAATATCGAAATAAAAAAATCTACGATGTTTATAAAATTTTGTATTTTATTTTCTATTGTTGACATAATTAAAAAAAAAAAGAAAGTCGTACATTTAAAACTATCCGGAACATGATCAATAAAGTCAAAAATTGAACTTTGAAACTGTCGAAAAAATTTAAACTTGATTTTTTAATGTATTACTCGTGGCGCAGATATCTGAACAAATAATTACAACATTCTAGAAAACCTCTTACATATACGAATAATTATGTAACCACAACCTAAATAATTAGCGGTTGTCATAAATCGCTGAATAATTTTGAAATTGACCGATTTGACGTATAAACTACAAACTATCAAATTAGATAATTAAAAATAACTTTTATAACTCAATTATTTCATTATACTGTTTATGTTTAAAATTTATATATATATATATATATATATATAAATTTAAAGTTCATGATCGCAATTTTTTAAAATAAATAATAGTATTTGTTGCGAAATTTAACTAAAATAACCTACGCAAATAATAATAAAAAAATGAGCCGTTTGAAAATCACAACTATAACGAAAACTTCTATTAAAGTTGCCAGTGCGTAGCTTTAAGAGGAGGGGTTCAAACAAAATTATAACAGTAAACCAAAGTTAAATTGGACTTTAAGTAAATAACCAAAACTTTAGGTTAAACCGCAAGCCCTAAGCAATCCAACTCACCAATTATTTTTATACTTATTAGACGTCGAATATGTAATTCTATTAAAAGCATTTAACGTCACTGGAATACACTAATAGTATGTAATTGAGAACCTAGGGAGATGGTTACAAAGTATAATAATAAACGATAAATAATGATTTTATATTTTTTGAAGGAATAATACATAACTTAACTAAATTTAAAATTTAAAATCTATTCTCCGCGTTTTTCTACAAAATTCTTCTAGTACCTCCTATATTACAAAAATATTTATTTACTTCAAAAACAACGAAATTTAAATAAAATAAATTTAAAAAAAGATAGGTTTAACTAATGCAAAACTGCATTTAACAACGATTATATATACGGAGGGGGATTTGAGACACGCAAACACCCCCTGGCTACTACACTGAACGTTGCAACATGAGGTATAAATACGGTATTTGATTGATTCGAATCATGTATATTATTATCTACATGAATGAAATGTATTCCTATAAGTTTTATACGTTTACGTTAAAAAAACATAGGTACAGCACATAATTGTTGAAATATAGTCACCAACGTCAATTCGATAAAGTCAAACCGGTTTGTTTTGTGTGTATGTATAGCAATAAGCTGTTATTCACCTAAAGGGAAAACAAAAATACGCCGTTTATATAATTTTTTTTTTCATTCGATTCCGCGATATTAGCGAATAATTACGATTATAGTCAACGTTATTATGTATCTGAAAATTATTAATATTTTACAGTAAATTTAAACCAGTATTTATTCTGTTAGCTCGTAGAAGATTATAGATTATACAAGTGTACGTCACAATGTCGTCACTTTTATATACGTTGTGTAAAAATTGGAATGTGCAAGTTTCATATTTCACGCATTAAACAGTTAAACCGATAATACATCAAAAAGTTCAAGACGAAGTAATGTTTTGAAAAGTCAATCGTCATTGAGTGAACATTAAAACGAGTCTATCAACACTCAACCGCGCACACTAGTAAAACCAACGTTACGAACAGAGATACGGCGGGCATATTACAGCGTCGATAAATAAGCGCGGTAAACCTTGATTTATGGTTTAAAGATATTCAAACAATATTCAAAGGCCACGCAACATGTTATTACGTTATTCCTCAATAAATGTTGGCAATTAACATTCTTACCCATACGCGCAGACTTAAGTATCAAGGTAAACTTTAATAATGCGAACGGTCAACCATTTAAAGAGCAGAAAAAGACCTTACAATATTTGCAAAACCTGCAAACACTTCCGTCACTTAATTATTAACGTAAAACATCAATGTTCAACTATATTATATATATATGTATGTAAAATTATGTACGCATTACATACTACTTTTATCAAGTATAAAATGAATCAAACCTATTACATAATACATAAATCGAAACAGGAAACATTTTAAAAATTGTATCAATACATAAACACATTACACTTTTCTACCTAAAAATTAATACGAAATATTTCAAGCAGAACAGATTAAAAATAAAATACCTGATACACAAGCAAGAAGATTTTTACGCGTTAAAAGTAATAAATAATCAGTATTATTACAGAAAGCGGTATAAATAAAGCTATATAGACCCGGAAAATATGTTACTTCAGAAATTTTATCGAATTTTAAATAAACTTTTGTAAATTCTCCAGATAATTCTAACAATAGATTTTAAAATGAAAAAACAACTATGAATATACACGATTCTAGTAGAACATGCATTAATCTAAAAAATTTCTGAAGTACGCACCGACAAAATCGTCCTTCCTAAAAAGACTTGAAAAAATCAAAATGTACTAAAAATGTTATTCAAAAATTAGCAACCATGAAAAAACTCAGAATACGATGTTTTATCAATTAGACGTTGATTCATTAATAACAGTTTTCATTGCTACCACTTTAAAAATTAAATTTCAATCTCGTATTAAGCAGAAAATGGTCCCCTGAGCGAGAATTAATAGGTGTGTATGTATATATAAAAATTATTAAATGTTTAAATAAAATATGCAAACTAGAAGACGGTGTAAACCAGAATTTTATATAACTAAATAAAAGAAAATAATTCTACGTCCAAAAACATTTACAAATTCGACGTAAAAATCGATGATTTTATATAAAGTTTGATATTAATCGTAGAAATACGTGATTTATCCCTAACATGTTTACGATGAAAATACACACACGAGCTGAATTGGTCATAGAAAATACCCCGCAAGCTTCTAAATAACACGCATTCGTACAGGTGTTCGGTTTCAATAATAAAAAGAAGATATTTTATATATAATTTTAAAAACTTGAAATAAAATGGGAGTAATGTATGTATATACGTACTTTAAAAACACAAATAGAAAGCGTACTTTTTTTTAATAATGTTTTTCGCCACAATCACGCAGTTTTTCGAGGTATAAATATAAAAACCGTTTTTTTTACAATTCCCACTCAAAGTAAGTAAACAGTTAAATATCCTCGTGGATGAATTACAATATAATGCCGTTATTGGTACTTGTTGCGGCGACAAATACGATAAAGTTAACGGCTATATGTAAATCTAAGTGGCTCTGTATTTTACGAAATAATCTATTTTAAAGTAGGAAAAATTTCGTCGTGCGGAAATAATCAGTAAAAAATATAAAAAATATTTCGTTTTTCCGTTTATAATGCACTGCGTATCGTCTGCTAAATTTATAACACAATATATAGACGAAAAATTCGATTTCTTACCTAGCTAATGCCATCCTAACACACTCGTCAAATTCGAAGGAAATGTTCGCTTTTATGTTGGCCACAGTGACTGTCTAAACTAAGCACTAATAAAAATAAAAACAACGAAAAATAAATAAAATAAAACGCGCAACTTTTAACTTTAAACTGAATCTGAGAATTAATTATAACGAAAAAATTTAAAAATTAATATCGTCCACAATTGTAATTCGGTTGCACTACATACGCGGAAAACTTTATAATTATTCAAGAATGCTCCGGATATTTCCGTAAAAATTAACCGTTACTTACGATAACTAAATCTGGTCGAGATATGTTTCAAGTTTATATATAAATAGCTTAATTATATATATATATATATATTTATATATATATATATATATATATATATATATATATATATTTATATATATATATATATATATATATATAAAAGGAACAGTGTGGAAATTTAATAAAATGGGATTATTACAGGATAAATGAATACCGATAAAGTTCGAAATGCGGTTAATTTTCCATTTATATCGAGCAGATAGTGGTAATGATAGTCCCGTTTTCGACGATAACGATTTTAATATAACTAACACAATCGACTGAACTCTAACTACAAATAGAAATTAAAAAAAAGAGATAATACGACTAACGCTACTAAACACGCTAAATGACATTGACTGATCCGACACCACTGCCGCCGTTTACAAACCACCCGAGCTGTTCTTCGTGAAGATAACAAATGGAGGGAAATTGTCGTACTCTACATTAAGCGCGTGATAAACCGCGCAACAACCGTCAGTCAGTGCGTACCGATGTACTATACAAATATATCGTTCGTCTATCGACCCGCTAATAAAGAAAATTAATAATTATTATTTCAATTAGAAAAAAAATAATAAAAATAGCAACCTCTTTTTACACCCACGGTACTTTTAAAATACAAAATACCTCGGCGACGTTAATAATTAAATTAATCCTTTCAGTCACGATGTCCGCTATACGATATATGAAATAAAAAATTTTATTTTCCGGTTGACGTGAAATGTTCCTCAATTTTTGAAAATATATATATAAATAAAATTATCTACGGTTCACCTAACAAGCGATATTTTAATGAAATTTATAATTTTGTATCGAAAAAATGTTATAATGTACGACTGAAAGGGTTAGAGATACATCTAGAAAGTACGTTTATCAATTTAATTACAAAAATTAGTTAAAATCACTAAACGTTTATTTTCTTGAAAAAATCACAAAGCTTTTAAGCAATTATGTCATTATCGAGTGATATTAAATTAAAATCAAAAATTAAGATTTAAAAATAAAAACACAAAAATATAAATTTAACGCTTTCCGTCACGATGTCCAAACGAAATGTAACAAAATTTTTCAATTTTCTGTTTAACGTGAAATGACTCAATTTTAAAAGTATTTATACAAATAAATTGAAAATTATCTACAATTTACCTAAGAAGTTGGATTGTATAGTGAAATAGTGGCTTAAAATTTATAATATTGTGTCAAAATTTTATAACGTATGACTGAAAGGGTTAAGATCACAAATTTACAAGTATAAAATGAAGAATAGATACTTAAAACAATCTGACAGTGAAAATAAACGTTTAGTGAATTTAACTAATTTTTGTAATTAAATTGATAAAAAATCTCTACATTCCACAATCTAGAAAAAAGAAAAAAAAAGTACGTTTATCTTATAAATACAATCAGACGTCGTAAACGATTATTAAAAACAAATTTCGTCATTTTCTATTATCAAGTATTATCGAACGTTTTTATGTATTTCGTATTGTTGTAAAAATAAATCTACGAAACTTATTAAAAATAAAAAATTATTAATTTTAACATATTTATTTAGTCGACGGGCTTCTATAGATTGTTGTACTCGTTTAATTTTATCGTAAAACAATCATCTAAATTATTATTATCATGTCCGGTTTATGCAGATCCTGGGCACCATACAAACGAGACGCCATCTCATTGAAAAACTTTTTTTCTTTCATAGCCGCAAAATTTAAACAAAATCGAAAAAATCCAAAAACTATAAACCCCAAAAACGTTAACCCACATAGCACTCGTAATAACCGCAAAATCATTGAACCCGTTTAACCCAACTCGCCATTAATCCAAAAATCATAAACCCCAAAACGGTAAACCCCAACACGTTTAAACCCATTGCCGTCAAATTCGAATTATTAAAATCGATTGATTTTAATGACCTTATTCGAGATTTTGTAAAAATGAAATTAAGAAAAAAGAATTTTATTGAAAAATTATTGTTAAAATTTATTATTATCATTCCTTATCATTATGATCGTTATTATTATTATTATAAAGTATAATATTATGTGAAACCTGTTCTTATACTTATTCAATCTAAATCGTAATAATAATTAGGTGATTTACTTTTAATTTTTATAGTTTTGAATAATTAAAAAGAAACAGTTTTACGGTTTTCATTCATGGTTCTTGGATTAATCAATTAATGACGGGTGTAGGTGAGTTTAACGTCTTGGGGTTTATAGTTTTTAGGTTTATAATTTTTCCTTTGTAGAGAGCCCTCGATGACCTGATTACCAGAGTCGTGTTGTTTAGTTTTTTATTTATCTGTAAATCAAACGACATAATACGATCGAATAATAATAATAATAATAATATTATTTTAAATATAATCGAATTATTGGGACACATTATTTCTGATTTTGTTCGTTAACGTGTTTATCCATCTTTTAAGCTTCTATTTCTTACTTTATAATAATACAGAATTCTATTTTTATCCATCAGTTTCATATTTTAACAGTTACCTGTCGTTTTTAATCTTTTAATTTTCGATATTTCTAATCGTGATTTAAGTACGACAAACACGTATTTTGAAGTCCGCTATTGAAATTTTTAAATTTATCGACGCACTTTTTAAAATAGTAACGTTTGTTACGAATTATGTTCAATAAGAACTTTTAATTTAAATACTTTATATTATAATGACACGTGGGATTTCACACCGAACACACGCAGAGAGTTATTTCAAATCCGCTTATAACAGGGATGTCAACATTCACTCTGCCACATAAGCCTCCAAGACGACTGAAAAGAAAACAGTGCCGAGATGCCCTTGGAGTTGATGAAGATTAAATAGTGCCTGACCTAAGCTGACACAAAGACAGCAAAACAACCTGCTCTATTCGGACATGTTGTTCTGAAAGAAGAAGAACTTTAATTTAGATATTGTGTTTACGACCTCTTGGTCGGTGCACGAAACAGAAAAAAAAAATATTTATTCAGAAATAAATAATACTATTTCGCAATTTTTATCGTGTAAACTCTAAATAAGTGATAGAACTACGAATTTATAGTTGCAAAATCGAAAAGTGTATATTTTTTTTTGTTCAAAATTAGCCGATCGAATCCAATATTTTACGATAACGATATACGCGACCTGTTGATAATAAACACTAATTTAAATGTTTCTTATTCGAATGTATATAATCGTTTATATATATTGAAAATGACGTGAAAGTCGAAAAGCCTTCGTAAATAAAAAATAAAATAAAATAAATTTTATAGTGATTAACATTCTTTTTATTTTGTTTCGTTAATTATATATATATTTCATTTTCGATCAAACGGCATAAACTAATTTTGTTTTCTTTTAAAATTCCTATTGTCAAAATGCAATACGATAACTGATTTCAGTCTCTAAAACTTCGATTTTTTTTTAATAATAAAATAAGCATAGTCGTAATTATAATACAAACCGTTAGAAAATCGTCGCGAATTAATATTTTATCTTTTAGCATTGCAAATGAAAATACGTAATAAAATTTCTTCTAAATTACGAGTTATAAAAACAATCTTTCCCGGTAGGTAAGGAGGGAAATCTCTAAAACCGAGATACCGGAAATGGATTTCTCTTCCGAACAGAAAAGTGCTAAAAATGACCGAAGTTTAAAACGAATGAGTTACGATTGTTCTATTCGGTAATTACGTAATATTCAGAGTGGACATAGGACAACGACGATATTGTCTGTAAGGACTAAATAATAATAATAATAAATATTGAAATCGGACGAGAAAAATTTATTTCGAAATGCGACACAAAAGGACCTTCGACCAATGTAATATATATATATATATATATATATATATGTTGGTAAAAGTCGATGGTAGTAGATGAGGAAGAGAAATCATACAGCACACAGGACCGATTTCTATTATAATATGAGAAAATATCTCTTCAATTTGGATTTCGGTGTCGTATATATTCCGAAAGTTGGTGAAAACGACGCGTCGTCGACCATATATATATAAGAGAGAACTCTGCATAAGAAGAAATGGAGCCTATCGCCTTTAGGCAAACACTGTCATAGCTATCACTCTATCCTCTATTCGAGCGTGCTCTCTAACTAATATTACGAATAATAAATACCGCATAAACGTATTATGTGTGTGTGTTATATGGCAGACTTTTCATTTTTCATCGAACAAACACAAGCGTCGTTTTATTAAGAGAAATTAGAATAGAAAATATTCTAGAATCAGACACCTCAGCCCCCACCGGATCGTCATTATCTTAATTTGTTGCGCCGCTTGACTCGCGCTGAAAAACAGTTCCTGTTTTCTGTACTTGCAGATGCGTTGCGCGACGACTTTTAGAAAGTTTCTTCCAATTAACCTCGCTGTTGTAACGTTATTTGATGTGTGTGTGTATTCACGAGCCTTACATAATATAGTCGACCGAAAAACAAAATATATATAATAATTATATTATAGAATCGATTACTATTATTATTATTAATATCAAAATTATTATTATTATGATTATTATAGTTTTTGCTTTTATTTCTCGTTATTTGTGTATTTCGAGTTTTTTTTAAAAACTGCGTTTTAATTAATTTAATTTAATTTAATTAATTTTTTCGATCGATTTATTCAAAAGATAACATGCAATATTGCAATGTTAGGAATATACATTTATTTATTACGAAACATATACACATATATATGTGCAACACGAAGATTGTGATTATTATCGTGATTATAATAATAATAATTGTAAATTTAAATTTATTTGTATTAGACATTTTATTACTAATGTATATAATACAAAATCTCTTACGACCAACATTACGCGAGTAGCGAAATTAATAAACAAAATGATATGATTAAATAGAAGCAATATATTTTACACTTACAATTATGTGTACATACTAGTGTACAAATATACACACACGCACATATACATATCTAAAAAACTAAGCCAGATACTCTCGCGTTATAAAAATATACACTTGTACAATTTCACATCTGTTAATATGTATATATTAATTAATACTTCTTTCTATATGTTATTTGTACACTTACATACATATAAGTAGATAACGCATACATCGCACTAAATAAAGCATAGTTTTTACATTGAGCGCATATTTCAAATAAATTAAAATTTTTATTCAGAGTTTTCCTTCGTTAAAGAGAAGAAAAATGTAAAAAGAAAGATAGGATTATATGATTAAAGTATATAAATTTAAAACAATTACATTCCGACGCTTATACAAAATGTCCCCAAACCCGGGTATCAAATTTATTTAGCGGTAATTAGCTTTATTTTCACCCGATCGATACATGTATTTTATAATCTTTAAACGTTCCTGTAAAGCTAATTATATTCTACAGCTCCTACGTACATTACTTGCATTCTCATCCTGCTCCTGCTAGAATGTAGAATTATTGTTTAATTAATTCCTCCCGATCGGGTCACTTTACCATCAAAGCTTAAATATGTCATAATTTTTAAATACGAAATTATTCTAGACAAAATTTGTAAAGATCTTGTACTGACGGTAACATATTTTCCAAAATTCCAATTTGACTCTAGATGATTTTCAATGTTTCTACATGAATATATTTTATAATTGAGACATTTCATGGTCAACTGCAAAATATATAATTTTGTTAGTATTAAAACTTCATGTACCATATAGTGAACATGGTGACTTAAGCTCGCTGTATTAATTATTTAACATAACGACGGATTTTTTAGACAAAATACCGAACGTGACACTCCTTTAAACCCGCAGTTTTATAAGTTAATCAATAAATTCGCATAATTGATTGTATCAAAAGCTTTCTGTAAATCGATAAGATTACTAATTTGTCGTTATAGTTGTACTCTTATCGTAGATAAATCCACGATGTTTTTCGTTTAGAAAAAAATTCTTTTGTACATTCATCCCATATTTTAGAATATTTTGAAAAAAATAATAATAATAACTCCGTAATTCTGACATCCATTCTATAGTAAATTTGACAAACAATCGATCGCATCTAGAGAAACTTACCTGTTCTTACGAATTCGCTAAAGATATATTTAAAAAATTCGACGATATCTTTCATTAAGCACGTCGAAACCATAATCAAAAGACAGTTTATTAAACAGTGAGAATATCAACCGCTGAACCTCGTCTCAGGGTGTTCATAATTGACGTTAGTGAAAATTAAAAAAATTATCGAAAATACAAAGAAATAAAAAAAAAAAGTCATGAAAAGTATGATAATATATTTTGTCAAATATAAATGTTGAAAATGATATCCATCGTTTTCCAAGCAGAGTTGACCTAGTTTCAATTGATTGGCAAACACCTTCCTCAATGTCCCAACAGAAATTTAAGATATTTCATTCGAAATTTTTTTTAAGCTTTTCGATATTTGCGATGCGGGTTTCATAAATTAATATTCTTTAGGTAACTACGGAGAAAAAAATCAAAGTGAGATCGGGAGATCTAGCTAGCCAATGATGTTTTGCTTTCTGTGAGATGATTCTCCTCACAAGTTTTGACAAAATATGTTATCATATTTTTAACGAATTTTTTTTTAATGTCTTTCTATTTTTAATAATTTTCTTCATTTTCACTAACGTCAATACACCTTGTATAAACGAAGAAGAAGAAGAAATAAGCTTTATTTCACGAGACACGTATAACAATGTTATATACACACATGCACACATATCATACTAACTAAGCAAAATAAATAATTGACATAGATACGGAATTGAATGAATAAGCTTAATTCTACGATGTTTGTGTATAACGCATGGTGAGGAGGTATCTTAAAAACGAATTAATAATAATCATAATGATATAAAATACAATTATAAAATTAGAACTATTTACCGACTTACATTCTTCTTGTTGTACTGTACCATATCTACTACAGATGTTGGTCATTATCAGCTTCTGATCTGTCACATAGTGTTCGCAGTAAGGCTTTTGTGTTGAGACCCGTCCGCTACTTCATGTTTACAAACCAGGTTTTCCTTTTCTTACTTCTTCCTTGTTTTCTTATGATGTTTCCTTCAATAATCACTTGCAGTAGGTTATTATCTTCCATTTCTGAGAACATGACCGAGATCGGCTACTTACCGTTTCTTTATAATAGTCGCAAGTTCTAGTTTCTTATTTAGTTGCAGCAAAATCGTTGTATTCGAATATACGTCCACGATAACCGCAACATCCTTCGGTAAAGTCACATCTCGAACGTACTAAATTTTCCAGGGGTTCATTCCATAAGGGGGACCATACATAACATTTAACCAGCCTCTATTTTGTTGTTCATTTCAACGTTTTATTTGTACGATTTACATTTAATAAAAATAGAAAACATCAAAGATAAAGGGAATTACACGCGTTTCTGTTTAACGAGGATGTTACGTCTATCAAATGAAAATTAAAACCATTTCGCATTAATCAAGAAGTTTTTGCCATATATAAATAAAAAAATTCAGAGTAAACGTATCTTAATTATTAGGCTTAATTTCTAAACAAGAACATATATGCATACAACGCGTACAAACACACACATATATATGTATGTATGTTATATATATATATATGATGTGTATGCGTGCTTGTAATGGATAGTCGATGTTTCTTTAAACAGGAATGAGATAATTTTCGAATTACAGTGACTACAACGGATAACGTTTGAAACAATTAAAACACACAACAAATAACCGATAATTCAACTTTCAATAAAAATTTTAAAAATAATATACATATTGTCGATAAAAGTTTATTGCTCGAGACATACATACATCGGGCGTTTAGAATATGATATAATTTTGTCACTCTAACCATCAGCTGAATATAATGGAATAAGAAAGTTGATCATAATCAAATATAAAAGAGTAGAACCGCGAACTTCACACACACAACACATACATACATATATATATATATATATATATATGGTTTATACATGTGGGACCCGTCTGATCGTGTTCAGTGTTCCACAGCGGGTGATAAAACGACGTTCGATGTGGCCTAGTAATAGTAATATAACGAAATAAAAACAGACCAAAAACAGAAATGGAGAGAGAGCTGCAAAACTTTCATTTAGAAATCTTCTTTTACTTATACAATGTCGACCTTCGTCTTTTGTCTGCACTTGTAGATGACGTTTTTGTATCTTCAAAACCTTTCCTTCACATTTAACTCGCATACACACACATACATATTATTTTTTCTACGATACTTCCTCTTTTTCCAGCTTCGTTGAAAAGAGGGATAAACAGAGTCATTTTTATAGATTTGCGAGGTCGACTATAAGATTAACTTTGCTATATTTACCTTTTGAAATGGAAAAAATAAAGGCAGTCAATTTTTGAAAATATTTGACAACGGCCGAAACAGCTAACGCCTATTATTATTATTATTATTATTATTAACATCTACAGAAAAAATTTCAAACTATATTCTTTTCTTTTTCTTCATTATCCGATAATATTCTTTCATATTTTTTGTCGGAATATTGTTGCCTTCTTTCATCTGTCCCTATTTTTCCCGTCTTTGCGTTATACAGGACGTCTCCAAACGAATTTACCATCTTTCTGGTGTATATTTTCCGTTCATGCGCTTCGTACCCTTCTTGACACCTATAAACCAAACGAAACCCGGGTCGAAGAATCTGTTATTTTTGAACGTAAAACGACACTTACCTGTTTGTTGAAGGTTACAACGAAACGGGATTGCGTAGTATCATAGATTTTCTGGATTCCTTTATAAAGATCTATATTTACAACTCTAAATTTCTCCATTTATAGTCGTTCCGGAGCCTATGGTTATATTACTTTTCTATTTTTTTTTTTTTTACAACACCCATTGTTTGACATTCTGCTGCCTATAAATGTTATTTTTTATGACCAATGTCTTTTACGTTAATGGAGATCGATTTCTTATTGGAAATGTATTTCTGGTTAATCGAAAGGCTGCGCTGGACATTTTACTCATCAATTTAAATTAGATTAATTCTTATATTTAAATTGATCAACTCTACCGAAGCGGTAAATTTCTATTGTTATTAAGTTAAACCCATTTTTACCGGTTTCCCATATTTATTAGAAATATGCGTTTACCCACTTCGCGGTGAATAAATTTTAAGTCGTCGATAGTTTTTCTGTACAAATATATTAATTCCTATTTGTTTTTATTTCAAGGTCAAATTTTAATTTACCATTTATTTTCGTTGCAAAACGTTTAACGTACTTGAAAATATTATCGATGGAATTGAAATTTTACCGTTACTACCATTACGTATTATTATTGTAATTATTTACCAATGGACTCCGTGTTGTGATTATCTTTGTCTCGTTCACCAACTCACGTGTGTTATCGTTTTCATCATCATTCTAATCGTAGGTTGTTCTTTCATCTTTTTGATTTCTCTTATACGGTGCGTTTTTCCATTCTGTAATTATTATTTCTGTTAAATCAGAGATGAATACAAAAAGGTGGCAGCCTATCACCCCCCCGGTCTAGTAACAGTTTTTATTTTAAGTAGGTCCGATATGAATTTCTTTTGCTAAAGAGACCAAACTCGACATGAACTCTGCATGTTCGTATAAAATACTGAACAGAGCTTATCGGTCTATAAAGTCGTACGCTTTTACAATCCACGAAAGCGATAACCATATTAAATTATAACGCGCGAAACATATTTCACGCACGATCTTTTTCTAAAAATAAGCTTGATATTCCCCTAACTATTCATCTAGTTGTTCTTTTAATCTCTGATAAACTGTTTTCGAAAGAAAATCCTATAATATGAACGATTTTTATCTGCTCTTTTATACGGTATATGTATGAAATCAGTTTTGACGTCGATAATTTTGCATATTTTCGATTTCTCACTGATATTTTGTTGTTTTTTCCGAGCTCTCGAATAATTTGTTCGATCGAATTTAGGTCTGTAGGTTTGACGTTTTCTCTATTACTTACATATTCGCACTCTATATATTTCGTTTTTTTTTTGTTTGTCAACAGATTCTTGAAATGTTTACGAATTTTCTTTATCGTTTAAAACTAGTTCGCCTTTGTTGGCTTGGAATCACGATACTGGTTGTCTGTACTTTTCTGAAATCATCTTCTATTAGATGTAACCGTTTTCCTAATTTGCCATTCTCATTAGTTTTATCGCTAATTTTACTCAAAATTTCGTTGTTTTTCCGCATGTTGATATATTTCTCGGTTACTTCGTTTTGTATATTTTTCACTCTTTGCTTTACTGGTTCCTATTATTCTTCTTACGATCTTTCTTTCTGCGATTTCAAGCTGTTCATTTAATCCTTTTTGATTCAGTTTTAGGCCCTCCGTTGCATATACTCTGGGGTCTGAGATCACAGTTGTATAATGTCGCAGTTTAGCATTTCTTGATAAAAATTTCTTATTATATACTTCTTTTGTTAAATAGCTGCTTTCATTCGATCGATCCTGTATTTGATTGCTTCTTTTTCTGACGCATTCTGCTCGATTAATTCTCCCAGATATTTGAACTTATTAACTCTTAGCACTTGACCAAATTTCGTTTTTATTTTATCAGCAGCGGCTGTAATATTTGTTATAAATTTGGTTTTTTCGAAGGAAATTTGTAGCCCAGCTTTATCCGTTTGTTCTTTTAATCTGCCGCTTTACTGTCTCCGTAGATTCTGCTATTATTGTCAGATCATCTGTAAAAGCTAAACAGTGTCTATTAGTAAATTATCCTTCTTGTATCCTAGTCTAATATTCCCAGTGATATTTTCATCACTCATAGCTTTTCTTCATTCTCTTATAACTTTTAAATTCTTTGAGGACATTAAACAATACTGTTCTATCTACCGAATCATATATTCTCCTTTCTCCCGAGGCACAGAATCCTGATTCCTATCGCCTTCTTCAAAAGTAAAAGTTAGTGTTAAGCTTTCGCAGTTCAGTAGCGTTTCAAAATATTCTACCAATATTTTACAATTTTCTTTGTTACTAAATGCCATTTTTTGATTTTTGTCGTTAAATTTATTTACACTTTGTTTGAATGTTTTATAAAAATCTATTGTGTTATTCTTCTGGAAATCTTGTTCGATTCGACATAGCTGATCACTGTCATATTTTCTTTTCACATTTCTGATGTTCTCCCCTACCTCTTTCCTCGTTTCTATGAAATATGTCTTATTATTTACGTTCTTATCTGCATTCCACTTTTTCCATGCATGTTGTCTTTTTATAACAGCTTCTTCACATTCATAGTTCCACCACGAATGTTTTCTTACTTTTGTTAAGCTAAGTATTAGCTGTTCGAACCGATACCTCTTTTAATTGTTCCCAACTCTCCGGATTTCTAGTCTCTAATTTGTCCTTAAATTCAGATCCTTTTTTTAACTTCATTGTATCATGTTCATTTTTGTTTTAACTTGTTTCCTTGTATTCCTAGGTTGAAATTTAATTTTAGAAATATAACAGTCTGAATCCAAATAATAATAATAATAATAATACTGGCTGATTTAAATATGTACACCAAGCTGCGTTGTTAGCAGAAAGATTATCGTTTATAATTCGCTTATTATATTTTAGATCAATTTAACGAAAAATTTAATGTAAATTTACAATATCATAAATACGGTTAATGTTACGAATTTTAATATTTTAAATATTCGGCAAGACAGGTGAAACAGTTAGAGTAACGGTAGATTAACGTATAAATTATTAAAAGATATTGAGGAAATAATATAAATTAAAGAAATTATTAAAGTTAAATTTGTATATAAGTCAAGTCTTTAACTGGTCTTGATAACTTCGGTACATATCTGGATCGTTTTAAAATTATAGTCTCATGTGAATTCTGCGCACTAGACGTTCCCGATACTGTTTGTCATTTCATGTTCGAATGTCCTTATATTATCGACGCGCGTTTAAAATATAAATTATAAACGGTTATGAATTATATTATTAAATGAAACGTTTTAAACTTATCTAACTGCAGGTCGAGCGCTGTGAGAAAGGGGATTGAAAATAATAGAACATAATCTAAATTTAAGATTGTCTCCACAAATACCGTGCTAAGCCAAATTGGCATCGCGGTCGTGTAATAAATAAATTAGTTATATATATATATATATATATATATATATATATATAGTTAATATGGATTAAAACACACACACATTCACTCACGTTTACGTATATTTATATATGTGTATGTAAGTATCAATTATTTTAAACCGAAAGTTTAAAGATTTTTTGTAATACATTCATAAAAAAATAATAACAAAACTGGCACATTAAAATGAATACCCGTCAATGAATTAAGGCCATAGATATCGATTGAAAAATGCAATAATATTTATATCTGTTGATGTATTGGAGAGAGTAGTGATTTTATGAACGGAACAAAATAAAAACAATGTTAATCACTATAAAATTTATTTTATTTTAGCAAAGCTTTTCGATTATTACATCATTTTCAAGCGGTAAAAAAGTAAATAAAATAAATTCCTAGGACAGATGAGGTAATCATCCGAGAGGTACTGAACATGGGCAAAGTTAAAGGAATTTGAAGCATACATATATTAATAAATTATGTCCCTCTTCCTAATCTAGCAGCAGAAAGTAATATTCGAGAAAAGGCACCAGTAGAAAGAAAAATGGAATTAATTACTACAAATAGAGAAATTACTAATTTTTTTCGATTTATTTAATCAACCAAATGTCGATACATATATATATACATATAATATATTTATATCGTCTAGTTTTCGCGGTGTTCCCAAATGTGAAATGCAACATGTATGATGATCGAAAAACAGAATAGAAAAAATATTTCGACAGTGTAAACAGAAGCAAAGTACATGAACGCGTTTTGCTTTGCAATTATAATTTTTGATTAAGGATCAAATATAATTGGCAACGCTGAATACTCGATTATTTACATAAAATTGTACGGAAAATATTATATTAGATGAGTTAATTTTATAATCGTACAAAGCGGTAAGCTATATATAACTAAGAAGATTACCAAGGGTGAAAGCGTTGAAGATCATCACGCTAGAAAGTGTTTTTAACAGCGGATGGAGAAAAATTAGAAACAACTTAATAGATTAAAAAATAAATAAATAAAATGAAAAATATAAAAGTAGCGTCATAAATAATCGAATTTCGAATTAAATTTATTTCTAGTTTAGTTTTATACGTTACATTAAAATTCTTTAGATGAAATAATCACCTATGAGCAATATTGTGCGAATGACGGATTAACTATGTACGGTACTACTGTATTCGCTAAACTACACACACTTTCCTACACACTCCAGTACATATAATACTCATACATAAATATACACATTTATATAATAAACTCAATACACACCCCATTAATATATATATCACATACAATTAACACGTTACAAGTACACGAAATACATTCACAAATGCCTCTTTATACATCCACATAATGGGACATATTAATTTTTACGTACAACACGAATAAGCACAAATTAGTGTACAACGCTAATTATAGTCACAATATTCAAAACAATTTAGCCTCGTATATCGTACTTAATACGATTTTTTTTTACGACGGCCCAAGAGGCCACAATTAATTCAGCTAATATTTATTTAAATAATAAATTTTGCAAAGTGGCGCCACTGGGACATCCTACCCACTAATCTAATATGTCATCTAAGACACGTTTTCTCTAATCTCCTTTTTATTTGACTGTTATCGAGAAGGCATACTTTTTCGACGTTTATATTATGTTGTTCTAGTCGCCGTTCATGTCTGAAGTTGAGTGTGTTAATGATTTTATCCTATACGAATGCCTGCTTCGGTGATATAAAGAGTGTTTCCTTTTTCAATTTGAAATGTTATAATTCATCTATTTTACAATTTAAATTTCCATGCGAGATCGAAAACTTTTCCGAAGTGACAATAACTTAAACAACTGTCACAAACAGCGGTAATTATCGATTATCCTCCCGCAACATTGTCTATTTTTCAACTATATTATTCTGATTATAAAAGAATGATAATGATATAATGCTCTCTTAAGGTTGTAAAACCCACAACCTTTTTTTTAGAATACAAAATTTTTTTCTAAAAAAAAACCATTCCAAGACATCCATTTATCTTCATATCTATCTATACTCGTCTTAGTGTGTATATCTGTACTTGTTAGGGACAATAAAAAACAAAACGAAAAAATATCGCGGTACTAGGGATCAAAAGGGGTTATCTTCCAACATCCCAGTTGGAAAAAATATATACCTAGACACAGACATATTGGTAAATTTAAGAAAGTTAAAAAAAAGGAAAGAAACATTCAAAACCATACTTGGAGATAGAAATAATACAATAAAAAATAGAAATAAAAAATTAAAGAATAACATCCATCTCATCATTTTAATAATCATAATAATGACAAAAGTCTCTAAACGAGCAAAAAATAAAAAAATAAAAAGGTTATCCATATTTCGAGTCTTGTTAGATTTTACTATATGATCAATTTTGAAGAACTAAATTTTCGGTTAAAAATCCGCCGACATAACGTTATTCTAACACATTGCCTATTATAAACCATCACATCTATTTCTGACTTGAAACCCATTATAAACGGACAGCATCCGTTGGCTATAGAACAGCCGATTAATGCTTCTCGAAACATTGCTGTTCATCTTAAACGACCTATACAGGCCTGTCGTTATCAACTTAATTTTCGCGACTTCTATTTTTTTAAAATACACGTTGGGTTTAATATATTTTCAAGTTTCACTTCGTCACTGCGCCACGAGGCATAGTTAAATTTTCATGTTCGATATACATTGTCTGATTTGTCAAGACACTAATGAAAGGTTATAATCTAAACATTTAAAATAGGACTGTTTTACAAGACAACTGAGTAAATTTAAACGAATTGAAAAAGAAATTAACAGAAGTTTGTTTAAAACTCCAGTAAAATAACCATAATCAGTAGTATTTCAAAATTATTAACGAGACATTTAAAACTTTTCGGAGATGGAAAATTAGTTAAGGAATATTTATCGGTCATTAATGATATTTTATCCGTCCTTTATTTGTTTTGGTGTTTATAACTATTATATATTATACTATTTCATAATCTAGATTAAGGATATTTTCTAAACGTTTATTTCATTTTTATACATATTGTTTTTTAAATTTTGCCGTTTTATTATTGTTAATAATATCTTTAATTTTCCTTAAATTCCTTGTACATAGCATTTACGCTTAATTTTAACGCGTTTATTTATATTACGTTTCTTATTTATTTTTATTTCATTATTATAATAAAATTATTTTTAAAACACAAACCTTTTCACACACATTCTGATGGCTTAAGGGACTATGTTCCTCATCCCTTAACCATCATATATATATATATATATATATATATATATATATATATATATATATATATATATTAAGTTACACACACTGCAGGCTACACACAACTAAATTTGTATTTACATGTATACCTTTCAGTCACGCAACACTTACACACAGTTATTTATTGAGTATTCTAGTTCCCTGCTCCCTTAAGCTGGAAAATACAAATACGAAAAACAAGAAAACAACCTGATATCAAATGAAGATCTCTCTATTGAATAACTGAGTACCGAACCTCTCCTTAGCTAGCAGAGGATTAATATATAATGCAGTAATAAAACGAACACGGACTTATGCAATATTAAAAAAAAAAAAAAGACAAATAGAAATCTAATGCAACGCTTTCAAAATAAAACTTTAAAGTAGATGCACAGAATGTCGTGGTACGTCACCAATGAAGCTATCCATCGTAAATTGGGGTCTGTATAGTCGACGAAGCAATAGAGCAGTAGACTCTAAGTCACGCAATGCGCAATGATTTAATAGTCCGCACGTCAATTAGACGATTGAAAAGAACTAGAATTCACGAGCCAGTTTAAGGGGATGAGTTGAGTACATCAATGGATTGATAGATTCCCCATACGAGAGAACACGATGTGATATCCTTCATAGATAGTTAACTTGGCTAGGAATGAATTAGCGGAAATAGAAAAAAAAATTGAAGGAAAATAAATTTACAATAATAAAAAAAATTCCCGAAAAGAAACGCGTGTAAAGTCAATTCGGATGCTAAATTCTTTAAACGTAAAACGATATCCCTTTACGTAATTGAAACACGCGTCTTCGCATACGCACGTCAATACATCAATGCGTACAATACTCACACCAACATTTCATATGATTCAACATATATATATATATATATATATATATATATATATATATATATATATATATATATATATATATATATATATATATTACAATTTAATATTTATTTGACTCGTGGATAAATTCGTGCCCCATAGAGTATTAAACGTTTATAAGTAATATAGTAAATGAAATACGCATCTACACATGCGAAGAACACACACACACACATAGTGTTAAATAGCAATAAATGAGACACGTGTAATGCATTTCAAGAGTCAAGGTTACGTATTTAATTGGCCTTCTGGGATGAAGATAGATAAAGTTGCTCTTACACACACATATATAAACATGTGTATGTATTGTGTATAAAAATTTGTATACAAACGTATATGCATGAAAGAATATATATGAATGTGTAAATGCATTATGATATGTTCCGTGTTTAATCATGTGTATTGTCATCGTTGTATGCGTGTAGTAGAATTAAGTGAAGTGAAGCAACGTGGCTTACAATAAGTAAAAAAAGAACATAACTAGTTAGAATCAGTCAATGAACCAGTGCACTTTGAATAATGAATAATAAAATTCCAAGAAGAAAATAAAAACAAAGGCTTGAATGTCAACAGATTACAAAGACGTCATTGTGCAAATAAATAAGTTAATATACGTACGTGTATATACATACACACACAATATATATATATATATATATATATGATATGATATGATATGTATGTGTATGGTTGTAGTTATATAAGTGTGTGTATATGTATGTGTATAAATGTTGTAGGCGTGTAAAAAGTTATGTGTACTTTTTGGCCTTCCCCATCTTTTGCATTCAGCACGTACTTTCGTGAAAATACCGTCTGTGCGGTATATGTCAACTAACCTATCTCGTACCTGATCATTCTTGTTTATACATAAATTTTAAATTTGACAATTTTATTAATAAAAAAAATTTAAGTGAATTATACGTTAATTTATCATAAGGCGATATTCCGAAAAACAATTTGAAAAAAATTATCACTATTATGTAAATAATTAAAAAAATATATTATTTTTATTATTATTATTCGGGGGTGTAAGCATCAATGGAAGCGATCTAACAAATTATGAGAATACAATTGTTCTTTAGTATCTATGAAAAGAGCTCGCAAAAAGAAAATAAAGTAACTTGTTGAATAATTTTACCAAAATTAAAAAGTATTAAAAAAAAACTGCTATATAAAAATCACCAACGAGTGAGTCTAATACTTCACTTTATTACTGGCTACAGTTGTCTACGAAGGATCTGAGTGTATTATTTTTAACTAAAAAAGGCTGCGCGCAATTGGAAGCGCTAGACTCTGCCGCGTTCGAGATTCGAGATATTTGCGCGAATTTTTATACGTGCGATTGCACAGTTGTGTGTATTTAGAGTGAAGAAAAGACACGCGTGCGTGTGTCGATCTGGAAGCGATAGAGAAATGAAGCGCTTTTCTGGTCACATACACTGGGCAAAAATGTGATTGTTTTACACGCCCGTCAGTATGTTCATATGTTGCCTATGATCATGTGGTATTGTTGTAGTACTTGTAGTTGCGATACGTTTCAGTTTGATCGCTATTCTACACTATGCCGTTTACTAATAGTGGAACTGGAAGCGCTTATTGCCGCGCGTATCGGTCTGTGACACCACTACAAAAGAAACGGTCCGGCTCGTTCGTCACCATTTACGGCAACTACTAATGCACCAGCCCCTTCAAATGCAATCTCTTCCAAAATTGAAGCTGTATTCAATTGCATTATTGAAAAACTTCTACTGGTTAGTTTTAATGGATTAAATTTTCAAGAAAAAATTACTATTATCTAAAATGATAAACCAACGCCTGGTTTAGAACATTTTATTACAAACTCAAGAGGACATAAAACATTTAATCGCCATTTTCAAACAAATTTATACACAACAATCCCATGATTATGCGTTTGTAAGGAAAAAAAAAAAACAGACTGTTATTTCTACAATCTCATTTACTGTTTCAAGTACTTAAAAAATAAAATATTTGACGTTAGTTTTTGTCTCAAAAAAATCGAATCATTTCGTGATTATCTTTTAGAATTCCGCGAAAACGTTGGTCATATTTAGGAACAGTTAATTAATAATTAAAATCTATCATTAGCTAAGATTTCCAAATAAATAATAAAACTTGATTCGATTTCTGGGGAAAGCAGAAAGCAGTCATATAGAAGAATATTTTTAGAAATTATCCATGCGATGCAAATTAATATTAATGACATAACAAAACTGAAATTCTTAAATTCTTAAATACAAAAGATTTTTAAAATTTTCAAAAAATCTTTCTGGAATACTTTTTAAATTTAAAACAGAATTATGAGTTTTTCGATTTTGCGAGTTTGAAAAGTAAACATTACATAAAGACACTGTGCTGGATCTGCTTCAATATACGATCACTTCAGATTTAACAGACATTTTCTCAGAAGTGTAGCTTTCTCATTTAAAAACTACAATTCCAGCAACCACTTCATCTGCAGAAAGATCGTTCTCACATTGAAACGTAATAGAAACATACTTAAGGAATGCACAAGGTCAGGAGCGATTATCTTCGTTAGCTCTTCTTAGTGTTGAAAAAGGATTACTATCAAACATTAGCAAACGACCATCCTTTTATGATGATGTAATAGATATATTTACAAAGAAGAATAGAAGAATCACATGAATTCATGAAGAAATGAGCTATTTTGTTAATTTTAATGTATTTTTATTATTTTTATTTTTGTTATGTATTTAACCGAATTTTACATATATATATTTTTATACGCTTATAAAAAAATGTTTCATTACGGCGCTTCCTCTATTTCAGAATTCACGATACGCCACTGCTATTATTATCTTGAATTTGGCTATCAAGGGACGATATAAAATAATTAATACACGATTCAACGTATTTCTCAATCCTATATTTCTTCATTTCCTACAACGTTCTTGTTTTGTCTCTTTCATTATTATTGAGATTTGGTTAATGGTAAAATTTTAAGTCATCACTGTGTTAGCAGTTGTCTAGCGTTTCAACTTAACGGTTGCAATCCTTAGCCCGAGAAGATTTTAATCATGTTGTAAATTGGTTACATGCAAAATCGCTCGATATTGAATAATTGATAAAAACAAAACTTTTAATTTACAGCTTGCAGCCACAGAGTATTTGGTATTCCCTAAAAATTACCTTACACGATGGTGCCCTGTTACAAAGAGTAGACGAAATAAGGTATCTCGGAGTCATCGTTGACAATCATTTAAATCGGAACAAATATACCCCGTTTATACTTATAAAAAAAAAAAAAAACGGGGAGAATAAATCGATATATTTTACTATTTAAGACATTACTTCTTCAAAAAGGACCTTCGAAGACTTTATTTTTCATTATATCAGCCAGTACAGGCTTATGGAATTATGCGCTGAGGATGAGCTTAAAACTTTCGTATCAAACCACTAATACGCTTACAACACATCCTACTAAATAATATCTGTACGGATTCTGATACTATATCTAAAAGTAAATACTTACAACCTCATTGTTTAAACACTGTCGAACTCTTGAATTATGTACGTAAAAACAAATCATCGGTGTCTATGATGGTATCTCTAGGGCTGCAAGAAAAGAGAAAGCACGCATTTCAAATTTCTGTAAACAGTTGCAAGGATTCAGTCCCTTTATGCTGAAATCGTTCTCTTTAATTCACATCCCACCTTATCAAGATTGACTTAAAAAACTATAAAAAACGACGTAATGTAATAATATATATCTAAATGTTCACTTTTGTAAATTTATTTTCCTGAAATATATCGATGAATTTGATTATTATTATTAAATTTTTATACTATATGCATGTTATCACCTAACGCACGCGCATTTATACGCGCAGCTAGACATGTATCCGTGGCTATTATAATTATTTTAATTACGATTATTATTTGATTGTACTTTTTGTATATTTACATTACGCAATACTTTGAAAATAAATTTGATTTGATTTGATTATTAATATTATACAGTCATTAATAATTTTTTTTCTGTCTTCTTCTAATCTACAACTGACGTGTCTAACCCATCATCTACCAGGTGTAATGAATGTGAAAAAATAAAAATAAACATTTTTTTAGAAGGAGTCGATCCAGCGACAGAACTCCCAAGTTATGAATGGTGACAGTCCGAAACCATTATCTGAAGTCGGTAATACGTTTTCTAGCCTTCTAATTGCCGATTAAACTTGCAAACTTACTGCCACCGGATTTTCGTGAGTTTCCAATCTCGTCAGGTAATCGCGTTACCTGTTTCACATATTGTATCTGAAGATCTTTATGCAATGTGTAGTTAGTGACATACCATGGAGCGCCAGCTATCCTTCGTAGTATCTTATTCCGGTACCGTTGTATTTTTTAAATGTTGCTCTTAGAAGAACATCCCCATAGTTCGCAGCCCAGATTGGTTTTCGCATTGTATAATTAAAGTTTATCTTTAATATCTAGTTGCGATCTGGGTTCTAATAACCACTTTAATTTTGCTGTGTTGATATTTAATTCAGTCCTTTTTGCCTTTATATGTGACGACCATGTTAAAGACTGATCAAGATGGATTCCTAGGTATTTAACAGAAGAGTTTTGAGGTATTGTTGTTCCACTTAACGAAACTGGATATTTTTTGCGTTCAATTTTTCTTTTAGTAAATAATAAACGTTTACATTTAGATTCGTTAATTGCTATTTTCCAAATGTTGAACCATTCAGCGATCTGAAGATGCCGAGTGGACGCACCAGAACACTCGTGTGAAGCTAGTATTACCGTACCATCAGCAAAGGTTGCTATAAATGTATTTTCTGGAATATCTCTCGTAAATACCGAGTATAAGAGTGGCTCCAGGATACTGCCATGACCAGCCTGAATTTTATGAGGAGATGATTGAACAATTATTAATTATTACTTGAAAATGTCGATCCCCCAACTATGATTTCAAAATATTATAATATTCCGGTGGCAAGATTTGTTTGCATTTATAGAGAAGGCCTGGATGCCAAACTCTATCAAAGGCTTCTTTCACACATCGACAAATACGTCTGAGCAAAGGAATTATTTGTATGAAATTGAAATTGATAGTAATTAAATAGTCTGCAAAAGCTTTATTTTCACCCTTGCTTTTAAGTTATTCAGAGTACAATTTGCATATGCGAATCGTTATATTAACAAATGAAAATAATTGTATCATTTTTCCAGCCAACAAAGCAGAGACACGACAACTAGTAGAGGAATAATCTCATTGTATAATATTTATTCACAGGTAAATCATGACACATACTTTGGACAACTTGAATACAACGCAAGGTACACATTTGTGGAATTTCATAGAAATTTTACGAAAGACAAACCTAACCCAATAATTTACAATAGAAAGTCACTTTATGAAAATTAATTACTCTTTTTATGCTAACTTGTAATATATTCGTGTTACACATATTTATACAAGTCTTGCTGCTATTTACAAGATAATTGCAGTATATTTATAATGTATATATTTATGTATAATAGCGATTTCGATAAAAGAAACACATATGTAACATATATATATATATATATATATATATATATATATATATATATATATATATATAATGTATATACATTGAGAACATAATTGTTACGGCGAAAGCAGTCCTACTCCTTATAACAATAATTAGTGCCCTAAATTCTAGCCCATTTTGTACACGCAAAGAAAAATAACCTATAATGGGCTATTCACGATGTTCGGCAACTAAAGGATGATGATATGATAATACGATTTTCATTTGCAAGGTCGCATGTACGTGTGCATGTGTAGCCATGTGAATGGTCAGGTGCGTGTATATGTGTTACGACCATGGTCATGTGAGGATGTGTATAGACTTCGTTCGCAATTTGTGCGTAGATTAATATTTACACATTAATTTATATTATTACGTGTTTGCACCATTTACGTCATTTACTTAATACAAGAATGTACGAAAAATAAATAAATCGAATTGGAAAAAAAATTAATAATAATAATAATTATTATTATAATTGTTATTAATTATTATTATATCCTTATTGCAATTATCGTTAATAATATATCGAAAGGAGCATCGGCATTACTTTTATGAAAATTAAATAACAAATAGTCCGAATGTCGTTAAAAAACGGAAAATTTTCCGATAAGTACGATTATTTAGATTTAATTTATCACAAGTATTATTACTATTATAATTACAAATCATTATTAATATTATCACGATAATAATAGTTCATATTATCAATTTTACTTTAACCAAGGATTTTTTAAAAACTATTAGGTAGAAATTAAAAAAATACAGAACTTCTAATCTAACCATCGATATGATGAACACGAACAATATAAACGGATATTAGTAAGGACGAATAACGGGAAACAAAATAAGCCGAGTGAGCAGAAATTAAACTAAAAAAAAAATATGTAAAAAATAACGGAACATAAAGAGAAAAAACGATTCCCAAACAGGTGTTTGTGGAAATTAAGAAACTAGTTTAAAAAAAAAAAAAGACGAAAAGGGTACGTTTGTGACGTCAGTCTCGTAAGTATTTATATGGTCAGTGAACATCTGAAATATTAATTGCCTATTTAATGGTAATAACGACCGGAAATTGAATTATATAACGCTGTCGGAAGTTCGTTCCCTGGAACCGAAGGAATCTACGAAACAGTCTTCGGGTTGAAAAATTTATTTTCGACCGTTAAATGCACTATCACAGTTAAATATAAATATTTTAACATTCTGAAATAGTGTGAAATATGCCACGAGAATTGATTTCAACTAGAAAAATGATCGCGAATTACGTGAAAAATCATCTTTTCCATACAGAACTGTTCGAAAAGGCGTGCGAAGAAATAAATAAGACGAATCGCTACACTAAAATTTGACGGTATTCAAATTGGCAAAGTTAAATTTATATGAGTTTTTCCAAATATGCCAAATGAAGTACGAGGTAAAGCAATTCGAATTTTTTGGGGGGACATAGTCGATAAAATTACTACACGGATACCAATTAGCGATAATAGTGAACTAGATGATGAGATCAAATATAGAATAAAAAAATGCAATGATCGCCTACAACAAGCTGACGCAGCGTGTATTTAGGAATAAAAATTTGCACATCAATACAAAACTAAACGTTTATAGAGCAGCATTATTACTAACTTTGTCGTATGGTTGTGAAACATGGTCAATCAGAAATGATCAAATTTAAAAAACTTGAAATTAGTCTGATGAGATTGCTCAGACAAATCTTAAGAATAACATGGAAAAATAAGATCACAAATGGAAGAATTTTGAAAATGACAATAACCAAAGCTCAGCTAGGATGGGTTGACCATGTTATCAGAATGGATAACAATCGCATATCGAAGCGATTATTATACGGTATATTATATACTGGTGAACGATATTGTGGAAGACCGAAATTTAGATTTAAACATATGTTATCAAATTCCATCAAAAAGAACGGTATTAATCCCAAGAAAAATAAAACTCTGGAGGAACGGGCGTTGAATAGAACTGAATGCAGAAAATTCATCGATGACACAGCAGGATTAGCAGATGTTCACACCGCCAGAAGTCGCGCAAAATGAGGAAGAAGGAACACAGATTAGTATAAATGTGCACACTGCAGTTATAAATCTAATTATAAAATTGAATTAATATCACATATAAGATTCAGATATTAAATTATTTACCAGAAACAGATAACATTAGAAAAGGTATACTCGGCAACGAGTGAGTTAGAATAATATATATATATATAACGAAGTAAATTCACACTATAAAAAACTTTATATAAATAAATAAATAAATAAAGGTGTATTTATCAATTTTTAAAAACATAATAGTTACACTGCTACAAAATATATCACGGATACCGAAAACATGATTCTTACTCCGTATAATATAAAGGCTAGAATATAAAGTCAGATATAATAAAGAACAAGATAAAATCACAGGAAAAACCACCACCAAAACCTGCATGCTAATAACAAAGCTAAAACATTAAATTTAAAAGATTATACATATTTTAACATGTAGTACTACTAGTAATCAATAATTGTATATGTAATACCTAGTACATAATGGTCTAGCTAATAAAAAGCCGGTGACACATTACAACAACGTATGTTTAATCCGTTTTATAACGCTTATATTTTAATTGTAAACTAGTTCTAGTATAATCACCTATATCATTAATTATTTTAAATTTACTCAATCTACAGGAGTCAAAAAATTTTTTTGTATGGCGCTTAATTACATCATCTATACCTGGTAAATGTAAAATACGATGCATGCGGTCAGTCCTTGTAAAAATAGGGAGACTAAGTATTATCCTACAGCACTTGTTCTGCAGTCGCTGCAAGCATGACGTGTTAGATCTGGAAGTGTACGACCAGATTGGGCAAGCATATAGCATAATGGGCCTTACAAAATACTTATATATTAATAATTTATTAGCAGAATTAACCTGGCATCGTTTATTAAAAACCGGAAATAGTTTAAAAAGTGATTCATGTACTTTGTTAGATATGTATTCAATATGTTTGGTGAAAGTAAGACCTTTATCTAGTATAACACCTAGATATTTAATGTGCGTTTTCCATTCAAGAGATGTGTTGTTAACCACTATGGGTGGTAAACAAGCAGGACATCTTTTAGTAAATAAAATCGATTGAGTTTTCTCAGAATTGATTTTGATTTTCCATTTGTTGAAATAAGTATTTAACTTCATATAACCAATAGTTAATCTTCTTTTTATTGTGTCAGGTCTAGATGATGAGCAATAAATTGCCGTATCATCAAACTTTATGATTCTTTAATCGTTTGATCATAGACTTCAGTCATACAATGAAGTTCGTATGTTCACTCAAATAACGTGTTACTCTGGTTTTCGTTAGAGTTTGGGGTTGGGATGATTTAACAATTCCAATATAGAAAAATTTAAACTTCATACATACATATATCACCTAACAACGTATGAATTGAAGTAATTTTTCAAAGAGTCAAGAGTATGGACTGAGATTGCTACAAAATGTGGAAAACCCACTAAATATTTTCGTCAGGTGTTACAGGTTACATATTTCTATTGTACGATTTTTTGTATACATCTTTGTTGATCAATTATAATACTCTCATAAAAACTGCTAAACGGAAAAATGAAAAAATTCTGAGAATTTTTGGTTATCATCACGTAGATAGTTATTTATCAACTTTTAATATAACCCTTCTTCAGTTCTCATTATAAACATAGAATGCATTTTGTTCCGCTTCGTGACGTGCGGAATAGTAGTTCATCGTCTTAAATTTTCTCCATCAAAATGTGCCCAATCATTCTTCTATTCCGTACATAAACATGTCAACAAGAGACAAACAACTCTTCCACCATTAATCGGACCGGCTAATAATCAAATGGTACATAAATCTAAACAAATACTCGATTTACTTGCATCACATTTTTCTAGTGTTGGAGCAAAGAGTGCTGCAACAATCCCACGGATACATTACTATAATGTCATTAGAATAATTAAAACCACGCTAAATAGTCGGTCAAATACTCCGTTAAACCTAATTCTATTCGCTACTTCTGCGAAAAATAATAAATACGTAAATCAGTTAAACCACAAATCGCCACGTGGATTTAATGAGGTGCTACAGTAATAATCAAAAACTTGCCAGATAAAGCCATAATTTAATCTCGCAAACTTAATCAATAGTATGCTGCGAATCACTTATTCCCCTAAACAATAGAAAATATCAAAAATTATTATACTACCGAAATTAGGAAAGGATAGGAGCAATATAAATAATTTAATACCAATAAATTTGCTCAGTAACTTAAGTAAGGGAAAATTATACCATTTGGCCTGCAAAATTTTTCAACATAACACAGTATTACAAGAGACGATCAATTTGGATTCAGCTTTAAACATTCAACAGTGCATCAGATATCGAGAATTTCAGATTATGTAACTGACAATTTCAACTTCGAGAAACATACTGGAATGGTATTAATTGATATTGAAAAAAAAAAACATTTGATACAGCATGGCATAACGGAATATTATACAAAATGATTAAATTTCAATTTCCAATATTATATATTAAATTAATACAGTCGTATCTAAGTAACGGAAAATTCGATGTTATAAACAACTATGAAGTATCTTCTATGAAAGATCAAACTATAAATGTATCACAAGGGAACATAATTGGACCATATTTATTTTTAATATTATTAAATGATCTTCGCAACATACCTTTTGTCGAAACTGCATTATATGCCTACGACCTAGCATTATAGTGTTCTTCATGTAGAGTTAGCACGATTCATCATCGATTGCAAAAAGCGGTAAATACTATTTCTAAATATTACAGAAGATGAAAATTGCAACTAAATGTATATAAATCCGAAGCACTTATTTTTACTAGAAGACGTCTATACTACCTCTGCCTGAAATAAATATTAATTCCAAACAAATCGCATGGTCAAAAAGAAGTTAATTATTTAGGTGTAGTTCTTGATAGAAGGTTAACATTTAATGAACATATTAAATACGCGACAGACAAAGCCCACAAAGCAACGCACTTTTTCCAATACTTAATAGAAAACCCGGCTTTACTATATTAAATAAAAAATTACTGTACACAAATGTTATCTTCTGTCCTGTATGGTATCCTATGTCTTACAAAAAGCTTCACATAGGCCAAAATATTGTTGCAGAATTATATGAAATCCCACCCAGTTGTACAAAAATTTCATATTTACACGTACAAACAAACCTACACCGTTTATCGATCAATTTATTAACAAAATTTCGAAAAGTTTCTTGGATAATCGTTCTATCCATGGTAATAAATTCATATCAATTATCGGTAACTGTGATATGACACATCTCCGTATGTACTAAGTATAAGTACCGTACAATTAAGCGTAGATTTTTATAAAACTTAATTATTTCGAGTATATTATTATTTTATTGTGCGATTTATAAATAAGTGTAAAAAGCTGGTTGACCACTCAAACTCCAGACCACCTGGTTTTGATCTACATCGAACAACGTGGACTCGATTGAACACCGGCCATGGAAGAACAGGCCAAATTATAAAACTGCGGGGCCTTTCCAATATCCAGAAATGCGACTGTGGCGCGGAATGCCAGTCTGTCGATCATATTGTAACGGAATACCCTACGAGGGATCTACAAGGAGGTTGCGCCGAGATAAAGGATCTCACGCACAATGCGAGGGAATGGCTCAAACGATTAGACCTATAGGACGAGGCGGATATAGATCCCGTGCCCAGAGTAAGTATCGATTGTAAATTGTAATTATCTGATTTATGGGTTAACTTAAGTATTTTTATTGCGGGTTTTTTTCTTCTCTCATTTTAGCAGGTTTTTACTTTATCCTTTTTTTTCCTATATTTATTTTTAATCAAATTTATACTAAATATTAAAAATTAATTTATTATTAAGTTAAATAACTATTTGCCCAAGGTTAGAACATCGCAAATAATTTTGTGAAAAGTAGGTTAGTTAATGAAATAAAGACTTTTAAGTACGCAACACGCGAATGATAACTGAGCGAAAAAAATTTAAAATACCGTGAAAAATCAACAGTTCCCACGGTACGATGAAACGTTCCCAACAAAATGTCGACAATTATGGCTTGACCTTAGTTCGTATAATATCCCCAAGGAGAATTTTTTAAGATAAAAATCCTTTTTAGCCAATTCAGCTATATTCAGTTCATCCGTAAACCAGCTTGCTAATAAAGTAAAAAAGAAAAAACTACGTATTGATATTTGTCAGAGAGCATCCTTCAACCGGTCTTCTATCAATTTTCATGTTGACGAAGATCCGCTTAGGCGATGTCATCTACAAACTTTCGACCAAGTTGAAATTATTACTCATAAAATTACGACTATGTCACTTTAACTTTTTCATGCCCACACATATACTCCACAATGCTAATTTTTTTTTGTACTCTAGATGATCAAAAGTATTACAAGATATTTAAGTTTTTTATTTTATTAAAAAAAAAAAAAAACTGCGTAAAAAGATAAATGCGAAAGTATATAATGGGCATATGTGATTAGTACAATTATTTATAAAAACAATTTTAATTGACAACATTGGACATGCAGTTTGTGAGGTAATCAAGTTAGAAAATAGTGTATCCAAAAGTATACATTGAGCATGAAAGGGTTAAGGATGAGTATAAAATATTCTTTTAAACATCAAATTACGTTTTTAGTATGATATTTCGTTGTAAACTTTATCTCACTGTAATATAATTTTGTTTTTGTTTTTTAAATGTTTTGTATAAATTTATTATTTTTTATATATCATCATCATCAATAATACAGTCCTAAGTTTGGTTTTAACTTTTCAGATTGTTGGCCGCTCTTTTCATCGCTGAATATTTTGTCCATTTGGGTATCCCTCGGTAACATTGCCACGAATGTATTCCTCGGTCGGCCACGTCCTTTTTTCCCTCGGATTGTTCCTTCCGTTACATCCCGTAATTCGTTCGATCTTATGGAGCCGAGTAAAGTAAATTATTTTATATGTTTAATGTTAATTCCGACAGCCATTGTAACGCGTTATTCGTTATGTTATGTACATCGTGTCTATTAATCTTATCATGATTTGAGAAAATCTTACAATCATGTAGATGGTCCAAGGTTTAGATCTCTCCACATTCGCACCTTCATTTTCCACTTGTTTAAAGTGTAAGCACACCTACCTTGTCCTGTGCGAAATCTGTTTACTCTGCACCATACTCCTCTGATGGATTCATTCCCGGGGGTTCCACGTATTGGTAGCTTCACAATTTATCCACTCATTTTTCCATCTTACTTTCCAGTTTGGAGGTATACTCTTTATATATTCTGCTGTTCTCTAGAGTGGATTTTAATGCTCTTACTGGTGTGCATTCTTTATCTTTATGCATTAGACAATTATGTGAAACTGAAAAAGCTTCCCACAGTTTGATAGACGCATTTCCCCATGTGATTTGAGGAGGAGCGATATGCGCAAGAACGCGGAGCTTTCTTTGTCGACTTTTAGATGCCGCTAATTATTCGCATCGCGACTCTCAGCTGAACGTCTATTTTTTCTATATGTGCACTGTTCAATCAAACGGGTGCGCAGTACGTAGGCAAGCGCTAGGGTTGTTATTCTTAGTACCTTTGCTCTTGTTCAAGTTTTCTTACTAAGTCCACTCTGGTTTTTATTTTCTGTACGAGCTTTTCGATATGCGGCCCGTATGCTAACGATCTATCCAGCGTAACACCAATATGTCTAAGATTGGCGTTAAAGATTATTTTATCACTCCCCACATGTGTCATTAAGCTCCGATTTGCCATGCGCGTTGTTAGATAAAATAATGATGATTCCGTTTTATGCAGATTTATACGTAGCCTCCAACTGAAAGAAACCATTCAAAATTTCCAAGTCTTTGGTTAAAACCTCACTGCATCGAGTCACAGACTTGCTTTGATATGCAAGTGCCATATCATCGGCATACTGAAATTTCCTAGATTCAGTTGCAGGCATATCACTGACGTATAAATTGAACAACAGTGTGGGGGCTAAGATAAAACCCTGCGGAAGTCCATTGTTGGGTCTTCTTCGTCGACTGATGTTGTACCCTATTATTACCTTAAAGATTCGATTTGTTAACATTTAATTTAACAGGTTTATACATTTTTTAGGCGGAATTACTTTTGCACTTTTAAAAGTAAACCTTCTCTCTATACTGCATCATAAGCAGATGTAAGATCAATAAAAAGTGCACCAGTTTTCAATTTTTTGTCATATCCGGTTTCAATATAGTTTGTTATCGCCATCACTTGATGAGCACAAGTTAGATTTTTTCTGAAACCAGCTTGTTGGCAACATTTCATCAACAATTGTAACTATACTACTGTGTATTATATATATTACAGCAAATTATACGGTAGACATAAAAGCGATATTGGCCTGTAGTGCGACGTAGCCTCACCATTTTTCCAACGCTTGATTATTGCCACGACTTTTGATTCTTTAAATTATTTTGTCAACTTTCCAGTAGAACAAATATGATTGAAGAATTCAGTTAAAAATTTAATTGCTTTAGGTCCGATATGCTTAATAAATTCGGGATAGATCCCGTTTATATCTGCTGTTTTGCCATTTTTGACCAACTTGATGGAATTTGTAACTTCTTCTCCAGTTAAAGGAGTGCTTAATATGCCATCCTGTAGTTTGGCTAATGCTGTTCTCAGCTCCGAATTAATGCTCCGAGTTCGAAATTTGTCTACCGGAGTTTTAAACGCTTTTAATAGGCTTTCTGTAATGTTGTTCCTACAACAGCACATCTCAAAAGTCAGTTGGATGGTAACTTAAAGTTTTACGTTATGATGAAATATTTTTTAATAATACAACGTGAACAAATAAACGAACTCGCAAAATAAGATATAACATTCGGATTATTTATCTACACTAATATATAAAACTGTAGTAATAGATTAACTAAAGCAATTGACGTCATATTATCTAAATTCTACCATAAATGGAAAATAAAAGTTAACGATTAGAAAACACAGTCAATAATTTCTACCTGACGCGGGGCCTTCATTATAATATTATAAATCATTTCGTTAAAATAAAAAACGTCGACCTTGACTGGAAGGAACATTTTAAGCATATGAGCGCCATCGTGAACAGAAGACTCACATTTACAAAACATATTAATGATCGTGTAAGTAGAACAATACGGAAAATGGGTTATCTATTTCCTATATTTAATAAAAGATCTGCCCGCTATCAACGAGAAACAAATTTTTATTATACAAAAAGGTAATTTTACCAAAGCTACTCCATGCCTACCCAGTATGGTCTTATACTAACAGTAGTAATATAAACCACGTGCAAAGAGTGCAAAACCATTGCCTTCGAATAATTTTGAGTAAACCCCGATTTATTTCAATTAAATCTCTCCATGACGCGTTAAAATTCTCTTACGTACAGGAAATGTTTAAGGATAAAACGAATTTTTTTTTGCCGATTGTAGATATTGCGACATTCCAATGGTAAATTCTATAGGGGATTTACCAAGCTTTACGACGCAGGTATAAAATATATAAGCATAGGCGTATAAAACGCATCCTTCTGCAGTAAGCCAGCTACATAATACTAGTTCTAGTATTAATAAATAAACTAAGATATTTATAAGTATATTTTTTGATACGGTAAGAGTGTGCGCACTTTGTTATTTTAAATGAGCCGGTTTTTTTTTGTATTAAAATTTTTCATGCAATCGTATAATAAGGCGTCAATTTAAGTAATATTTTATAAGATTACATTTTGTATTTATTTTTTCTGCAAAGAATCTTTGATTTATTCGCTACAGAAAATTCTATTAAATCTTAATTTTACTTTTTTTGTAAACAGAAAATATTTAAATGTGCAAATATATTATTGTTCATTCATTCATTCATTCATAGTGTACGTCTGTGATTTGGGAATATTTTCATATTGGGCTATTTTTTTCAACACACATAAACGAAAAATCTATTTTTAAAACTTCTGTCTGTCTGTTCCGATTTAACTTAAAAATTATTAGAGCAATAATGGTGGAATTCGCAGAGCTTATAGTCTATACTATCGGATTCGTCCTTAGTTGTGTTTCACATTGATATCATAAATAGGACAGAAATTACAATAATTTAAAATTTATTATGGACGGATATGTATATATATATACTATACTAATATATAAACCTGTTAAAAGAAAGAGATGGCGATATGGTATTTAAAAAAATGATTACACAGGCGAAGCCATGGGTAAGTTCTAGTATATTTATAAAATCAGTGTAGAATTATTATGTATTTTTTCAGAATAGTAATTGATAATTAGCTGGTTTTTTTTTTCAATAGAAGTAATTCCATTTCACCTATTAGCTTGTCTCGGTCCCTAGCGAATGGATGTACTTTTAAAGGATAAAGATTTAAAATGGACAAACGCACAAAAAAAAAAACTCTTTTAAGACTGATAAGACCGATTTGCAACTGCGGAAGACAATAGAATACTAACGTGTCATTTGGAATAATTTTTAAAGCATCTAAAGAATAAGTGTTACCTCGAGGAATACACTGGTAAATGGAAAAGTTTTAAACACATTTAACCAAATTAGACGACCTTTCAGTAGCACATCCATTCATACATTTCAACACCACGAATGATTTATACGACAACTACACTGGTAATGTAAAAACGTAAATTTAACTGAAATAAATATCGATCGTTTTGTCAGGGTTGTAAATAATTTAGTTACAGTTAAGTTGACCAACTGTTGATATATATATACACGTTTATGTATGACATCGCCCAGACTTGTTTAAAGCGAATTATATAATTACGGAATGTCTAAATAAAATAATATAAATAAATGCGAGAACTATTGTTATATAGTAAATTATGTTAGTATAGAAATCGTAAAGCATTTATTAACAGCGTACGTATGTGTGTGTAATATTTTATTTAATGTACCGGTATATGCGATGCCCTATTTCGACTCGTCTATAGTATTACGTGTCCCCGGCCTACTTTCAATACTTTAAACTAAGAAGACTTCTCACTCCGTCACAATTCACATGTATTATTACACATGTATTACACATATAATACACACACGCGTGTAACTTCTTTACATCGTACCATAGAAATAAACTTATACAAATTCATTACGAACACTTCCATATTACGTATATGCATATTTTAGTAATAAAACCATCCTCACTCTCCTCCGTCCTTCTGCTTGTCTGTATCTGTCTCATACATTATAGGTAGGTACGCATCGTGAACGTAGTACTAAATGTGTGTTTTTGTGTTGATGCGTACTCAACAATGGTCAGTTGTGGATTTATCGATGTTCTTTATATATATACATATATCGCGTGTATAAAAATAATTCGATTTACGGCGACATATCGTTGTAATCTGTCCGTTGGGCAAAGGGAATTGGGCCACATACGTATAGATAACGTAAATGAACAAAAAAAAACCTTCTATTAGCTGACAAAGCAAATTGTTTATGCTCGATGACCCATTTGATAGATGCGCTCTAGTTGTAACAACTAACTGGAACGATGATACTTTTGTGTAACGTACGTACATTAAGTCTTGTTCTGTAACGAGGTACGCTACCGACAGAAACTCCGACGTCAATTAATTGTCCGGTGTCGTCTACGTCCCGACCTGACCTCTTATTTTCAGGTTAAAGGATGTATAATTATAATTATTATTATTTTAATTAAAACTATCGATTAAAGCCGACTCTTACTCGAGATCGTAGAATTTGTGTGTTAGTTGGAGTTTTAATTTTATAAATGGAAAACAGCTTTAGACTTTGTAAAAAGTGCCCTCAATTAAATATATATATATATTTTTTTTTTTAATTCAAATTTTTTAATTTAGGGTAAAACCAGTAAAAAAAAAAGATATTATAATCGTTTTTCGCAGAAATACCTTAAACATGCTGTTTAGAATAAAACATCGTTGTATATCTGTTTCGAATCTTATTATTATTATTGTACACTTCGAACTATTAATGTAATATAAAGACTAATATATTATACACATGCTCATATATATATATATATTATTACAGAACTTTTCTCGTTACTTCAATAAACTACATGTTATCGTTTGTTTCTCGTTATTTCTAATATTATAATTATTATTATATAACGATATTACATCTCGCATTGTTTATTTTAAATTCGACTATATTTCATTATTTAACTACAAAAACATATTTATTTATTTATTTATTTATATACGGTTCAAATAACAGCTTCTGCCAATTAGAATGCGAACACTGAGAAGTATATTTTTTCAATTATTTAATTGAAAAAAATTTTCAACTTAAAACAATAATAATTTTTGAAAGAAAAAAAAAATAATGATCTTAAATTATTAAAATAATATACAAGGAAAAAAAAACATTTATACAACTGCATATACAATACATAAAGACAGTCACTCGCAATACACATCGGAATTTACACGAAAAAGGAAAAAGCGATTATCCACACAATGAATACATACACACATTCGCTACACTGGAATTAACTTACGTAATCCGACACATGAACAGAAATACATGTGTACACTAGTATACGGTAAGGAAAATTTCGAACGTATTTCTGTATAATTTAAAATTATAAAATCAATAACTAAGAACTAGCTATCTGCGAACAATGCGAACACCTTTCTTACAGTAATAAATAATAACAAATACATAGAGCCGAAGTTTGACTAAAGTAAGGAATCGTATAATTATCCGCTTTGAAATATCCAAACGCGGATGAGTTTAAAGTAATGCAGACGGAAAGTAGACATCAAAGGTGAATTAAAACGAAATTTAATACGCGAATGCTGTCGGTAGAAACAGCGATTCATTCTAGTATTCATCCTATAGGTGTACTACGTACCTAATCGTACACTTCTAAAATACCAAACTAGAAAGTCTTAGAAATGGCAAAGTCAAAGAAAATGTTAAAAAAATGGATAATGGAGATATTTCGGACGCGCTGTTGGACAGCGATACAAGCTGTTACAATTTATAATCCAAGGGAAGATTGACGGTGAAAAGAAGCGCAAAAAGACGCCGAAAACAAACTGGAAAAGGAGAGGATCGCTCATGCAGTGGATATAATTGCAGTTGTGGCGGCTTATCTCGCAAGGATATGGAACAAAAAAAAATAAAAAAAAGTTTACGAATGTAATAATACATACGTAATAAAAAATAAATAAATATTACTATATTCGATTTATATATATATATATATATTTAATCTTTATTTCACACCAGGAACTGATAAAAATATTTATCATTAACTGAATAGTGTGAAGAAGAGAAAAAATTCGAAATCAAATTATGAACGAGTTAATTTAAAATTTTTACACGAATTTGAAATTTCCGTTGTTTCTTCTATTTTCTTCGTGAAAAACGTTGTCAATTAATATGACTTGGCGAATGGCCAAATCATCTCTCCAAGAAAAAGTTCTTTATCCATAAATTTCGAGGGCGATTTTAAGATTTTTCGCAATTTTCTCTTTCGGGCAGATGTTTAAATTTTCTATTTAAGAAAATGATTACGATTCTTCAACCTCAGGTGAGAAGTGTTTACGTATCGCTCGATGGACTTCTTCATTTACACGTTGACGTCTTTGTGCTAAATGTCGTTGAAGATGCACCAAGCGAAGCAGCTCTAGCTATTATCCAACAATAATGTTTCTTTCTTTTCTTTTTTTTTTTTTTTTGTGTATCTCGAGATTCTATCGACGTTGCTATTTTGAGGCGCATCTATAAATACAGCCCTATTTCCTACTTCAAAGATATTGCGATACACAATCCGTGTTCTTAAAAGATATCCTATTTAATCTTGTTTTATTCGCAACGCGTTCCATAAAAAAAAAAATTAAATAAAATTCCGTAATAAAGATACGAAAAAGTAGAAAAGCTACCTGACGCTATGAGGAAAAGAAGATTGTCATTTTATGCTGGAAATGAGTAATAACAGACAAACAAAAGGAATCTTTTTTCAGCATTTTGATAAGTTGAAAATTAGCCAGTCAGAGATAGTTCTCGAATACAGGAAGGGATCTTCATGAAATACGAACATATGATAACAGAATTAGAAAAATAAATTTCAAAAAGAATTGAAGGATTTTAAGGATTCAAAAGTAATAGATGGACGGACACGATAGGAAATGAAAAACTATAAGTATGGAGAATACTGGTAAGAAAGGACAAGAAGAAGTTTGTTGTTTTTAGGCATGTTATTCCAACTCGCTGTTATTTTTAACTGTCATTTAAAAAAGTAGCATTAACTAATTGTGATCAGAAGATGAACGAAAACGTTAGTAGTTGCTCTTATAAAATCATTATTCAAAATCACGTTTTGACTTATCGTTTTGGTAACTAACTTAGTAACTTCAACCTGGAAGTTGGTATAGCGCTAGTAAATATTTTATTACGAATATATATTTTTTTAACATTCAGATAAATTGCAATCTAGCTGATGCAGCTAAAAATACGAAATATATCTTATAATTATTCGTTAGTCAGCTACTCGTTATTGTTACGTTTCGTTTTATAACATCAAAGTAAAACGGACAAAAATTAACGAACTCTGGAATTTAAATAACTTGAAATTAATTAATAAAAGTAAATGTTCATTTTAATAATCATTAAACGTCATTTTAAAACGATAATAGTTCGATTAAAAAAAAAAAAAAAAGAAAGAAAACAAACGTCCCTTTTGAAAACATAAATGTAAGTAATTAAAAAATTATTTTTTAAATCATTCGTCGATATCGAGAGTAACTTCGTAACGTACATTTATGTAACAGTGTTTAAATAACGTTTTAAGGAATTAAAAAAATTCTTTTTAAAAACCATTCGTCGCAATTGAGAGTAACTTAATAAGGTAAATTTAAGTAACAGTGATTAAATAACGTTTAATTTCGAGTAACGTTAATAACGGTCATTTTTATACCGTGCCTATTTCGCTTAGTCCATAGACGATGGCCAAATTCCAAGAGAAGAAAATGATTAGATATAGAATAGATATTAGGTGTATTGGATCATAATGGACAATTGACGAGAAGTGTTTCAAGGTTAAACGATATATCTAACACAAATAGTATATAGTTTCCACAGGTACTATCTTTTTTCTTTTATTAAAGTACTTGTAAGGTTGCCGATAAAGTATAAAAGAGAAAAAAAAAAAGAAACACTGGAACACTAAACAAGGTTTAAAAGTAACGTAAGGAGTGCAAAAGTCAATCTATGGCGAAGAAATAATCGAAATCGGACAGACCAGCAACAGATCCATTATTATACTTATATATATATATATATATATATATATATATATATATATATATATATATATATATATATATATATATATATATATATATATATTCGAAGGGAAGTGATAGTATGAGTTAGTACATAGGACAATACTAAAAAGACAGCAGCACATTCGTAAATAAATAGAATGGAGAACTTGCTTTTTAACTAAACAAAGGTCGCGCAGCCGATTTCCACCTAACAGCCGCGGTATAATAGACATTTTTTTTTACAACGCTGTTTATAAATAATAAAACTAGTGAAATTCTGAATGTTGTAAAAATCGGCGCAAATGCTAACGGATCAGATAACCATCTACATTCAAAAACCGTCCATAATATAACGGTATTTCTAACAGAGAGAGTGTATGGAAAAAATGGTTACCCCCTAAAAACTCCGATAATCCACGGGAGGTCCTGTATTTAGTAATGATAAGTAGAAAAAATAGCTTTCTCTGTGGTCGTTTTTAAATTAACTTTGGACGTTAAATACGATTTTAAGGTTTCGCGATTACAAAGTTTTTTTCGGATGACGTAAATCGTGTCGTCCACTTTTACGTTTAGCGATGTTTCCGAAACAGTTACAGTTTTAACTATTATTTTTCCAAAAGTCGCGAAGTGCAAAAAACGGACAGCACGGGTTCTATTATTATGATTAATCTAAATTACTAAGGCTAGAGGCACGAAGTTAAGGAAGTTAAATGAAGGAGCACGTGCGTAAAGGTTAGTTAAAGTATTCATCTTCGATTAAGAGAGAAGAGCATGCGAGAAGGTTGAAAGACAATCCGAATGAGCGGTACAATATTTTGAGCTTTCGTATGAGAATGATGATCGATTTCGGTTATAGTAAAAACCTTTTTAAAATTAAAAATTTAACCGACTGAAATTGTCGATTTAAATCAACGTTAAATTTAACGACGACGCAATAATTAATCCGAAAGCAATTTGATGATAATCGATTATATATTACGCGGGCCTGTTCCGCACGATGGATGAAATTTCGCTAATCAACAATTATAAATTTTATAAAACAAGAATTATTCCATTTAGATGGCCTATACATACGTTTTATATTTCTCATTCCCTATGGCATATACATCAATACGTTCCATATTTCTCATTCCCTGGCTGATTTCGTTATTTCGTCAATTTTCTTGTTTTTAAAGCTGGTTCTTACACGCGGTTTCTTCCCCCCCCCCAGTATTTTTCCTCGAACGACGATGGTAAATGTTACTGTTTATCTTATTTAAAGCCTAACGTATTTTTTCTTGCTTCTCCGGATGTCTGAAGGCGTTAATTTTTTTTTCACACCACTCCCTTGTAATATCATCCGAATTCGTTACTTTTATACTCTTCCGGGCGTCCACATTTCAAACGCGTTTTATCCTTTTACACTTTCCGCGTTCAGCGTACGCGTTTCAGATTTTAGGACGGACTAGTTGACTTTCATCTTTATAAAGTTCCTCGTCTTTCAACACGCTTTCTAAGTTTCTGAACGCTTATACGGTTTCTAATTTATTTTATATCTCGATCATCATTTTTTAGTAATACGCCTAAATATCGAAATTCTTGTTCGACCATTTATTTTCCGATTTTTAACTTGAAATCTATGTTGTCGATCGCCTTGGTGGATTTTATAACCTTTATATCATTGGCATTTATTTTCACGCCATATTTTTCCTTTGCTTCGTTTAGCCTATTTAGCGTCATCATCTGCATTTCAGCGGTCATCTGCATAGTTTATACATCCTACTGAACGTCTGTTTACTTTAAATCCGTGATTATAAAAATATATGTTAAATAGTATAGGCGATAAAGGACAGTCTTGTATTATGGCTTCTTTTTTTTTTTTAATTTGACATCTATTATCATAAAATTCTTCCACAATTTTTATGTTATATTTTTAATTATTTGTAAATATTTATCGTCTATATTGTGTTTTTGTAGTATAATGTTTTACCCGATCGAAAGCTTTTTCATAATCTACGGAGCATTCGAATACTTCACGGTTTTCGTTAATTGCTGGCTGCATTGTAGTTATCAGAAGAGCTATTGCATCTCTTTTTTTTTGTGATGAAGCCATATTGCGTTTGACTGAGCTGTGTGTTCAGACTTCGTTCTATCCTAGTGTTTATGATCGACAACAGTATTTTGAGGATGTGGCTGATTAGTACGATTGTTCGGTATTCGTTGCATGTATCTTTTTTAAGAATTGGAATAAACGTTACGCGCTTAAAATCTTCGGGAACTTTTCCTTCATCATATATTCTATTAAATAATGCTAACAACTTTGTTTTGCATCTTGGTAACGACACAAAGGTAATTAAAATGACTATAATTTTTATGTATAGAAAGACGGCAAAACTTTTAGATTATTGAACCATTATCAAATGGACGTAAGAAATAAAATATAAAACTATAATTTCGCACACGGATTATTTTAAATGTTCACTTCGCTATTTTTTTTTTTTTTTTAGTGCCGTTTTAATGTAGCCGCGACGTAGTTGCTAGAGTGCTCGACTGTCAACTCGACGGTAGGGGGTTCGAAACTTCATCATTATTTAATTCTTAATTATCACGGAGAAGGTAGTGGCACCCCACTCCTTACAGCATCATATGGGCGCACATCTGCGTTGCATATAAATATAGTGTGCCTTGAATGCTAGCTAATTTTGTACGTAAAAATAAACGTGCAATAGCTCTAGTCAGGACGTTGGACAACGAGCAATACGAAGATGATGATGATGATGATGATTAAGTACTGTTTTTATAAACCAATCCGGAACGATACAAGCGCGATAATTATTAAATAAAATAATAACAACTCTTTCAATAATGTAATATTTAAATTAAATATTTAAATTAAATATAATAAATAATATTTGAATTATATTAATTTTTGTTCATTCTTCGTAATTTGCACCTACTTTTCCCCGTTAGCGTGGTTTCCCCTCATTTACACATTACCTGTTCGCCATTTTTCTTAACTTTGTTATATTTACTAATCGTTATTTTGATTAGGCATGACACAGTTTTATTGGTTTATTTGTAGTAATATTTACACACATATTATTAATCAAAGAAATAAACGTTTTTAATCCCTTAATTATACATTCATTATCGTCTGAAATACATCGTCACTTTATTTACTAAATTGGAATGCTACGTTACGAGCATCTAATAGTCTGTCTTTTGCAACGGAATAAGCAAGGAGTAAACGTGTTGTAGAAATATAATTAAGTACAACGTTCCAAGTCGTTGGACAAATACAAGAAATTTATTATCACATTTATACACGCGTAACTCTCCAGGATGCTTTAAATAATGTTTAAATAATGCAGTGGTGGCTCAAATCGAGTGCAACTTGATCACTGACCATGATATTTCACGCAACTACTACATACTATATTGATGGCAAGGCAAAAGGAAGGACGGCTGGTACATGTAATAATTGTCACGAGAGCGAGCGTAGAAGAACGGAAACAATTCCGAGATATATTACACTGAAACAGAAAGTGATATCATCGAACATTATGTTATCAGCAAGCTGTTAATACAACGAGCTAGACGAAATAACATAATTTTTACACGCGACACCGATGGAATTCGAACACCACCGAACAGTCGAGAAAGGCTAGATCGTGGTTCAGTCGAGTTGGGTAATTGGGAAAGACAAGTTAAGAACTGACTTATCACCTCAGACAAACATAATAATTATAAGGACAATAAATGTCCTAATTGGTTCAGGGGTTACTTCAAGACTGTTTTAGCCGACCTATATTTCCGGCAACTATTTTCAGATCTTGATAACATGCTCAAAGTTCGACGAGTATGCTTAAGGTTTTCATGCTCAATAAAGCCAGAAAAAAAAACGATATAAAGGTGTTGTGTTTGTGTGATGCCAAAACATTATTATTCCTAAATGCATATATTTCGACAGGTAGAGGCAGTGATGGTATTGGTCCAAATGAGAAAAGAAAATTGCTTACAGTAACAATTACGTCTCAGTGGACAATTGGTTTTCGAGTGCGGAAGTTTTCTGAAAGGACTTTCCAAAAAGATGGTTGACCTTTGCCGGTACCATAAAAAAAGATAAAAAGTTATTTCCTCGGGAGTTCCTAATCCACGTCGAAAAGAAAGATTCTCAATCTATAGTTTTAGGGGGACAAAACAACCTTGGTAAGTTTTTACTTAAAAAGAAACAACAACAAAGAACAAAGCAATTATGACAATGTAAATCTAAATGTGGTTTCGGTTATAGTATTAATCTATATATTTTCTTTATTATTATTATTATTTTTAAATAAATAAAAAAAAAACACCTAATGGGTTTTTCATTACAATCTGTTCAATATTTGAACATTATTTAAACACAAAGAAAAATTAATAATAATAGGAAAGACAAATGAAAGTAAAATAAATTTTATTGACACCAACAAATAGCGTATCGATTATTACATAACACAAGTCTGCCGGATAAGTAGGTAACAGACGGCAATAGTTGATTTTTAAATTATAACTATGCTAGTCGTAAGGCGTCTGGAAGAATACAAAAAAAAAAAAAACTTCAAATCATAAACGTCGTTGCATTTATTATCTACTATAAATGTATCGGTGAAAGACGTTTAGTATTATAGTAGTAGTAAAAAGAATAATGTTATAGTGTTAGTAGCAATAGTAAAAGGACAGTATTGTAGTGGTAGTAATAGTAAAAGAATTAGAATTATAATAGTAAGTGTAAATCGAGAAGAAAAAAACGTATTGGTAGGTGATATATATTCATCCGACAACCGATTACGGCAAATCTCTGTACACTCGCGCGACACGACCTGATTTCGTCACTCAGTGTTTTGCTTGTGCTTATCATTTTCAGGTCAGATTCATTCTGGCTTGCACTATCGCAGTGTAGAAAGATATCTCTATCTTTTCCATTTGCGCGCACGCGTGTGTCACTCTAATCAACTTGAAGCGTAAAGAAGGAAATCGGTCCGCGAACGGGTCGACTTTTGGGTCTGGTAATGGTGACGATTAAATAAAACGGGTCATTTGAGAAACGGGGCTGTTCTCCTCCACGAATTAGTGTGGTATCCTTGTTCCCTTTACACGTCATCTGTAGGCCGAATTTTACCAGTCCTAATTTCTTTTTTACAGGAGACATTTACTTATATATATATATATATATATATATATATATATATATATATATATACATATATGTATATATATGTATATATATGTATATATGTATGTATGTATACCGTCGAATTGATTAGAATGCTATTACGCAATAACAAGATCAACAATTAATGACTTACGAATGAATAAACTTCCGAAACTAGTATAAAAGTAATAAATAAAATAAGGAAAAATTAAGCTCTTTTGTCCTTTTTATTTATTCCGGCTCCGATTGAATCTACTAATTTATGAACTGCTCCGCACTTGTAGGGTGTAATCTGAAACACCTAGGTGAATATAGATTTATAAGACGAGAAAAACATCCATACCACGTTCTGAGGTATACGCAGACGGCAGAAGTAAATAAACTAAGTAAGGTGGTGACTTAGTTGAAAGCACAATTCGAATTAGAATGTTGATGCATTGAGCATTTTTAAGTGTTATTAAGTGACTGAATTCATAATATTTAGTTATGTATATAAGATTGACCTACATAAATAACGTAAATTAATAAATGTTTATTTGGAAATTATATATATATATATATATATATATATATATATATATATATATCCGATTTCGACTTGAGTATCACAACAATCACAGAATTTACCACTCATAATTTTAATTCTAACAAACATACTGACATGATTCTATTTGATATGATTCCGACCTGAATATCACAACAATCACAGGATTTACCAATCATAATTTTAATTAATGTTGATGTATTGGAAAGTAGTGATTTTATGAATTAACAAAACAAAATAAAATCGAAGTTAATGACTAAAAAAAAATTTTTATTATATAAGCGCGAAGCTTTTCGACTATAAATTCATTTTCAGCATAGCTTGAAAATGACTTTCGCGTTTATATAATAAAATTTTTTTTTAGTGATTAACTTCGATTTTATTTTGTTTTGATAATAATTTTAATTGTAACAAACATACTGACATGATTCCACTTGATATCCGCAAAAGCCTTTGAATGCGACTCGGCACGAGGTAATTATGTATAAAATTATTGCGTGTCGATTGCTTGAATATTTCATCCATTTAATTAGCAACTATTCAAGTAATCTATCTTTTTATGTGACTATCAGTGATTCAACATCGACTAACAATTATTTAATCTTCATCTTTGCGATTTTTCTGAATTACCGAATACACAGGTTGCGCTTAATATTCAGGCTAAGTTCAGTATGTTGATTAAGATCAACAACAAGAAGACATCTAGTTTGTAGTTTTACAAAAAGAGAAATTAAAACAAACTGGGTCGTTTTCCAGGTTCCATAATTCGTTCCCAAGATGATCATAAGTAATATTATTTGTATTAAGTACTTTTTTTGTATTCATCGCACCTTGAAATAATATTACATTTTATTTTAAAAAACCTCTTAATTCTGAATGATCAATGTGATTATAATAGATGGTACTACTTGCACAATATTATTTTCTTATTTCATTTGTACCATATTAGCTGCTTTTTAAATACTTAACTATTATCCTAGATAACAAATTAATTCTTAAATAAAATTTTGACAATATAATATTAAAAATAGCGATACACCGTCAAATGTAAAAGAGTCTGTCTAAATACGAATGGCATCAATTACAACTACAAAACTGTATTATACAAATCATTGATTAAAAACACTTTAGCATATTGTTGTACTGTACTATTAAACCGTCGAAAAGTTAAAAGAAAATAATTCCACACAGCATCCGGTAGTTATCGCTAATGTACTTCTCCTCGATATTCTAATATGTTCAGTAGGGCAGCCATTTACGCCGATAAAAATTTGGACTTCTTTCCACATCTTAATGAGCGGTTAATCAAAGAAACGAACACCATAATCTCCAAATTCAATCTAAATCCTCACATTGAAATTAGTATTCAATATATCCTAGTTTTTAAAGCTATAAAAAAGTACTATTTAGAAATTTTTTGCAAAAAATAATACTGGGTGACACACCAACAGCTAAATTCCCAATGTATTACGCAGACAGAAAATCCAAAACTGATTTCTACACTAGCCAATTTCTATTAACGAGACATGGAAAGTTTGGGTCTTATCTATTTCGCCTACATTTAAGTAAGAATGACAAGTGTAAATTTAAACTATTCTTTCTATCTCCTATTTCAAGAGTATACAATAAAAATAAATTTAACTTAGAAGACGAATACACTGCTAAACTATTTGTTTTTAATATATTACACAAGAAATTCCAAGGTTACTAAAGTTTTTTACTAGCACTTTTGCGAAACAGTGATAAAACTTCTCAGCACCAAATAAAATTATATTTATAAGCTCAATATATATTTCTGCGTGTGTGCATGCATGCGTGTATGCGTATGTAAGTCGCGTGCAACTAGGATGATAAAGCATAATCAAACTCAAAAATATCTAGAAGTTACCCTACATCGAACATTTCCGTTTAGAACACATTGTGAAACATTCAAGAAAAATATTGAAATAATTTATTGCACAAACTCGTTTCTACGAAATGGGGTGCTACATCAAAAGTATTTCGAGTTTCGGCACTGGTCTTGTCATTTGCAGCAGAGGAGTATGCTGGCACAGTCTGGAGCAGATCAGCACACACAAGAAAAGTGGATACGGCATTAAACAGCGCTTGGAGAAACGTTAGCGGCTGCTTAAAACCAACAGCGATTAAAGATCTGTACAAAGTCAGTGGTATCGCTCCATCACCAATACGTAGGAAAGTAGCAGAGATGTGGACGAAAATACTATCGCTTACACTCTATGGTCAATCATCGCCTAAAGAAACGCTAAAATCCAGAAAAGACTTTTGGAACTTCACCATACCACTTTTACACGAGCCAGCTAAACACCGCAAGGAACTATGCCAACAACTGGACGTGGTTGGTAACGAGGACGTAATGCCACACAACATGATCAACTGGAAAAATTATTATTCGGAAACATTGGAATTGAAAATTATTTTTTCTATTATTTAATTAGTAGCGGTTACATGTATATTATTTGAATTTTGTTGTGACCATAAAATAAATACAACCGAATACAACAATGCCCTTATACCACGACTATAATATAAGTGTGTGTACTCGTGTGCACATATTTGCATATGTCTCGAAGTGTTCATGTATGTGTAAAAGTAAGGCAATAACAGATGCAGCATCCTGGTGAAACTGCTGTTAGCAGCACAATAGCTTACGCGTGTTGCGAATTATCATGTGTATAATAATATATATTACAGGTTACGGTTTTTTTATTATTATTTATAAACTAGTGACCTAAATGATTAGGCAACATCTTTAATAGGCTCAAATGATACTGTAAAATAACAGATGGTAACCTACCGCCTGGTTGATGTATAAACGAGAAGACTATTGCTAGCGTGTGCCCCAATTCTTTTCTCCCTTCATAATTAAAAAACCAGCTCCAAATTTTAAGACACAATATAAAAACGAAACAGAATTATATATGCTCAGAACACACATACACGAACATATTATATATATATATATATATATATATATATATAAAAAACACATTAATTTAACCATAAAAACGAGCAAACCACATGTTTATCTGTATTTTATGTAGATTTTATTTTGATTAACCATGTTTCATGTAATAACGTCGTGTTTACAAAAGATGGCAAAAATTAATTCTCCATTAATTTTGTCCATCAGCTTTATTCATACGATGGTATATACATAACATACATACATATATATATATATATATATATATATATAATGCTTATATGTGCGCGCGTCAATATTAAGATGCAATCAGAAAATAGGAGGAAATAATATATAATCTTTGGCTGACGTGAAGATGAATGACCTATAAAATTAACAAGGTTATCATTATTAACATATTTTCCGGATACACATTATTGTCCTTAGTCACACCACCAGTTAAACACACACATACTAATAGTCAATTGATATTTACTCCTACGACGAAGTATTCCAGGCTTTTTTTACAAAAAAGTGTAATATTAACGATTTAATCAATTGCAAAAATACATTTTCAATCGAATTAACATATCTGTAGCGGAACCTGCATAACCCAGTAATGCGTAATTCGCGCGTATTAATCGTAATAATAATAATATCCTCTTGTTTTAACCCATATATTTTTTTATCCACTTTACACACACGGACACACGTGCATAAATATTGTACATACAAAATTCAGGTTGAAAAGTTTTTTAAACATTTTTGTCTTTACCCCTCGACACCCCCTTCTTATTTATATAGTTCTTAAAGTATACCAAATAAAGAAATAATTTTCGCTACAAATAATGCACGTCAGTCATTTTCTAATACAACGACCCAGAAGTGCTTGAATTAAGCAAATTTCTATAACTTTTGTGATAATCGTATAAATATAGAAACATTTTCCATAAATATTTAAGTCCATTTCCTAATTGTCTCCATTAGTCTAAATTCGGCTATAGACAAAATACATTCAACCGGAACGCTTTTTATTGTTAAAAAAATTAACGAACAGATCCGTGTAGACCTCAAAAATTAGATGAGAATTTTAAGGTATTACTCTTTCGAATTACGAGATCAACGAGCAAAAATCAACTTTTATATTACTTTCAAACAAACCGAACAACGCGCGTTCTAAAGTTAAAATAACCAACTCATCGCTTCCTTCACGTCAGCAGGTCAAGTGCCTGGGCTTCCTACTAGATAGGCGTTTAACGTGCAAAGCACATATTGGGCAAAAACGAAGAGAACTAGATCTAAAGTTTGATTGTGAGGGTGGCATTCAAGGCTGTTTCTGCAAAACAAACCTGCTATCACAACGCATATCTGAAATCATTATGGAGTTATCGCGCCCACTTGTGGGAATGCGCCAGACATACCGGTTCCTACGCAGTTCACAAAGCCCCCCTTCTGTTTGTGTCAAACGCAACGTTACATCACGACCTAGGAATTCAAACAGTAGCAGAAGTAATGAAGGCAGAGACTGTTAATGCAGTTAAACTACATCATACTAACGATATAAGCAGCAGCATTGGTTACAACGGATATAGGCATTCGGCGATTAAGAAGAACAAAATTCTTTGAGTTGACGCAACAGCAGGTAGCTGTTCAGGCGGACTGGTGCTGACCGATGCTCCCTCTCGTGGCAGATTTTCAAAACAATATTTGCTAGATAGCCTAAACGGGATAGTTGCAAATTGAAGAAGAAAAAATGTTGAAAATGGAATTTTTGAAAATCTTTGACGTTTAACTTTTAACACCGTTTACGCTGTAGACGTGATTTAAAAAATATACTTAAGTGTAAAGCTCAAAAATTTAAACGGTAGAAATACGTTAAAAATCGGAAAATCAAAACGAAAAAGCCCAAAGCGTAACATTTATTAAACTGAAAAAACTAAAAATTAATTAAAGTGGTAATGTTTGTTGTAAAGTAATAAGATATGCACATATAAATTACGCAAAATTCAAGAAGACGTTGGTATTTATTTAATAGGTAACGAAGATTATAATTTGGGCATTTTGCACATTCTATTCGATCATTAAATAAATAATTTTTATTGTAATTTTTTCGTAATGCGTACGCAAACATAACAGTAATACGTTGACTAAAATAAGCTTTAAATAATATATCATTTGAAATTTATTAACATTAAAGAATTTAGTACAAAACATATTATATAATTACAACGCAAATCGTTTAATTTGTACAAATTGCCTCCTAAAAACACAACACGAATTCTGAATATATCCGATAACCTTATCAATAGTTGCATAATAAAGCAGATAGGAAATCTTACACAAATGCAATCAAGGTACCCATCAAAGTACTCAGTTCTATTAAAGAAAACCTGAACATATTCCTTGAGGCATCTTTAAAGCCGCAGACACAACTATACCCAAATCAGCTCCAAACATACGTCCAGGGTCCAATAGTGTTGCAATGAGATTGCGGTAGCAATCCAACAACGTAAACGTGCACTCAGGAAATATAAACACTCACAGTCAATCACCGACCTAATTCATTTCAAAAATCACGCACCATAGCTCGTAACCTCATCAAAACAAAAAAATGTGAATCCTGGCACAAGTTTGTTTGTTCTATTCCAAAGTCAGCATCAAGTCATTATATGTGGTCAAAAATTAAAACACTTAATGACGTAAGTTCCATACCCACTCCTACGTCATTAAAGATAGGTGTGAAAACTTTTGATCCATATGATATAGCCAATTAACTCGCCCAACACTTTGCAAGCCAATCTTCATCCCTGAGATATTCACCCACTTTTCTTGATACAAAATCAGCGGCTGAAAAAGAGCAAATACATTTCCTACGAGATCCTGATGCACCATACAACTGTGACTTTAATATCTCAGAAGTAAACTTCCAACTCAACCAACATACACCAAACACTGCACCCGGTCCAGAATTAGTATCCTTATATGTTAAAATACCTTCCACCAAGTGAAAAACTATTCCTTTTAAATTTATACATCCAAATATGGAGATCCAGCATCATTCCCAAAAGCTGGAATTCAGCTATAGTTATTCCAATACTAAAACCCAACAAAAATCCCTTCTCCCCAGATAATTACAGACCAATATCTCTTCTGAGTGTTCTTTCAAAAACGCTGGAGAAGATGGGTTAATAGGCGTCTCTTATTTTTGCTTGAAAATAACAATCTCCTTTCTCCTTTGCAAGCTGGTGGGCGTAAGACGAGATCTGCTATAGATCATCTGCTCACTTTATAGAGGCAGATATTAACATCACAACATGATAAACAGATTGAAATCATGTCGGGCTAATGAAATCTGTATATCAAATTTTAAGTTGTCGTTATATAAACATTTCTGGTTTTTCATATATATATAAAAAAAGATGTAATAATTTTTGTTCGCGCTTGAAAGTGACGTAACTGTCGAAAAGCTTTGCGATTTAAAAACTTATAGTGATTGTGTTATATTTTGTTCGGTTTGTTATTAATTATATATATATATATATATATATATATATATATAATCATCGTCGTGTTGTTCGTTGCCGAACGTTGTGACTAGCTATTGTACACTTATTTTTACGCACAAAATGAGCTAGCATTCAAGACACTATTTATATGCGACGCAAATGTGCGTGCATATGATGTTTTCCGGAGTGGGGTCCTGATAATTAAGAATTAAATATTGATGAAAACTTTCTATGTCACCGTGTTGATTTCGAACCCCCGACCATCGAGTTGATAGTCGAGCACTCCAGCATCTACGCCACCGCGATATATATATATATATAAAATAAGGTCTTGCGACGTAGCGGTAATGTTTTAGTGATGTGCTTGCGCGACTTGTTAAGACCCGTGCCCAATTTACTGTTATATCCAATTCGTTGACAAATGTGGAAGGTAACCACCCTGTAATAGGACATGTTCGTTTTGCTGATCTTTTATCAATCTTCTGAACGAGAAGAATGGTTCAAACAACGTCCCTTATCAGCTATCAAGTTGATGGTATTTTACTTTATATATATATATATTCTTCTTCATCGTAAGATCGATCCGAGCATCATGAGATTATGAAACTTTGATTCTACATATCCACGTTCGCAATGTGTTTCGGTTCTCTGCATATCGAGCCGCTTGTTGGAGCGATGTAGTGTTTACTAATTCATTGATTCCATCCGTGTATCGTGTAGGTACTCTTCCTTGTTTTCGTCGACCTTCACCCACGCCTTCCAAAATTAGTTTTCCCAGACTATCCTGACGTATATGACCGAAATAAGTGACTATTCGCTGACTTACTACATCTCGCAGTCGTGTTTTTGGACAAATTTCATTTAACACCCACAGGTTTGTTCTCTTTTCGGTCCAGGGAATCCGCAGAATCCTTCTCCAACAGAACATTTCAAATGCATCTATTTGCCGAACATCAATTTTTTTAGCATTCCGATACATACGGGAAAACAAAGAAGACTAAGTTATCCATGAGGCGAATTTTTGTATTCTTCGTGATGCCATGGCTCTTCCATATTTTTGTTAATTGAAGAAAGTACATTTTTTGCAGTTCCTGTTTTTTTAATTTCATTAATGAGCCCAAGTATACAAATTTATCAACTACCTGAAAGTCATGCCATTGCTGGATGTTATCAGAGTTGTTTCGATCAATAATCATTATCTTAGTGTGTGTATATATATATATATATATATATACAATAATGCTAAAATTTATTTATTTTCAAAGCGTTAATTAAAAATTGAGAGAGCTATTCACGGTTCGCTACAATTAAAATTGTATTCTTGTTGAATATCATGATTTTACGCGTCACTTTTATATTTTTCCTATAGTGTTAAAATAAGAACCGAAGCCTCAAATAATATATTTTAGTTGTTTAAACTCAAGTTCCAATATTAACGTGTATCACATTAGTAATTAGTAATTAAGAAAACTTGTTTATTTTATGGCCCCAGGTTTTCATTTACTTTTTTCTTTCTGCAGTATTCAACGTTTTGTTTACACAATATTCGTAATCCATGTTACAGTTGTATATCTATAACATTATGCAAATATATCGTTGTCGTGGTTACATGTATACATACATACTATACTGCACACACATACACACACACGCATATATATAGTTGGTGGATGGCGTAGAGGAGGGAAATAAAGTGTGGAATTATTCTGAAGATAATAGCGATGGGTGAATCACAATCTGTTAAAAAAAAAAAAACAATTTTTACTCTACACATTTAGATTAGTGGAACGGGTCAAAAGCAAAAAAAAAAAGTTACAAAAATAGGGCGGGAAAGTAATCGATGGAAGATTATAGAAAAATATAAATTAAAAGATAAGAACGAAACGAAATAAATGCGTACGGAACGAGATAACCTGAATTTTATATGTGGCGGCCCTTTATCCCAACAAGTGTCAGTAATGAGAACACACGTATCGTACATTAATAGAAACTTTATGAACAGTGCTGCCTTCGTACAAAATTGTAAATTATAAAAGCACGTACTAACATATGTATATATATTAAACTAATGTACGCGGAGTGCACGTATATAAATGTAAACATGCAACTACTTTCGTTGATAAAAAATGGCATTACAGAAAAATTAAGCCAAGGTAATCGTCGAAGTAACACGTCAATTGACACTATAAAGCAGTCACGTCATATTATTTTTTAATATATATATATATCGATAAAATCGAATTAACATTTCAGACTATTCGAAATCGGCACAGCCCGTTAATTACAAAATAAAAATTAGAATAAAACTAAAAACCATCAAAACGTCGAATTTGTTCGGTCAACGTTTTCGAGGAAAGTATTTATTAATTTAATTAATTATTTAAACGTGTTTAAGCGTCGCGAGTAACCCAGCCGGTTAAATATGGGATTTTGTAAATAAATATTTAATGAGATCGGACGAGTAAAGGGGAATTTTGCACGATTTTTGTTAGGAATAAAACCAAACATTGTATCATGACGACGAATATCGAAGATAATATTTCGGGTAGATTACAAAAATTTTAACTAACGCTTGTGACGACTATAACAGAATTAATATATATATATAAAGAAACGGGTAACCGTAATAAAAGAAAATTTATGCTTATAATGTAACGACTGTAAAAAATTATAAAAACTGCACAGTGAAAAAAAAATAAAAATTTATAATAATAATAATAAAACAAAAAATAAACAAATATAGTAGAAATAAATAAATCGTAAACAAGAGTCTGTCATAATGTTAGACTATTGTAACGATAAATGTCTCATATGTTTACATTTGCTGTAGATAAATCGACTAAAATCGTAATTACCGATATAGTAGAAAAAATTAAACGATTATCACGAACTAAGCGGTCATAATAGAATTTACGCGCTAAATTTAGTGTATACGGTCATTCGTGTATCGCGGATTCTATAATAGTATTCAGGAGGAACATTTAGTACACATATGCAGTACTGTGTCTGTTTTGTAATTTGCTAAAATTGCTACTCGTAGCAAAACTCTAAGCTGGACAACATAGTATACTTTACTGCACGGGTCGAATATAGAACAACCATAATAGAATATGACAGACTATAGAGAGCGAGAATCAAATAATAAATGTAGAACTAGATAGAATAAGAATAACGCAAGTAAAACAATTTACACATTCGGGGAGTATCATAACAGCAGATGGAAGAAATGAACTAGACATAAGAGCGAGAATAACCTAAGCAATGAATGCTTTCATAAGTAAGAAAAACCTAATGACATCCAGAAACATCTCGCTGAAAACTAGAAAGCATTTTATTAACACAGTTGTCTGGAGCGATGCTCTATATGGAGCGGAAACTTGGATATGAAGCGTTCGAGATATGGTGTTGGAGAAGAATGTTAAGAAAAAAATGGACGTAGAAAATCACAAATGAACAAGTGCTAAAAATAGCGAAAGAAAATAGAAATATTATTATGGAAATATATACTAGAAGAAATAGAATGATTGGACATCTGCTAAGACATTCAATATGGATCACAAATATAATTGAAGGAATGACGGAAGGAACATCAGAAAGACTCCGGAGAAAGTATACGGATGATGTTAGAAAAGGTAGAAGATATCAAGAAATAAAGAATATGGCAGGCAACAGAATTTATTTGATGTAACTTCCCACCAACCTAAGGGTTGAGGAGAAGAAGAAGGTAGAGAGCGAAAACAAAAAAGTAAAATGTTAAAACGAGTAATCAAGGCTCGATTCACACTATACGGTACAGTCGCGCTCCGGTAAAATATTTTCAAATAAGAAACAATGTAAGCATTCACATTATCGGTAACGGTAAAGTTTCGCTCCAGTCACGATCGATCTAAAAGAAATTTTGGCTGGTCGAGAACATTTTTCGACGGAAAATATAAACAATTAACTATAATTAATTTTAAATACGAACAAATAATTTTTTTTTTTTTAAAAAAGCATAATACAACCGAATTTGATTCTTAAACAGTAAGTATGAACGTCACATGTGAGTATGCCTTGAACGAGACCGAAGCGTGACCGTGCCTAAAGTGTGAACCGGACCTAATATAGAGAATCTACTTAAAGGTCCGACGATGAGTTAAGAAAGTTAATCATAGAACATCGGAATTCATTTTTGATTACACGTTTGAAAATCTACTCGGTAAGAAATCGTATCTTTAATACAGGTAACGAAAGAACGTTATAAGTTCCGCATAATAAAAGTGAAAAAAAATGCGGAACAAGTTTTATTATCATATTATTCCCTTACGATTTCTCCGTGATGATTCATGAAACTTATATTAGGCAGTTCGAATCTCTTGGGTTAAGAGATGGTTTTCTTTTTTTAATTTTGGTTTTAGATGACATTCCCATTTTGGGAGCTCGTTGCGATACGATGCGAAGATGGATATCAAATAATATATATCGATGGGAAAATTTGCAATTATATTAATAGAACTGGATAGAGATTTAACGCGGTCAATATAGCGCACAGTTTAAGCGGTTGTTTTTATTCGCTATTGAAAGAAATTCGCGATAGTGCACATTCTCACGTTGAAGGCGAGCGTTATAAGTCCACGGAAAAGTAGGAGTGTAAATTAATTTTAATTCGTTATAATTAAATATTAAATTTATCCTGAACGACTATAATGCAATAAAAAAAAAAACCGTGGAAATTATATTTAGCGATATTAAGAAGTAGTATTAATCTTTATGACTGGGGTGGGTGCTTTCGATACAATTTACGAAAAACAGAGTGGCAAATTCTAAGCATTGCAGTGTGTTTTTTTTTGGGAGTTGAGACATAGATCGGATATACGCTTAATTTAGTTGATTAAGAATGATAGATTTATTGAAGAAATTTATTAACGGTTTGACATTTACACTGTCAACTGATTTTCTAGCAGATTTAAGAAAGTTTAAAGATTTGTAACGTTCAGTTTTGAGTTCCATAATGCGAGATTAACTACGACTAAAGAGTATTGTAAAATGGAAGATAACATTTTGCATTCTGTGAAATAATGTGAACGGTGTTTTAGAAGAAGAAAATAGTAGCCATTTTGAATATACCAACGTTGTTCCAATGAGTGATTTTTGAATGAAATAGAAGACTATACGGATGTTATAAGGTAAAAATAGTACGTATATATTTATAAATATGCACGACGTGATAGGTACTATCGCCAAAAATAGAACGGATCTGTAGAATTATAGTGAAGACGTCAATTTTATAATATCACCACACCATCCAGAGAAAATGAAAGAATATTATCGCAGAATAATCTTATGGAAACAAGACTAAATTAATGAACGAACAGTGGAAATGCAATATAAATTGTTTTCGAAAAATTTTTCTTTTTGCCATTTATTATTTGAGCACACATTTCTCGTTATGTGACTCGATTTAGTTTTGTAACATTTCTTCACAGAGAAGACAAGCAAAATTTCACGTTGTAAGAATAAAATGCGATCGATGACGGATATACCAGAATATGAAGAATCAATGATTGAGCAACTTTAGAGTTAGTGAAATAGCACGGTAATCGTTCATATTTTTTTTTTTTTTTTTTTGTAAAAATAAGGAGCATCGTTTTATGTAGTTCACACCATACATGATTAAATATTTGAACGGAAATATTCTCAGTAGAAATAGATGTTTGAAAGAGATTCAGGCCATACATAGGATATTGTCGTATAGTCTAGTTGAAAATTGTGTTATTAAAGGATTATTATATCGATTCAACAGCTTGAAATTGGTCGATTTAAATGAAACATTAAGTGGTTAGAAGATCTCGTATATGGAATTATTTTGCTAAGTGATTTGCAACGATTAATGATGGGTCGGTGAAAATTATTCGATAGATTATTAGGACGAGTGTGGTTCATTTTCGAAACAGTTTTAATCCTTTATCGGATTAACGATGTCGAAAGGTAATATAATATAAATCAATTGATAAGAATTGTAAACAGAGACGCTCTCTGTAAGCAGACGAGAAAATATGTACTTTAACACGATCATTTCAAGGAAGCAAAAGTAAATTATATACAATTGTTTTTATTATCGTGATTATTTTCTACAACATTATTATTATTATTATTGATTACTATTATTGTTATTATCATCACTATTATTTTTATCATCATTATTATTAGTGTTATTCCCGCCGTTGTTGTAATAGTGATCATATTACAACAAAGCAGATATTAGAAATTTTAAAATATATATATATATATACATCGTCCCCACTCCGTGAATATCTGAATTTAGAGTTTAACATAATCGAACTTTTAAATTAGAAAATACACGTTTTATTATTGTTTAATATACTGAACATTTTTCATCATAATTTTAAAAATCATCGTACAGTTTAATGATCGTTGTTAATATACTTTCATAATTTCGAAATTTCTTGTACATTATAAAGTCAAAATAAGAGATACACTTGGAAGATTTTCACGTGGCGTACGACACTGTCACCAATGTTGTACAGGATACACACCAGTTTTTGGAGACTCATGACAGTGGGTTCTCCATTGGAAGAGTTAAGATGTCAAACCTTAAGTATGCAGACGAGACAACGTTTAATAGTTTAAGTAGTATGACGCGAACTATAATTCGTCTGGAAAAAGTACAGGACTGAATACGGTCGAATAATGAACAAAGATAAGACGAAAATCATGATCGTCGACAGACAGAACGATAATTACACGGGTTTACGTGATGTTAACGGTGCGGAAATTGTGAAACAATCTGGATATCTAACTTCAAAATCGAGGAGACTCCGAAGCAGAAATTAGACATAGAGTAAACATAACAAAAGTGTGATGGTACGTCTAAAACGTATATGTGCTGATGTCGCTGTATCGAAAAAAGTGAAAACTAGTCAACAGTCTCGTTTTCTCGGTGTTTCTCTCTACGGCGCAGAAATGCGAACACTACGGAAATGTGATCGACAAAAGATAAATGCGCTGGAATTAAGAATTCCGTGGACGGACATGAAAACGAACTGCTCGATATTACAAGAAGTTCAAGCAACCTCGGTAGTTAATCTGAACAATACTAATATTCTTCGGTCATACAATAAGAGCCAGACGCAACTCAGGCGAACATTCTTGAAGGAATAGTAGAAAGAAATAGAAGACGCGGTCGCGTTCCTACAAGATGATCAGACATGGTAAAGATAGCAGAAGTTGTCGTAGAATGCAACCAAGGTGCCCCGTAACAGAGATTCATGGCGGCATCTTGTACAGCAGATGGATTTTCATAATCACGATATCTCCACGAGGGATTTACGACTCGCAGGATAGATATTTATCGTTATATATACATCAATATTATTATTTAATCGTTAGTGCTTTATAAAAACTTTAAAATTCCGATAAAATAGTTCACAAATTCAGTTATAAAATGAACGTTTTATAAAGTTTATAATAAAATTAAAAATAAAGAAAATTACTTAGAAAAGATAAAAAAACTATTAGAAAGACAATTTTATGCAATTTTAATACGAACAACTGAAAATTTTATTAGTGGAATAAATTTCATACTTTATTTTTGACATTTTGCCCTGTATACAAAAATGTTACAGATTAAATATAAAAAAACTGAATGTAGAATGCGAGCAATTAATAAACGATGATATTACGATATTTTAGCGAATGTAAATGAGAAACGTACACCTGGAGTAAAACCAAAATAAGGAGAAAAATAATTCTTTAGTAAAAAATAACGATAATGATTCATTTAATAACAATAATAATAATAATAATAATAATAATAATAATAATAACAATGATAATAATAATAATAAATATTATTATGATTATTATTTATGAAAACAACGTTTTAGAATTTAGGAAGTTTATTTACCAACAATTAAAATAGCAATTAGTGTACACTACCGAAAATAGGAAATTAGCAATTAGTGAAAATGTAAACAATATTCGTTTAGAGATTTAAAACTAGAGATGAATAATCCGTTCTCGAATTAATTCAAAAGGTTAGTTCACTGTTTACTGAATTCTCACGAATCACGACTCTCAGAGACCTCACATTTAATGAAATCATTTGTACTTAAAATACTCCTTTTTGACTCTCTGTTAATCAGCATTGCCGGTACATTTTTAGGATAAACATACGATTTTTCACTTGGCTTTCGACAGAGCTGCAGACACTTCTCTAAAATGTCATTAATTCAACAAAGGTGTTTTTTTTTTTGATAATCTTAAATTAATTAATTGATAAACGTTTCTATACGTATTTTTGATATTTAAAATATGTTTTCTTATTTGTTTCGATTTTAAATTTGATATATTTATACATATTTATCGTTAATCGTTATCGAAACATCATTTTCCTAACTTTGAATACATTCAAATTGAAAATGCTCATTCAATGTACGTTTCCCATTTTATGCTTGCGTTGTACGTTGTATATGTTCATTTTAAAATTTTACGATTTTGAAACTGATTTGTATTTTACATCAATTTAGTAATTTTGAAGAAGTTTTCCATATCAGTGCGCAATTTTTTAAAATTTCTCATAAATATGTTAATTTTTTTAAATTAAGTTTATTGTAAGTGCATTACAAAGATCATCTATTTTAATCCGATCCTTAAAAACTCGTTTTGTCCGAATCTAGAAGCAAGTGTGATTGAAAAACGGATTCCAAAAGCAATATACTACGCGAAGAACGTGGATTTTTGCGAAACAGTGGTCGAAATGAATTAAACTGTCGTAATATTGGATAAATGAAATTTACCTGAATTAAGATAAGATGCAATAAAATTTCTGCAAAAAAATAAAGAAAATGAAAACAAAAAATACAAGGTGAATTCGCGATGACTGAATGAAACTAATACTTCAGGACAAAACCGCAAAACGGTCCATGCTAATATTGCTGATGTCCGAACTGTAGCAGCTTTTAAGACTTGCGCGGAGTAAATGGAGAATAACAACGGTAATAGTAAAGAAATAACTGATTTGTAGTGAAAATTAAATGTCAAAAAATAAATAAACTATCATTTATGAGATACCAGGTTATTTAATAGAAAAAAAATCAAATTTTGAATTATTTATATATATATACAAAGAGTGCCGTGTAATTTTTTATAGGATCCTATTAAAAATCCTTGAATTAAAACTGGAATAATATTCTCCGAAAAATTAAAAAAGAAAGCATATATATTTTGTATATATACGTTTTAAAGTATTCTAAAAAATATGTACAAAGGCAATGGGACATATTTTTAAGTAGTCACTTCGAAAAACCAATACACACACACACACATATATATATATATGCGTGTAAAATATACCCCTGCATCGATCGAAAATTGAAAAAGAAAAAAAAAGAAATTCGTCTTATTTCTTACTCGTTAGATAACAGTAAAAGGTAACATACGAAAGAAAGGGGACAAAGCCAGGCAAGGTTATTTCGAAAATCGTTTTCCCTGAACTAGTTCACAGAGAGTTACACTAAACGCGTGTTACTAGTAAAATTCATGCGCATTCAAACACACGCACACAATATATAAACGAACTGACGCTCAAATACACATTTAATTTATGAAATATTAATCATACAGTTACACATATAAATATATAACAGGCACGAGGAGGCTGTAGAGAAGTAAACTAAAGAGGTTTAAATTTCGTAAACCTTTGACCTGGATGCGCCCTAACCAGAAGACGAGACGAATCCGGCTGTCGCTGATGCTTTGCCTCGTTTATTTGTATGATGCTGAGTTAAACGCAACTCTCAGTAATGCTCTTCATTCACAAAAGCACTCTGGAAATGAGAAGACATCTTTTACTGGAGATTACTGATGAAAAGACCAATACGTACGCATATAATCGTGTAAAAATGAAAGTATAGGTAATAATAATATATACAATATATCGAATATACATACATACATACATACATATATATATATATATATATAATACATATAATATATAGATACACATACAAATTAATGTGTGAAGGTAAGTTGCATAAAACTCAGTGGAAAACGTTAATCGTACGACGGTGTCCGGAGTAAAGTTGTGTGCGTTTGTAACCTAGTTAACACCAATACCACGGCAGCAATTAAGTCCGAGGACCGTACCACCCACCTAACAGGAATATAGCCTATAACTACTGTGTTATGTATTTAACCATTTCATTATTTTATCCATACATAAACACAAATATATATATAGGTAACATATACAATAGGCACTCGTATATACACATGCATCCCAACATACACACACACATATATATATATAGATGAAGTGAGGAAGTTTGGCCCTTCACAGTCCTTTTTGACTGTTTTCATCATTTCCACCTAAATCGTTCAATGTTGCTGTTATATCGTTGATTATTATTACAATTATAACAAATGACCCATATACGATAGGAACTGTGATGCTATTTGTTTATTATTATTATTATTAGTTCAGGACCGGGACAAGAATGTCGATGAGTATTATTAGTCCTGTAGCGGATGTTAAACAAAGACCTACTTTTCATAGTTCAATGAGATCGAGAATTCAAAAGATGAAAAAAAATCTGCAAATGGTATTAACGTTAAAACTTTCTTCTAAGCGAGTTTATTTCGAATTAAATTATTCTTAACACTATCAAGTAAAGGACACTGTGTATAATTAAAATGCCAATATCATTATAAAAGATGACGATTATATATATGCGTGTGTGTGTGTGTGTGTAAAGATGAATATTTACGTATTCACAGCGTTACGGTAATAATAGTAATACGAATAAATTAAATAACGTTAATAAATAAAATATATTTTTTTCCTATTGTAGTTAGTTTAGTTAAAGCCCTTTTGCTGTTAAAATTTTCTCTACCCGAATGTTTGACATTCCATTAAAGCGATAGAGATCTATTCTGTATAGTTCCTTTATTCCACTTACTGTTAGTAATATATTGCAACAAGGATCTTCACGAATTTTGAAATATTTCATTAAATGGAAAACTACTGTCATCAATCCTTTAAAAACTGAGTCAATACCTTTTACTCGCAGACGGCCTTGTTACCCGATAGAATTAATATTAACGGCGATCTTATCTAGCGATCTGGCCGTGTTCGTTACTTAGGGATAATTTTTGATAAAAGCGCATTAACGCAGCTATTATAAAAGCTAATAAATGTTCAATTTATCCGCTTTTTAAAAATAAGTCTCACTTAAGTATCGATAATAAGTTAATTATATATAAAACTATTATCCGTCCCACAATGATTTATTCTTGTCCGGTTTCGTGCTCTATATCTAATTCTAATTTTAAGAAACTGCAACTTGTGCAAAATCAATGTAATGCATCTCGTTTTATACCAGAATATCAAATATTAAATATTCGGTATATTAAAGACTATATATTTAAATTATCGTATAAATTTTTTCAAAACTGCAGTCTCAATGAACTAATGCAACTACAATTCCAGTCAACTTATGTTCGTGTATACTAGATACAAACATCGTTGTGTATTAAACATAATTTGTTATGATGCGCGTTATTATTATATTCGTAATATGTTCAATAATTATTATTCGCAATTATAGTGTTGTTAAGCTTTTTTAATTATTTTTATCTCTTGTACGTTTTATCTTAATCACACGCTTCGATGCGAGTTTATTATTTTGTAGGGTTTTTCTCCTCCTTTTAATTATTTATTTATTTTATTTTGTTTTAACTTTTATGTGTGTTGTTATAATTTTTGCCTTTGTATCGTTAAGTTTTTGATTTTTTTGTTATATATATATATATATATTGATACTAAATTAGCGGTGTATTATTATTATTTCATGATATATTTATTATTCCGTTACTTCTATACGCGAACGAAACGTGCCCAATAATGAAGAAGCAGGTAAAAAAAAATTAGACAGATGCCATCAGAGATTCTTGCGAAGAATTCTTCGGAACCTTCGGACTGGTCGCATATGAAAATATCGATCTATCGACCAGTTGCTAGCGGGGAAACCCATAAATTGGACCGTACGTGTACT